>VDMD01000008.1:600000-1116507 GCA_007026445.1 Schizophyllum amplum | reverse complement strand
CCAACCCTACGGGCAAGCTCGTTCTTGGAAAGCTCAACGGCGATCAGGAACACCTATACACAGGTTCGTCGTGGTTTGAGTTCGCCATATCACTATAGACTGACTGAGCGCCAGACATTGCGCTTGCGGAAGGGTTCCCATCACCGACAAAAATGTCACCATAATTGTACCGAAGGTGGACCTGCAGACAACTACATCGTCGTTCGTGAGTACCTTCTCCCTTTCTCTGGTTAGCAGTCTCTGATTTGCCTTCCAGTATTCGGCGACTCCGGAAACCGTAGCCCGCCCTTTACGATCACACATGAATAATAGATTCTCACAGGCCCACACCTGCGTGTATGCTGTACTAAATCCTGTACTGATCGCGCTCTATCGCTCAGACTGAACTGCTTTCAGTATCACAATCTACAATGCAATGTACTCCTCAGTTTCATTCAACGAATATGGTAAACGACTGCCCATACCTGCACGCAACCTGCACGGACATCCCGCTCTTTGTCAACGATGATCCTCTAAATCCTTCTACCCCACCCGGCGCCTGCTTTCCGGTGCACCTCAGCATGCCTCCAGCCCCTCAAGGACGTATAGCCGCGGAAGTGACAACCACAAAGGGGCCTTATTTCTGCCCACGTTGCCTCATTTACACCCGCGTTGAAGAAGCGGAGCTGTCAGCTACGCTACCCGCCATCCGTCCCTGCGAGTATAAAGCCTAAAACCCGCCCACTGGTCAGCTCAGTCTCTTTCTCTCCCTCCTCTCCCTCTCTTTCTCTCTGTGCCACTGTCGATTCTTCTCTCTCGCCACGCTCTTTCTTGGCTTTTCGGATAAACACGTCCCGCACAAAATGCTGCCCGCGCTCTTCGTCCTTGCCTTCGCCTTCGCCGCCGCGCGTGCCATGCCAATCAGCAAGCCGCACGAGCTCGTCGTCTGGCGTCCCGAGATCACCTACCCCACTCAGGCGGTAGAGTGGGTGGTGGGCACGACTGTCAACGTGACCTGGGGTGCGTGTCAAAACGACGCGATTCTCTAGGCGATTTCGCTAACCGCCCTGGCCTGATGTAGATACGTCCGACATGCCGCCCGATGTCACCAATATGGAGGGCGCCATCCTCCTCGGGCACCCGGACGAGCGCAGCGAGCATCTCAACACGAGTACGTTTCGAGCTTTTGGCGACTACTGTTCGAATTGACCATTGACATCGCTGTCGCAGCCCACCCTCTCGCTGGGGGCTTCTCGCTGGCCGACGGTATCGTGTACTTCGAGGTTTCCTGAGGTGGAGGAGCGCTGGGACTACGTTGTTGCTCGTGAGTGGCTTTCGTTCGCCATATATGCCTAGTCAAACGTCACGCAGTTCTTGGCGACTCCGGCAATATCTCGCCCACGTTCCGCATCTTCAGCACCTACGACGACGCCCAGGTCGACGCCCAGATTGACCCCGAGGCTGACACAGCGTACGAAGAGTAGTGGCCATCACCGTTGCCGCTCGTCCGCTTCTCGCTCAGACTTTCTTCTCGCGCATTCCGCCCCGATCCTTCCACGACACGCATTCTCTTGATGCCGGACTCTGAGTCTTATGTACGACCACGATTGCTCCAGACTTTCTTCTTCGCCCTGGCTTTATATTCCCGCCTCTCTGGCGATAATGTGACCGTATGTATCACACGGACTTCTTTCACCCAGACTTTGCCTGCAGTACACGGACAGAGCCTGCACGCGGACTACTGCATTCCTTACCTCCATCCTTACTCCCATACTCACACTCACTATGCCCTGTCGCTCTTCGAGCTCCGAGCCCCGTTCTTTTTGGACCTATCTTCCATACCATGGTAATATACAAGATTGTATCTCGTAGTAGTACGGACTATCGATATGTGCGGAGCAGATGATGCTAGATGTGCTACCAGATGAAGATGTGCTACCGAATGCGCGTAGGCCGTGAGAAACAGAGTATTGGGCGGACTCTCTTCCGTCGAGGTGGGTGCAGAGAATAGTCTACTGCTGTTTTAGCGTGGCCAACGCTTGCTGAGCACGCAAGGACTTGGCGATGTGGCCGTAGGAGTCGTACATCAGCCATGAAGGAACGACGACCCATCTGCGCGTGCGACCATCAGCTGCGAATCCATCCAAGACAAGCGAGAGAACGTACATAGTGTTCATGAACTGCGAACAACGAAGAGAGAAAAATAGTCAGCCTCGCAGTTCCATGCTCATCCAAAAAGCAAAAGAGGACGCACAAACAGGTACACCCAAAGATACAGCAGATTCGATGTGTCCAAGCTCGGGCTTCCTGTCAGCCACTCTGGGCAGAACGTCATCCAGCCGCCGTACAGCTCGCCGGTGCAGATGACGACAATCCAGTAGTGCCGCGCGGGGTCGCCGCGGGCGAGTTGGCTGAGGATGTAGACTGCGAGGGGGCCGGCGCCGAGGACGGTGAGAAGCTCGAGGGATACGACAGTGGGGTCGGCGGTGCCCCAGCGGGCGTCGGCGAGGGTATACCTGAGGGACAAAGAGTAAGAGTCCATGGTGGTTTGTGGGGGGAGGGAATCGCAGGGCAGTGGGGAATGAGGGAGGGACAGAGTGAGGGAGGGAGGTACGCACTCTTTCCCTAATGAGTTGAGTGGGTCAGTCAAGAAGCGAGGTGTACAGCTGCGTAGCACGTACACATTTCAGCAAGAGGACCGGTGCTAGTGTTTACCTGGCGGCCGAACATGGAAAGCCAGAGCCATGAGCCCTCGTAGAAGAAGTGGATGAGCGCGTCAAAGGCCTGGATGGGTTCGTGTTAGTTACATGATCAACAAGCTTTGAGCGGGTATCAGGGCGTTAAGAGCCCTCTATGAGAGCGGCATGTCCTTCACCAGCCATTATACCACGCACCAGCCAGATGAACGTCGCGCGCTCCGTCCGAGTCGCCCGCTTGGGGAGGTACGCGCGTGAAGCGCCATAGGCAACCGTGCTGATGCCAAGAACACCAAGGAGGGAAAAGAGAGAGACAAGCGTGAAGATGGACTTGGGCTCGGTGGTTTCCAGGACAGCCATAGTACACGTTCGAGTTAACGTTGAAGTTCTACTTACTTCAAAGAATCGTGTCCGCGGTTGGCGCCACCGGGTGGTGTCACGGTTCGGAGGATCGGTCCGATGAACGTGATCGCGAATAAAGCGGTTGTCTTTGCCACCAACGCTGACATTGACCAACTCGCGGCGAGGTTCTACTTTATTCCTGATGCTGCCTTTGGCGTACGGCGGTACCCTCGAAATTCTAGAGGTCAGCCGTCAAGAATGGCACCCACATGTCGATTCCCTGCATGGTCATCGATATCGAGTCGTTGACCACGCCTCAAACTCCAACGAGTTGGACACGAGCGGTACTATCGTCTCCGGGCACTGAACTGCTGTCGCAAAATTAACGCATCTTGATCAGAAGACCGAGGAGGGGACTCTGCTTGATTCTGAAGGCCAGCAATCGCCCTGCATGGTGTCTGCCACCGTACGTATTCGCTTAAATATGCCCCGCCCACCACGTCGACCTCTACGCTGGGTATGTTCGCACTGTACAGGCGACAACCAGGTGGTGAGCTAGAATTTTGTCATACGTGATACGCCAGGCTTATAACCCTATTGTACAAGGAACTATCCCGATAATCCGATACATGAGGAATACAGACACACCGTTTAAAGTCGTGCCAAACGCACGACATAGGCGCGTTTCAATATCGATCTTCACTTTCCTAAGGATCTCCCCCATTCTTCAACGTCGTGTGGCGGCCAGATTCAGCGAAGCGAGGACGATCTCCCAGCACAGGTCGATAGTGTCCCACAGCTGCGGGTCGCACATGCCCAGCGACACCATATCCTGCCACACGTCCTTCACATGTGCGGCGCATGCTGATAGGCGCGAGAGATTGCTCGACTCGACGTGCGCGAGGTGCGCTGCGAGCTGGTGCTTCGTCTGCCCGGATGCAAGAGCGCCGAGTACAGCCTCGCGCGTCCTAAACTGGCGCGCCACATTTTCTGGCAAAGATGGGAACAGTGCCTGCACGACCGCGTCCGATCTGTGGTTATACATATAGGTATGTATGATGCTGAAGGCCGCGGGCGACGGGAGCGTCATGCGCACGACGCGTAAGGGGAGCATACTGCCACTCGGGTGGGGTGCGGAGGCGTCCAACGGCGGCGCGCGCGCGCAATGCGCGGCGAGGACGAGCGCGTGAGTGGGCACGAGCGCTAGGGTCTGGTCTGCGGAGGTGGGTCTGCTGGGGCCGACGGCCAGGAGGTGCGTGGGGTATGCTGCGCCGGCTGTGTGGCGACAGCCGACGTTGAGGTGCGCGGGAAGGTGGCTCTGGCGTATCGTCGAGGGGATCGTCAGCGCAGCAGCGCCGGTCATCATCCTGCAGCGCGATTAGCGAGGGCGGCTGTGTCACGAAGGAAGGTGCGTACCGGCGAGCTGTGGACAAGAGCTGGCTTCTGACATACTCGTTAGGCACGCCGGCGAGGTCGGGCGCAACGGCGGCGATGTTGCGGGCTGGGACCTCGACGAACTGCGGTCGCTGCAGGGTGCGGGGGAGATTGGCGCTCGGAAGCGTCGAAGGGTGTGAGGAGGTGTGGTGCATAACTGCGTGTAGGCCGGGTGTCTGGCAGAGATTTGCAGGAGGCGCTGCCTCGATAGTCTGGTTCTCGCGCTTTTATATCTAGGCGCCAGGAGGGAGGGCGCTTGTCATGAACCCTGAGCAAGGCGTGAATATATAGTTCTATAACAGGTAACGTCTTTGTTCCTCGTCAGGAAAGTTGTACTGATGCCTTGACCGCCAGGAAGTGGCCCAATGGCCTTCGCGTTGCCACTGGCCCCTTCTCGTGATCGGGGGCGACCCTCTGCGGACAATGCGCTTGCATGTCGATGTGCATGCTGATTTTTCGTCCGCAAGTGCCACTACAGGACGTCGAGTCACCATCGACAGACTCTAACAGCATGTGCTACGCTCCCGCGATGGATGTGACTCACCTCTTCCTGATGTTCTCGCAGTCAACAGAGCTGTGATGTCCGCCGCGCCTTTGGATGATCGCCCAAAGCGGAGCGCACTGGCCTCGCAGGACCCCGGCGATGGCATGTGGTCTGACGGATCAGCTTTCGTGTGCTTCCTTCCACGCTCCCGCATTCATGTCGGGCACTTTCCCCATCGCTGGAGGGCCCTGCTTTGTGTGGCCCATGAAGAAAAGCGGCACGGCGGTGCGTCGTGTCGATTACTTCGGTCCTTCTCCCATGGCAAGGCCCTCGGCAGTCTCACGCTGGTCATCGTCGGTAATAGCTGACTCCGCCGGCCCGCCTTCGCGTACCACAGCCTGCGCATTCGCCATCTGCATCCTGCTTCGAGCTGATTCTGTCAGATGAGCCTGAACCTCGACAAGCGCCTATCTCTTGACTCACGGTATACAGCATCTGCATGAGACGCTGAACAGTTATTTTACATGTATAGCTCCTGTTGTGATGCCGACCCTCTTTGGTGGCCCTTGGCCAGCGTTGCAGCTTCGTTTACCTCTTGCCACGGTATCCACGCGGGTGACTCGCATGACTTATGTTCAGTCATTGTTCCTTTTTGGGCGTGAAGTACACCCCCACCGGGGATAACAGCTTCCATGGCATTCATGCTGTAACTTTGAGATGGTCTGTCACGGCGCGGTCGAGCCCTTATATCCTGTACTTTTGAACGGAAGCGCCTGCGAGTAAAGTATCGGGCTTCCTCTCTTCATGTTTATTCTACTTGCCACGCTCTAGCAGAGTCACATTTTGACGACCTCGAAGCTCCGTCCAACAACTGCTATCCGGCGTGCCGCCGCTTCCGCAACTGCGTCCTTTCAAATGGCCAATTGAACTGACCAACTGATCTCGATGCAGCTCCATTGGAGCGGTGTCCTGGCACCTGGCGCCTCTGAGGACAGAGCTTCGGATCTGTCAATCTGACCGAAGCAGGCAAGTCGTCCCACCCCCATCGGATAGGCGCCCACAAAGCCTTGTCGATGAGAGCCGACCGTGCGTTCCTCTTGCCGCGTAGGGCGTGGCAGAGGGCCGTCACCCCAGGCATGTCAACGGAGTGATTCTAGCCGTAGGACTATGTTTGGGCTGCTTGGTGTCTGGGACAGGACCCTCTAAATAGCTTTAATGGAGGTCCCTTGGGGATATCACACAGCCAAGGCCGTCGGAATGCGCTATTCAGGATGCTTTGAACTTAGGTACTTACTGTATATCGAGTCTATGCGTTGAACGTCTATACCAATCAATGCCATGCGAGGTCAAGCGAGTCAGTGGTCATAATGGCGCTGCTGAAGGGTCTGAAAGTCTCATAGAGGCTCAAACAGAGAGGGCGCAAGGAAGGAACTTCAACGAGTCCAAGTTCCCTTAACTCGGCATCTGCCGAGGTCATTGTTTGGCGCCACACTTGTCCCGTCTTGGAAGCTTTTGTTCTTAACTTCGATCATCAACTACGCTGCTCAGTGGTCGCGCGCATACATAAGATGATATCCGTGAGCAGCTTCCGTCGTGCACCTGAATACGACGCGCGCCATCGTGCCAACTATGGTGAGCAGGAATGGGCCTGCTTGTCCAACAACTGAGCTGACCGCTCTCTTCAGGCGAAGGCCAGGTGTACGACGCGGACAATGACTTCTCCGACCCGTACACGCAACATGCAACTGATGATGATGATGACTACGCGATGGATCTGGATGCGGAGGAGCTGTACGCGCCAGGCGGGTCGAAGCTGACTTACCCGGGCGAGACGTTGACGAGTACGCAGGAGTTCATGCGGTGCGTGCAGAGTTATATGAGAGAGTGATGTGGAACCTGACGCGCGCTATTTATCTGTACAGAGGGCATGGAACGTACGTTGATGGGGAGCAGGTCATCGCGTCCGTCGCAGGAGCGATCGAGCGCGTAAACAAACTTGTTACTGTTAGGCCCGTGCGGACAAGGTGCGTTGAAGGTGCTCCCCAATAATTTTATCAAGTCCACATCTGTCCAAAAGCATCCATTCCCATTCCATCTTCCTCCTTCGTATATATACAGTCGAACCCCTCTTAATCCATACCCCTCGGTGGACGCTCTCAGGCTATGGAGTCTAGAGGGTTCATGGGTTTTCCCTGCCAAACTCGCTGGATTTTCCCCCGAAAATGTATGGGGTATGGCGGTTATGGGTTAGGAGGGGTATGGATTAAGAGGGGTTTGACTGTATATCTCCCCACCTCAAGACACCCATCTACCCAAGAGCGCCTCTTATACACGCCCGACGTATCATATTCACTCTCAGTAACACTCCGCCCCAGATACAACCCGGAAGTCGGTGATCTTGTCGTTGGGCGCGTCACTGAGGTGCAGCCGCGGCGGTGGAAAGTGGACGCAAACTCGCGACAGGATGCCGCGCTAATGCTGGCTTCGGTGAACTTGCCGGGTGGTGTGCAGGTGAGCGGCTTGGGTGTTTTGTTGTGGTCATCTGGCTTGTCGGCCAGCTTTATTGAACATGATATTAAACTGACACCTATTCCCAGCGCCGAAAACTCGAATCCGACGAACTACAAATGCGTACATTCTTCGAAGAGGGCGACTTGCTCGTCGCGGAAGTGCAGGCCCTCATGGGCGATGGGTCGATGAGTTTGCATACGCGATCCCTCCGGTATGGAAAAGTGCGTCGAGACTCTGTTGTTCTGTCCATCCTCATTGAGTATTCCGCCACATGGAATCCACCTACCACACCGCCGTACCCAACACATTTACCCATTCTGACACATACAACCCCCCTAGCTCCGCAACGGCCAGCTCGTCACTGTGCCGCCCATTCTCGTGCGCCGGCTCAAATCGCACTTTATCACCCTTCCCTGTGACGTGGACCTCATTCTCGGGCTGAACGGATACATCTGGGTCAACAAGCACGTCGCGGCGAGCCAGCAGGTCGGGGAGGAGGGGTTCGATGCCGAGGCGGTGTATTCGAATCAGAATGATGTGCGTGCTTTATTCTCTGTGTATCAGACGACGTCCGGTGTTCGTGCGAGGGGATTTATCTAGGCTGGATGGGTTTTACTGCGAGTCTTGTCACGAGGGTGCGACTCTGCGCTGACATGCTTTGTTCCCCAGGTCATCGACGAAATCACCCGCGCATCCATCTCGCGCGTCTGCAACATCATCCGCGTGCTCGCCGCGCACTACGTGCCGTTGACAGACGTGCTGATCCTTGAGGCGTACCAGCTCTCGCTGACGCACGCCCCCACGGTGTCGGACATGTTGAGGCCCGAGTTCGGCGATATTTTGGTGGGTGTTTGGATGGGAGTTAGTCTGTCGTTTGATAATCAAAGCAAATATCACTGTCGACTGCGACCCAGTGATCACTGCGAAAATGGGATGTGAAGTCAAGTGGGAGCTACGCGCTTTCATCAGGAGCCTCATCATCCTCCCCCTCCTCCTCCCCCTCGCCCTCTTCTTCCTCCTCATCCTCATCTTCCTCGTCCTCCTCATCGGTAGTGGCAGTGGCGTTGTTGACGCCGGGTAATGGAGGAGGTGCAGGGGCAGTAGGTTGAGGATTAGTAGTAGCCCCCTGGGCTGTTGCGCCGGATGCAATCTTGCGCGCCTGAGTCTGGCGTGCGGCCATTTCGTGGTGTTCGTCCACGGGGAAAAGCTCATCTGGTGTGATGTGTTTTGTTTAGTAGCGTCTCGCATGTGGGCACACGACCACATACCTAATGCCAGTTCTCGCCAGACGTTGGAGTCCTGCAGGTCTGTATGATAGCCTGGGTACCCAAGAGCTTCATAGACGCCGCGTTTAGTGATGTCGCCCGCTTCTTGGGGACGAGAAGAGGGATGCTTGATGCTCAGGGGATTGCCATACGGATACGATGGATGAATTTGGTCCGGCAGTTCTACGCGGTGTGAGGGAGTAAAATGGGCAGACATCGGGCAGACGCACGATCTTGGTCTTCGGGATTCGGCGGAATCAGTGCCTCCGGTATGTCCAGCTCTATCCAGCTGCACGATGAGAAAGATACGTATAGTAAGACTGTCGTAAACGCACCATCCTCGTCACCGCTGTCTCCCTTGTTGATCAGGTCTTCGCCGAGGTAGTCCGGCGTCTCCAGGGTATCCAAGACGAGAATATCATTCTTGGTCATATGCAAGTAGCAATATGTAAGATCCTGCTACAGCTTTGAGTCTCTGAACGCCAACGGTAACGTGCAGACTCACGGTCATGGTGGCGGGAGCGAAGACGCGTCCGTCACGCGGAAACGCGCGCACGTGCCCTAATTGGCGCGTCGTCGCGTTGACTGCTGAGTCTCACGCGACGCGTCACGAGCGCGTGACTGCATCCCGGTCACGACCCGGCGCAATAAATCGTCGGACCCGCTTGCGCCCATTTCCTTCATATCCAATCGCGGTGCGCGTCACTCGACAGCGAGTCCAGCCCGCGTTTCTCTCCCTGTTCTATACCACCATGTCGCTTCCGACGCCGCCCAAGACGTCGCATCGCACAGAGAAGGAGAACCGCTTCGACGCGCGCGGGGTCACTTGGTCGTCGACTCATGAATATCGCGGCATCTTCGCGCTCGACGGGCTCAAGATACCCAGCAGAACGGCCGGCCGTCAGCCACCAGCGCGCTCGATTCTGAAGAAGCGGAAGCACGCAGAGATGCTCAACGACACCAGCGCGGCCGCGGCGCCGCGAGAGGCCACCCCAGAGCCAGAGGACGCGCTGATGGACCTGGAGTACATCTCGCGTTGTGTGGGTACTATCATGCACAAGGACGCTTCTTTACGCGACCTCATTGAGGCATACAACATACTGGCGGCGCGCTTGCGCGCGACGACGCCAATGGACGCCGACCCAGAGACGTCGTGGCCGCTGTTCCAGCCCATCCGCAAGGATCCTCAGGCGTTCGCGGACGCGTTGGTGCGCGATCTGAACAGGGCGCGTGTTGACCCGACAGCGTTGGAGGAGAAGGCGGCGAGCACGCTTCCATCACCCAAGAAAAGCCCTGTGAAGAGGAGCGGGCTGTCCGCTGAGCAAGTCAAGCATGCGCGAGACTTCTCCATGGCATGTCACGCCGTTATCAAGCTCCTCTGCTTCATGTTCTCGGTGCCAGCCGTCATGTATCTGTTCACCAGTGCGTGTCACCTCTATGTATGCGCGCGTTTACTGATCGAACGCATAATTCTAGCTGCGCAACTGGGTCAGATGCTCACTGCGGTCCTTGCCATACCACTGTCCAAGGAACTACCAACCCTCAACGCGCGCAAGACGTGCGCGCTTGCCATCTCCTTGCTTCAGACCCAGAGACTTCCCGCGGACGTTCTCAGCCCAGCTGCAGACCGCATTGCATATGCGCTGCGCCGAGGCATCGAAGGGCAGCTGGGTAAGGAGGGAAAGAAGGGTTCCACCAGTGATGGTCTTAGGGTGAGCAACTCCCCGTCAGCCCAACGTGACCGTGTTTACAATCTTATCTTCAGGCTATTCACGATCTCTCAATCTACCAGCCCGACATATTTGTACCCGCATTCTCCACCATCCTCTCCTCTGTCCTCGATGCTGTAGTTGGACCCAGCCTCAACTTCCGCGTGCTAGCCTGTCATGCTTTGGGCGGCCTCGCCTTCGGTGCCAGCTGCGTTCAGCGCGACCATGTCCATACCCATCTCGCCGACACCGTCATCACACACCTACAAAAGAAATGTCCCGTATCTCCACACAAAACGTCCGCCTCGCCTACGTCACCTGCTATTCAGGAATCACCCATAGAAAAGGCGATCCGTACTACGATACGCGCCAACACCGATGATGCAGTGCATATTGGGCAGACGCCTATCTGGGGCCTCTGTACTCTTGCCAGCCTCATCGTGCTGCTGGGTCCTGCAGTCTTCACGGACAACAAGATCTTCAATATCGTTAACTCGAAACTCACAATGGCGTGCAACGTGAAGAAGTCGTCTGTGCGGGTATTGACGATGGCTGTCGTGCGCGCGCTCATCTGGGCTGCATTCCAACCACCGTTCCTCTTGCATCCAGACGACGAGGACGAGGACGGGCTGTCGGAGCACGCACTGTCTGCCGACGACGACGAGCGCCGCTGGCGATCCATCTCCCGCTACGCAGGGGCATGCGGGCCTGCTGCGATCGGCACCTCCCTCTGCGCGTCTCTCCTCGGCCAGGAAGACACGACGGATCAGGACATACGCCGCGCTCTCGACGTCCTCGCCGACATGGCGCGCAAGCCGAACCTGAGCGGCTGTGTCAATCTCCTCGGACGCATGCTCGACTCCGCAGCGCCCACAGACAGCGTGCAGTCTTGGGACCCGACGCATTTGCTTGCGGAGGACTTGTTCTCCGCATACCCTGGGCTTCTGACGTCGGACTACAATAACTTGAAGGAACCGGTGCAGACGGTGTGCACGCAGGCGCCGGTTCTGGAGGATATTATGCCGCTGGCGCGCGACCAGGTGTTGCAGCCGTGGGTGTTGGAGGCGGCGGAGAGCATTTGGTTGGAATCGTTGAAGCATGCCAAGATCGAGGGCGAGACACTGCCGGTCCGTGATCTGACTGCTACGTATGTGTGCATCGTTCTGATTCTTGTCACAGGCTGGACATTTCTATGTCTGGGAGATGCTGCTGAAGGCCCGCGTCGCAGAGTGCGAAGGTATATTCGGGACTGTCAGAAACGCATCTAACCTGTCTGACTGTCACCCTGCAGAGTCGAGCAACGAGGAAGGCCTAGCTACTATCGCCGCGCAGCTCACCGAAGTACTCATCACTATCGCATCTACTTCCGACATTGTCATCGAGGCCGTGAAGCACAAGAACAACCCGCGGCTCGCACCCATTGTCACGAAGACCCGTCTCATGGCCGACTTGTGGCTGGCGCTCTGTACGCATATTCCGCGGGAGCACCTGGTTGCGGATGCGACGCGTTTGCTCAATGCGCTCATTGACGGGGAGGAGGAGCTGTCCGAGGGCAGCGAGGTGGCAAGGCAGTCGTGGGCCCGGTTGTGCGCTCGTGTGCTATCCGTGACTGACACGGAAGACACACGAGAGTTCTGGTGCCAGTCGACCCGCCGCGTCTCGTGGGGCTGGTCGGACGAGACCCGTCGCATGGTGTGGCGCGAGGTCGTCGACCAGTGGCGGCAGGATCCCGAGGCGACATGGGACGGCGACATCGTGTTGCTGGCGGTGCCCTTCACGTAAGTCGTCTGAGCTACCTATATAGTCAACAGCTGACGCGCCTTATCAGTGAGACCATGGCTATGGACCTCGAGAGCGAGGATCTTGAGCTCTGGGAAGACTTCCTCGACCACGTCATGCGCCGCGCACTCGACGATGGATGTGACGGCGCCGACGTCCTCGAAAAGGTCGCCACCACCATCTTCGCGCGCTTCAACCCGACGTCCATTTATAACGCGCGCGCGGCAGACTTGTTGCTATCCCGACTCGACCTGTCGGGCGAGGCGCGGCTGCCGTCAGGCTTGTTCGACTTCGTGAACGAGTGCATGAGGGCGGCGTACCCACCGCGTTGCCAGGATCAGGCATGGTGCACGTGGATGTTGAGGAGCTTGACGGATGTGCTGGACAAGTGCCCAGGCGAGATGTTGATGGAGTTGCTGGAGTCCCTGGAGGGCGGGCTATGCGTATGGCTGGAGGATGCGATGAGCACGGGTGAAGATGTGTGTTTCCATATTCATTGTGTGGACAATCATGTACTGACAATCGATGCAGCTCACCGTCCTGTATGGAATGATTCTGTGCTCGGTCGGTGCGCTGCCGCATGAGCAGGAGACTCTGGAGAGGGTGGCGCCAATACTGGAAGCTGCTATGCTTCGCAACGAGCCGGCTCTGGAACCCTATGTGAACCTCTTCCGCGACGACTTCTGGGTGGAGAGCTATGGCAAGATGGATTTGCCGAAGAGTGGATGGCCTGCATCTGTGCAGAATTGCCTTAGGGCTGCTCATCTCGTTCCTGCGGAGGAAGCCGAGGAAGAGTCACCCGCGGGTCTGTCTCTCGCCCCGTCTCTGGACATCGTGGACAGCCTGCCCGCCAGGGAAGTTCTCGCACGGCCAATCTCGCCGCCTCCCCGACCGTGTACGCCAACGTCATCCTTCGTGCGGACCATACCAGAAACGCCAGAGCGCGATGCCATGCCCCCGTCTTCGCCACCGGGAACACCTTTCTTTACCGTCCCGGCCACCATGCCAAGCACCCCTCAGTCGGCGAGGAGGACGTTGGAACCGCTTTCGCCTTCCACGCCGCGCAGGGCTTTGGCGACGCCCTTTGCAGGAAGGCAACTGGTGTTCTCGAGCCCGCGCAAAGGCGCAGACGAGCCCTCCGATCCTCAAACTCCAGGAATGGCACCTGCAATCTTCTATTCCGCCAAGAAGCCAAAGAACAAGGAGAACGCAAGGCCCCGCAAGCGTACGCTGTCTGCTCCAGACGCGGCCCCTTCGCATGTCGCGCTAGGCAAGCGCGCAGCTCCGCCTGAGGATGACGACGCCGTCAGCGAAAACGACGAAGCGCGGGAGGAAAGTCGCAGACCTACCAAGCGCCTCAGACAGTCGCGGAGGCACCAGCGGACAGACAGCCACGAGGAGCGCACTGTGCAGGCCCTGCTTATACCCTCGGAGACGGAATCGCCTGCACCACCAGCACCACCAGCCAAGCGCCTCGTTCTCGACGCCGTGGAGGTACCGACACTCCGCGCCGTGCGCCGCCGCTGGAGCGGCAACCCCATGGACCACAAGCCCGTCGCGCCGCTCCGACGCACGCAGACGCACCCGGAGACCTCCGACGAGCCCGCCACCAAGCGCCGCCGGCTGACGATGCGCGACCTCGGCTTTGGCGAGCGTGTCGACGGGCTGAGCGACCCCGAGAGCGACGACACGTACGACCAGTCGTCGGACTCTTCGATGCCGTCTTCGGACGACGACCCGCATATCGGGCAGGTGACGCCGGGGCATTTGATCTCGCCGCATCCGAGGGGGCATCCGGACGCGGCCTGGGATGATGAGGATGAGGATGGGGACGATGAGCTGGTGGACGACAGCCCGTCGCGGCGTTTGGCGGCGCGCCATCGGCGGAAGGTGCCTAACAACCTGGCACCCATTCCCTTGAAGTTCTCAGTATGATTCTGCACGTCATGGCATGGTTTGGACAGTCGTTCCCTTTTCTTGCACAACAAGCATCCGCATCTTGCCCGACTACATCTCTAGTATGCTTTCTATGCTCTCCCTCCGCCATTCGTTATGCATAGGTTATTCAGGTATTGTATCAGTTATCGCTCCTCTCAGTATTGCACGTATGGCATAGCAGTTTGCATCACTACACAATGGAATTTGAAGCCCAATGGGCGACCATATATGACGAGACGAGAGGAAAGCTTGCACAATGAAAGTGTCTATATTTCCGATCACTGAAAGCGCTGAAGTCGAACAATGATTGAGCACGGCGTACGCGTCGACAGCCGGCCGGCCCGACATCCGGACGCATCAAGTCCCTCTTGACTTGCTCTTGACCTTCTTCTCTCCCTTCGTGATTCACGCTAGTTGTCCCCACCCTCCTACTCACGATCATGCCTTCCTATACCCTCTCTGACGACGCGTATCTGAAAGTGTTCTTCCACTGCGCGAAGTACCCTCAGCGCGCCGTCAACGGTGTCCTCCTGGGTACGGAAGCGGGCAATGAGGTGCAGATCACCGACGCGGTGCCGCTGCTGCACCACTGGACGCATTTGAGCCCAATGATGGAGATTGGGCTGGACTTGGTGCGTCTACTGTCTATCGTGCGGGAGCCGCTGCATGTCAGACACGAGCTGGGAGCTCTCCCTTGCGCGCAGGTTCCCTCTGGACGCGAGCCCTCGCCGAACGCAAACCCCCCTCGTCAAACGCAAAGACTGACTAGAAGTACAGGCAACAACCTACGCCGCATCTGTAGGGCTGCAGCTCGTGGGGTACTACCAGGCGTGCGAGCGATTAGAGGACACGGGGCTAGCGCCCGTAGGGGAGAAGATTGCGCGAAAGATCAAGGCCGAGTTTGCGAATGCGGTAGCTCTTGTGGTAAGCGCGCGCCTCTATACTCTGTGTTGTGACTGTCTGCTAAAATGCCCCTTCCAGATTGACGGCGAGCAGATTGGGACGGGGTCTGCGGCGTTGATTGTGCGTGTTCTTGTATCAACGAGGAAGAACGCAAGCTGATTAACACATCCTTCCTTTCCCTCGGTTCTTCTTCGTCCAGCCATACACCCTAAACAGCAGCACCTCCTTCTGGACCCGCGTCGCCAGCTCCCCCGCACCATTCACCGAAGGCTCGGGCTACCGCCTGACCTCCCCCGACATCCCATTGCTCGCGGTGAAGCGCGTGCGGCAAGAGCAGGCTGAGAAGAAGTTCGGGGACTTTGACGACCATTTGGAGGATGTGACAATAGGTGTGTGCGCGATCTCCGATTCAGTTCAGTGCAGTCCACACTTCGTCTCAGCTGCTTCGTGTGCAGCTGGACGCCTTGTCGATCGAACACATCTACCTAATCCACCTTCCTTCACGTTCCCTAACCTCTAAGACTCACCTTATACCTCCCCTGAGTATGCTCTTCGTTGGGATATGCGCTGATGTGGTTCACAGATTGGTTGAAGAATAAGGCATGTATGTCGAGCAAGGCGTCTTGAATGATATCCTGCACTATTTTCGCGTTCTACGCGTCCTGTGCTCACTGTCGGTGAAGCTCACACCTTGTGAGCAAACGCATGCTGAAGCGCTGATCGATGACTTCGGGACGTCTCGTCAGGACGTCTCCCCAGCCTTGGGATATGCGAGGCTGGGGAAGGAACCCATTGGGATATAGGAAAGGATGGGCAATGAAATACTGTGATACCATTGAACCTTTCTAGGTCGGGGTATCTAGTATTGGGTACCAACGAAGCGAACTTTCAGGTCGTGGACGTGTACCCTGTATGTACACGAGAGATCGAACTCGTTCTCCTCAGTGCTCCTTCGAAATTCCTTTCATCTAATGTGCATATTTGAGTCCCTCTCTCACTGGCCAACGTCTTGAACGCCAACAGAACGCTCCTCGGTTGTTCCCCGAGGCCCCGGGCGCCTAACGCGGGGAAATCACATGTCGCTGCTCGGTCCGGCCGCTGCACCGGCAATAAATGCACAGACGGTTTTGTCTCTGTGTTCTTCCCTCCACGACCTCATAATCCTCGTGAGGGTATTGACTCTGAGCTCTCCCTTGCGCGACCTGATCAAGAGCTAACAGCAACGGAACTCCGTACTGACAGCCCATTGACTCGGACCTCCGTCACGCTTGCACTTGGCGGGTTTCCGAAAGTGATCACCTGAGAGTACGAGCAGGCATCTCTTTCTGCTCCTCTCGATATCCCATTCTTTGCGTGTCTGGAATGCTGAGAATATCCTCTACGCTCTCGCGCTCTACTCGTTTGGTGAGTGATTAGAGCCCTCAAGATCATAGACGAGGCTAACGCGACGTAGCCGCGGTCCCAGATCATGTCGCGCACGCTCAAGTCCACAGCAAGAGCCGCCAATGCGGATCCTCCGCCAGGCTACGCCATCGATCCCTCAGCAAGCCCCATGTTGCGATACCAGGACTCTCTGCCCCGCTTACCCGTGCCCACTCTCAGCTCGACCGCACACAAGTACCTCGAGACCGTCCAGCCGCATCTGACTCCCGAGGAGTACGCGCGCACCGAGGTCGCCGTCAAAGACTTCATCGCCTCGCCCCTATCCGCCGAGCTCCAGAAGCGTCTCGAGGCGCGCGCCGCGGACCCCGCTACCACGAACTGGCTCGCCGACTGGTGGAACGAGGCCGCGTACATGGGCTACCGCGACCCCGTCGTCGTGTTCGTGAGCTACTTCTACGTGCACGCGGATGACGCCCTGCGCCGGACGCCCGCGGCGCGCGCGGCCGCGCTCATCAAGGCGATGCTGCCCTTTCGCGAGCTCACCGAGAGCCAGCGGCTGGAGCCGGAGAAGGTGCGCGGCGCACCGCTATGCATGGCGTCGTACAAGTGGCTCTTCCACTCGTCGCGTTATCCGGTCAAGCCGTCGGATACGGCGCGCAAGTTTGATCCCGCGGCGCATAACCACGTCGTGTTTGTGCGCAAGAACAAGTTCTTCACGGTGCCGCTGGCGGATGCGTCCGGTCGGGAGCTTAGCGCGGCGGATCTGGAGGTGTACGTCATGTCCTACCCTGAGCGAGTGTGCGTTACTGACTATTCGCAGGCAAATTGGCAAGGTCATCGAGATGGCTGGCGACACCGCAGACCCACATCCGGTCGGTGCGCTCACCTCGGACAACCGCGATCTCTGGACAGACGCGAGGGAAACACTACTCGCCGCATCACCCGACAATGTCAAAGCCCTTGAAGCTATCGAGAGCGCGATGATCGTCGTCTGCCTAGATGACAAGAAGCCCGTAACGCGCGAGGACATCTCGTGGCAGTGCTGGGTCGGCGACGGGAAGAACAGATTCTACGACAAGCATCAGCGTAAGCGTTCCTTTATTCGCCGGAGTTCTTGTATTGACCTACTACGCAGTCATCGTATTCGACAACGGTCGCTCCGGCTTCCTCGGCGAGCACTCCTGCATGGACGGCACCCCGACCCTGCGCATGAACGAGTTCGTGCTCGCCTCCCTCGCGCTCAAGAAAGCAGACCTCGGACCCTCCTCACCCTCCTCCTCCCTCCCCGCGCCCACCCAGCTCACCTTCACCCTCACTCCGAACGTCAAAGAAGCCATTCAGGCCTCCCAGGCGCGCTTCGACGCGCTCGTCGGCGCGCACGACCTGCACGTGCTGCACTACGAGGGCTACGGCAAGAATGCGATCAAGAAGTATAAGGCGTCACCCGATGCGTGGGCGCAGCTGGTGAAGCAGCTGGCGTTCTGGAAGATGCAGGGGAGGATGGCGGTGACGTATGAGAGTGCGCAGACGAGGAAGTATCAGTCGGGGCGGACGGAGGTGATCAGGAGCGCATCGAGTGAGGGGAAGGCGTGGGTGGAGGCGATGGTGGATCCGAAGCAGACGGTGCGTGTCTCAATTCGCTCATCCCGTCGCTATACGCGCTCAGCGCGACTGACAATTCAACCAGGACGTGGCCCGCGCGAAGCTGTTCCGCGCGGCGGTGGCGCGGCACTTGCAGTACGCGGCCTGGGCCGCAGACGGACAGGGCGTGGATAGGCATCTCTTCGGGCTGAAGAAGGTGCTGAAGGAGGGCGAGGAGCTGCCCGCGATTTACAAGGACCCGGCCTTCGCGCGCACGTCGCACTGGGAGCTGAGCACGAGCCAGCTGAGCTCGCCCTACTTCGATGGGTGGGGCTATGGAGAGGGTGAGTGGTTCGTGTACCTATCGGAAGGCCTTCTGGGCTACAGGTGGCCCGGCTGCGACCGGGAGTGCTTGACGCCCTTGTCATTCCTGACGCAAAGCAAGCACTCGAACGGGCCGTGGATCCTGTATCGCCCTCCTCGTGTCCTCCCCCTTTTTATGCGGTGCCACTTCTTGCTGTTGTGGTGCTACTTCTTGCTATCGTGCTACTGCGTCTTGCTGCGGCTACTGACCGAACTCCAGTGGTCCCTGACGGCTATGGCCTGTCGTACGCGATTGGGGACGATTACATCCGGTGGACGATCACGAGCCTGAAGCGCAACACCGCTGAGCTGCGCCACTACCTTGCTGAGGCCGCGACGGAGACGAGGGTCATGATGGACAGGGCTCTGGCTGCCGAGAAAGCGGGAGCGGAGAGCAAGTTGTAGCGCGCCGGAGAGCAGGTTGCAGTAGACAATGGGAGGAAGTACACGGGGAGGAAGTATGGTAGAGAATTTACGACGATTTTTTGTATGTATCGACGTAGCGCGATGGTTATCAGCGCAGCTTACGGGCATCGCAATGTCCGCTGAATGCCAGGGTCCCTCCTTCAAAATCCAAGTACACCCAGTACGCGACGCGTGACGTATCGTACACGCGCTTTGCACGCGCTCCCCTTTTGGAAATATCATGCAAGTCACTTTCGAAGTTCAACGGCTCCGCTTGTGCGCCCACGTCGTGTATATAAGCGCTGCGTCCTCGCAGCGCCGTCCTTTCCTCTTTCCACCATCCATACCGATTGGGCTACATCGCATACTGCAGAGATATCGCTCCATAACTGAAATCGAAAGCGTCAACACCATAAAATGCCTCCGAGAGCCGATCGCGGCGCGAGAGGCGGGGGAGGGCAACCGCGCGGCGGTGCCAGAGGTGGTGTCCCAGCGGGAGGGCCAGGTGGAGGACCAGGTGGGGGCAGAGGCGGACCGCCGGAAGGCAGAGGCGCCCCTCGCGGTGGCGGCTGGCGCGGCGGTCCCCCTCGTGGGGGAGCGCCCGGGCCGCCAGCCTCGCCGACCCCGTCGTCGACTCCCAGCACCGGCGCTGGTCGCGGTGGTCGCGGTGGTCCACCGCGAGGCGGCGGGCCCGCGATTCGCGGGATGGCAGCTGGACGCGGTCGCGGTCGCGGGGCGCAAGGGCCGACCATGCAGATTTCATCCCAGGCGACGACGATAGCGGATCGTGAGTGACTTGGCTCTCTGCGATGTCTGATCTTTCTGATGATTTACGTGCCAGCCTCTGTGCAAACCATCGGCGTCCGACGACCTGGCTTTGGGACCGCGGGGATAAGAATACCCATGACGGTTAACGCCTTTAAACTGGATATCGAAGGCGGAATGATATATCATTATGATGGTCAGTAGAGGCTGCTTTATCTATGGATCAAGAAACTGCTGCTGACCCGACCTTTAGTCGGTATGTGCAGGTGACAAGAAATGCGATTCGACTTCACTGAGTCCTCTTCCAGACATTGTGGGTGAGAAGGTGCTGCCCATAAAGCGCAACATGGAGCTATTCAAGATCCTTCAATACGAGATTGCACCCAATGTTTTCGTCGAGAAGATATCCTACGACGGGAGGAAGAATGCGATATCCCACTACCGTCTCAAATTACCGGACGACTATCAGGAGGTGGGATATCTTCCTTTTGGCTATAAAGCACGCGCATGACTCATATGTTCGCCCTTAGTTCCCAATTCAGGTCGGCGGCAGCCCAAACCGGCCACCGCGCATAATTCGCATCAAAATAAAGCTTGTCGCTCAGATCAACTCAGAGTGCGTGCCATCGGGGATCGTAGTACTGCTGATATCTTACCTGCAACGCTCTCCCAGGCTCTTGACGAGGTTTGTCCAAGGCAAACAGTCTCATGACAATGCGGCCATCACCGCGATCCAGGTATGTAGATGCGTCATGCGCCCCTACGATGTCTAGGACACCTTTCTAATTGCCTGTTCGCCTGCAGGCCTTGAACATCGTTCTGCGCATGGAGCCAACCCAGAAGTATACTTTCAATACGCGCAGCTTCTACGTCCCGGAGGGCAGGAAGCCAATCCAGGGAGGTCTTGAGCTGTGGCGAGCGTAAGTCGGACTGGCTCCCTGAATTATCCCCTTTCCGACCTATACATGTCCAGGTACTTTCAGTCGGTGAGGCCCGCCATGAACCGTGTGTATTTCCTTGAACTAGACTGTTGTGCTGTGCTCACTGTTCTGAAGAACTCGTCGTCAACGTCGACGTATCCGCGGGCGTCATGTACCAGGCGGGGCCACTCATCAACCTGTGCTTGAGCTTCCTCCGGCGTCCTCCCAACAACCCGAACGTCCTCGGCCAGATGAACGACCGCGACCGACTGGAGCTCAAGAGGTTCCTGGTCGGCCTAAAGGTAGTTGTGGGAAACGGAGATAAAACGCAGAATGCGCAGCAGCGTCCGCCGCGCTCCATAACTGGCTTATCTCGCCATTCGGCCAAAGACCTCACATTCAACATGCGACGAGAAGGACAAGCCACTGGACAGAATATCACCGTCGCACAGTACTTCCGCACCGTCGTGAATCGTCCGCTACAATATCCGAATCTGCCATGTGTCGAGGTGAGTGATCATACTATGTTAGTCGAAGCGTTAGGCTGATTATCGGTGCAGGTTGGCTCGGGCAAGGCGATGCTGCCGCTTGAGATCTGTGTCGTGCCTCCAGGACAACTCATGCGCAAGCAAGTTCCGGCCGGTATGTCCCTCCATCATGTGAAGCAGTCTTGCTGTTGAACTGGGTAGATGCAACTCGTGAAATGGTACAGTTCTCGGCTCAAAGACCATCCGACCGCTTTGCCGGTATCCAGAGCGCCTTACAAGTTAGGGCTTTTCCATCGGAAACGCGACTGTATAGTTGACGAGAGGTATCCAGACTTTAGCGTACGGCCAAAGCACCTATGTTCAGCATTTCGGCATGTCTGTCGGTTCGTCCCCGCTGCAGGTGACCTCTCGCACTCTGCCAGCACCTCGAATGCAATATGGACGCGGATCGCGCCAACCGACTGTCGTAAGTGCTTGCTCTACTTCTGAGGTGCTGGTTGATGTCTTTTTCCTGTCTAGCAAGTCAAGTTTGGCGCGTGGAATATGTATGTCACCTTCTTGTGATCTTTCGGCTATGCTCACACTTCCTGTAGGGCGGACAAGCATTTTTATGTCCCTATGCCACTGGATTCGTGGGCGGTGATGGTCATGGACTCCACCCAGCGATTCAGCCAGCAATTGGTAGACCAGTCGGTTCGTTAATGACTTCCGCTATACGAAGAATATTGACATGACGATTTGTGTAGGTCAGAGGCCTCAAGGAGGCGGCATCGGCGTGTGGTCAGTAAGTATATACCGGCCCGTTTCAGTCACTGACGTGGAACAGGGATGACTCCCGTCGCTGACCCCGTCCTGACATGGTACGTCGTGACTGGACTGGTTTCGTTCACGATTAACGCTGTAGCAGCCACCGCAACCCGCAGGGCAATATTATGCGGGTACGTAACCATGACCTCGATCTATCCTTTGTTATCACTGACCATCGTCGCTAGATGCTGACCGACCTGATGAACGAGGCCAAAACCACTAAGGGTGTCCAGCTCAAGATCGTGGTCGTCATCCTTCCAAACAACGGGGACGAAATATGGGCTACGACAAAGTTGTACGTGATCTGCTATATTATTGTTGCTTCGTCCTGACTGTGCTGTAGCTGGGGAGATATCAGTGTGCGTAAATGTTCCCTCAGAGCGCGAGTATCGCCCTGAATTATCGTCAGATGGGAGTCGCCACGCAGTGCCTCAAAGCGCAGAAATGCGCCGGCGCTAACATCCAGTACTGGGCGAACGTATGCCTGAAGTATGTTGCTCATTTGACGCCCCTCCAGTTGTCTTATCACCATTAGACTGAATGGCAAGCTGGGTGGTATCAACACCGTCCCGGATCCCCAGTCCGCCAGTATACTTTCGGACCCGCACCATCCGACTCTCGTCTTGGGAGCGGACGTCATCCACCCTAGTCCGGTAAGTGTATTTCTTTTCCTGAGGAGTTCAATCGCTATAACTGCACCTCAGGGTTCCGTTGGACGACCTTCCTTCACAGCCATGGTCGGCAATGTCGATAGGAGTGCAGCCAAGTATATTGCTACGAGCAGAGCACAGACATCGCGACAAGAGATCATCGACGACTTTGGAGACATGGCGAAAGTAGGAAAATCCCTTTCTTCAAACCAGTCAACATTTTGATATGACCACAGGAGATAATCAGGGCACACATGGACTATCGAGAGCACAAGGAGGGTGCGCGGGCTGACGCTCGCTTCCCTTCTCGTATACTTGTCTACCGGGGTACGTATCATACAATCAATGATTGTTATCCTGATTGTGTGGTAATTAACTCGCTACACAGATGGTGTATCAGAGGGACAGTTCAAGCAAGTGAAGGAACTAGGTAAGTCTTACCATCATCAACGAAGTTTGTACTCGAAGCTCACTGCGAAAAAAGAGCTCCCAAAACTGATAGGTGGGCGCCTTTTCCGCGCCTTTTGCCGCCGCTGAATGCATCCCAGAGGCATGCAAAGAGCTCGGCATCAAACCGAAGATTACCTTCATCGTGTGTGCAGCCTTTGTCTCCTCCAACAGACATACTAACTGGTATCACAGATCGTCGGCAAGGTAAACTACACTGAGTCTATGCTCGGTCACTACTGACTGACCTGCACAGCGTCATCATATACGCATGAAGCCAGGGCCCCGCGATGAAGACCGGACAGGAAATGCGCCAGCGGGCAGCATCATCGACACCGACATCACGCACCCGGTGGAGTTCGACTTCTACTTGCAGAGCCACGCCGGCATCAAGGGAACGAGCCGTCCGGCGCATTACTCGGTCAGTCGCTCTCTCTCTTTCCTCTACTGATCGTTTCACTGAAGCGCTATGGCATACAGGTTCTGTACGATGTGAGTACGATTTGTGCGCGCCGTGGAACATACTGACATCGACATCGATTCTCGCAGGAGAACACCTTCACGTACGTCCAGGCACTTAAGAACATCACAGACTGACTCAATCCCTCTGCAGTGCGGACGGCCTTCAGCAGTTGACATATACGTTGTGTCACGTCTATGCGAGGTCGACGCGCAGCGTGTCGATCCCTGCACCGACCTACTGTAAGCCGTCTCGCTGATGCACATATTCGAGCTGCCCTCTGATATCAGCATAGACGCAGACATCGTTTGCGCGCGCGCGAAGACGCATTATGCACCCGGGACCGACCTATCAGCCGCATCGGAGACTGAATCGTCGGCGGCGGGTCATGCCACCGAGCAAGGCCTGCAGCAAAGCTTCCAGCAGGTGCACCCCGTGCAGAAGCGCCGCATGTACTTCCAGTGAAAAAGTGCACGGCTGGCGGCCCTGCGCGCAGTTTCTCTCGCAGTGGCTCTGCTTTTGCTTGCGCAAAAGTTGATGCTCACCGTGTTGCTGCTGCTGATGAGGTTGTCTTGGCCGTTCTCCTTTCTCTTGTACCATATCCGTGCTTTCCACCATTCACCATCTTGTTACGTGCCCTACTGACGTGCCGCTTGATATTGAATATTCCAAACTGACAATGTATCCTGAAATATGTCTCTGATGCTTCATGTACGCTCCTTCACCACCGCCGCTACCACTACACCTGCTTCACGAACTCTCCGCAATCTACAGTTCTCTCCATGTACCACCAAACTGCCTTTTGAATCTACTATGTGTTCACCGTCCGGGGGGTCGTTGCATGAGTCGAGCGACACCATGAACGCTGTTGTGAAGGCTTGTCGTTGTTTGTTCCTAATCGGGCAGCCATTGTTCTGCAACGTTCTCTTCTTCCGCCGAAGTCTCTCATAATTTCAGATGACCTTGTTCCAGACCATGACTTCGTTCCAGACCGTCTCTTCATCCTTGCTTTTCACTCTCACTGTGCTCCTGCTCCGAAATTGAGCCACCCGTGGCCTTACTGCTCGAAGCTCTGAGCCCCTGCTCGTTCTCGACTCCGGACAGCCTGAAGACTTCCGGGCTGCTTGCCCTCATCTGCGGTTATCCTCATCCAATAACCACGACATCGTACACAACGTAGCGAACTCAGTCCTCATGGCGTCCAAGAACGTGGTACAAAAGATCGTTCACCTCCCTCTGGAGAAGTTGGATAGATGCTCTTCTTGCGAGAAGACTTCGGACCTCCGCTTGTGTTCGAAGTGTGGTGAGGTACGCTCCCATTGCTACGTACAGCGCTCTGCAATCTAGCTGACATACACTTCAGCGGGTCTACTGTGGTCGGGAATGTCAGGTGAAGGACTGGCCTCAGCACAAGCGCGTCTGTGGTACGTGAACAGTCGAATGGACTACCACTTTCTTCTTAACCCTACTCCCAGGTCAGACCGACCGCATCAGCCTACAATCCTTCTACCCCTTCCTGGCGCTGCTCGCGGAACTCGGTCGCTATCATGAAGACAGACCTATCAACCGAGCTATCACCCACGAAATCATCAACTCACCCAATCCTGAGACACCAGCGATGGCGCTAGAGGATGGCGCCTTTGCCCAACTAGTCCTCCTTGGTAACCCCGTAAATCCTCCCGACTTTGCGACCGCTCGCTGGTGGCCCACCGCGCATACCCAGCGCATCCGGCAGAAGCTGCAAAGCCGCTTCTTGCGCGAAGGCAACTTGCTGAGCCTTGTCATGTCCATCAGCATTGCCTTGCTCTCCGAGATGTACTCGACGACATACGTGTCCAAAGAGGCGTCGCCAGATGGGACGGCGCAGCGACGTGTCCGCCTCAGCTATCGCAGCTCGCCGATCGCTGACTTTGGCATCGTCAAGGGCATTGTGGACGTCAAGGATCAGGATCGCTTTGCGTACTACAGCGTGCCCGACAACAACTTCTGGATGGGCGATAATCCCAATGAGCACTACTGGCTCTATTTCCGTACGGTGCGCGGCGAGGAAGTGACGCTCGACGTCGGCATGTTCACCTACAACATGTGCCTTCAAAACCCCTCGGAGCCTTACCGCCACTGGCGCATGCCACCAGCGTCCCAAATGAGATGGGCACCCGCTGTCTTCTCCGAACGCGAGCTCCAGCACTCGGCGCCCTCGCTCTTCCTCAAGGAGCATAACCGCGCGTCCGTTCTACGCGACGTCGCCCTCCAAGACGCCATCCGCAACAGTGCAGATGAGTTCGGCGACAAGGACTGCAGGGCGATTCGTCGTTTCATGACGCGTCTTGCGGGCAAGGAGATCGAATGGGACGAGACGTTCTTCACGTTCAAGCTGTCGATGATGAACATGGACTATCTGAAGGACACGCTGGTCAATCGCGCATGGACCAAGTGGCCGGAATATCCGTCGATCTACGTCGACGAGGACCCTGGCGAGCTGGACCATATGCCCGTGGACGCTGCCATGGACGACTGGTTTGACAGTGCGAAGAAGTGGAACAAGAAGTATCGGAAGGAGAAGATCTCGCGGGATGACTTGATTGACGCGTTCAGGGCATACAAGAGGCGCGGCGTCAGCACTACTTGACACCCTCTGTTTCTGTGACAACCTGATTACTTGTACTCAGTACTCTATCGCCCTTTAGCCCATTACTTTCATCGTAGCTACCGCTTTCTGTAATTCGTCTTCTGCATTCACTATAAATATTTTCTGCTGCGAGTGTGCATGTGAATACTCAGTTGTGCTCACCGCCGGTTATTGTAGCTCCATATTGGGAAACAATGCTGGTTATTGACATGTATTTGCAGCCACTTATATCCCGCCATCATTCAAACAATCCGTACTCTCAGTGCGCGCCGCCCCGACGATGGGCCAAATACGCGATGTATGGGCGCAGAACCTGGACGCGGAAATGAAGAATATTCGCAACCTCATTGACACGTATCCTTATGTCGCCATGGTCCATACGCGCCCCCTTCCCCGCCGCGTTGGACGCTTACCGAGCTGCAGGACACAGAGTTCCCCGGGGTCGTCGCTCGCCCGATAGGGCAGTGGAAGTCCACGTCCGAGTACCACTATCAGACGCTGCGCTGCAACGTCGACCTGCTCAAGATCATCCAGGTCGGCCTCACGCTCGCGGATGAGGAGGGGAACATGCCGCCCGAGCCGAGCACCTGGCAGTTCAACTTTCGCTTCAGTATCAAGTGCGTAGTAGGACGAGAGGGTAGGGTGCTCAGGCTAACGCACGCGTAGCGAGGACATGTACTCACCGGACTCGATCGAGCTGTTGCGGAAATCCGGCATCGACTTCCAGCGGCACGAAGAGCAGGGGATTAACCCGAACGACTTTGCGGAGCTTATGATCACGTCTGGGCTGGTACTATCTCCGGATACGACGTGGATATCGTTCCATAGGTGCGTGACGCGCGGCAATGGGTACTTGCAGGTCTGACGCGTCTGCAGTGGCTATGACTTTGGCTACTTTGTCAAGCTGCTCACCGCAGTATCCCTCCCCACGACAGAAGACACGTTCTTTGAGCTCCTCCGAATATGGTTTCCCACCGTATACGACATCAAGGTCATGATGCGGCGGTGCGAGAAACTGAAGGGTGGCTTGTCAGAACTTGCAGAAGACCTATCTGTGCGTGCCCTCTTCCACTTCGACCCCATCCCTAACCCCAAACTTCAGATTGCACGCGTCGGCCCCTCGCACCAAGCTGGCTCCGACTCGCTGCTCACTGCATCCGTGTACTTCAAGATGCGCGAGTTTTACTTCGAGGAACCCATATACAATCCTGAGCGCCAGCATGAAGAGTACTCCGGCATGCTCTACGGTCTCGGACAGACATTCTCCGCCACTAACGGCATTGCCGACCCCGGGCGCGGTGGTGCAACGATCGCTGAGCGGGAGGATCGCACAGTGACCCGCGAGCGCTCGCAGACGCCCGCTCCAGGGCCAGGGCAGGGTGTGGGAATGGGCCAAGGGATGCTTGGGATGGGAGGCGGGATGGGAATGCCCACTCCAGGGTACGGGCCATTATCCAACGGCCCGTATATGCGGACACAGATGGTGGGTGGGGGCCGGTGAGGGCGAGCGTCGGTGTTGTGTAGCATTCGCTTTTTCCTGTGTTCCTGCTCATCGCTGTGTGTATCGCTGTGTGTATCATAAGGACGTAGACATCTCTGTATCGACAATGGTTTCCGATCAGGAGTCACAATGTCCGACAAGTGCAGGTAAGCAGAGCTTGGTGGGCTGACAAAAGCAGCCACCGTTCAGATGATAATCAACGAGGAAAATATGAAAACAAATGTACAAATACAAGACGCATCGCAAGGGCCGTGAACTCAACAACTCGGGAAATCTATATCCATCCAGGGGACGTTCACGACAATACCATCTACAAAACTCGCCCAAGCAGATCCCACAACGACCGCCGTATCCGTAACAGCGGGCCCTCGCCGCTCTCACTAGCCAGCATCCGCTCGACCTCCCTTTCCTCCTCCTTATCCAGATCCCTAACCTCCGGCGCAGACGCCGACCGCGTGAGTGGCGTTCCCGCTCTCCACCCCGGCGATACGGACCCAAAACTAATCCGCCTCGGCGGCGGCGAATCGTCGCGGTGCTCCAGGGTGTGCCCATCCACCACCGGCAGCGTGCTGACGAGGTCGTCTGGATTGACATAGATGCGTTCGCTACCGGGGAGCTGCGCGACGTTGGCGGCGGTGAGGCTGGTGAGGACGTCGGGGGAGGAAGAGGCCTTCTTGCATGGGCGGGAGGAGGATGCGCGCGAGGATGATCCCGAGGCTCGTGAGGAAGACCGTGAGGCTCGCGAGGGGGGAACTGCTGAGCGCGACGAGGAAGCAGCACGCGATGATGGTCCAGGTCCTGCTGTTGCGCCGTTAGAGATCCCCGGCAGCGGAGGGGGCGGCATGTCTGGTCGTAGACGCTTTGTGGCAGGCGGCGGACTCGCTGCTGGACCGTTCTTGCGTTTGAGCTGCGATGCTCCCGGGAACAGCGGCGGCGTCGGCAGGGCGAAGGGGAGCGGCGGTTGCGGCGCATTGAGGTACGAGTCGTCGTCGCCATCCATGTTGTCCACGATGGACAAAAACTCCCGCACATGCTTCGCCAGCTCCTCCGCGCTCTGCCCGGGCATCACGAAGCGCTTCGGCGTATACGCGCGCAGCGTCGCCTTCATCCGCTGGAGCTGCTCCGTCTCGAAAGGCGGGTTCTGCCTGTCCTCGCGCGGCCCGCGGTCGATGTTCGGCGCGTAGCGAAAGTCCATCTGCGCTTTGCTAAACTCGTCCTGGTTCGCAATGTGCCTCCGCTGGCACCGCGCGTGCTTCTCCTCTTCCTCCTCGCGCGCATCCTCGAAGTTCAGTAGGTACTTCAAGCGGCGCATCTCTATTCGGATGTCCTGCCGCGAGGCGGCGCGTAGGCCGATCTCCTCGATTTTGTCAGCGCCGCGTGCGCGGTGGAAGTGGTTGATGGTAACGCGACCGTCGGCGCCGATCAGAATGTTTTCGAGGGAGACAGACGCTTGACACATGCCGCGGGCATGGAGAAGCTGGTAAGCGCGCACGCAGCGCTTTTTGAGGGCTAGGGGCATGTCGGGGGACGCCTGGATCCAGAAGGATGAATGCGGTGGTTCCATGATAACGTTGACACCATCGAGGCCAGTCATGACAGAGATGACATTGGGCACTATGATGCCTTGGAGGGGTCTGAGCTGCGTTTTGTATAGATACATCTGCAAGTAAAGGTCGGTTTCGTTGGATATATGGATTTGCAACGACGCACCTCAGAGAAGAATCCTGTCCACTCCTTGTCTCTGAACCACCTGCAGGGCCGTCAGCATAAGCCAAAAATGAGTGAAGTGACAGTACACACGTTTTGACGAGGAACTTGACATTGTGGGAAGCTATGCGTGCCGCGTAGATCGAGGTCATGTACATGTCGCTGGCTATAGTACGGTCGATCAGCCGCGTGTTATGACCGGTGAAGATGGACTCACTTTTCAACGGGCAGAGCATCATCGGCTGCATCAGTGGCTTTCCCTTCATAAATGCCCATCGGCCCATGGGCTCGTACAGCCTGCCATCTAGGGGATGTTGGGAGGACCTATGGGTCATGGGCGCAGAGGGTGGATTTTGCACGAAGGTGTGGGTGCTGGTCCCGTTAGCGTTGCCAAATCCATTTGGTATCGGCAAGAGTGCGGGTGCTGGTTGGGGGGTTGGCGTGTGTGGCGCGCTCAACGCGCGGTAGAACGAGGAGAACTTGTCGACGGTCGAGGTGACGAACGCCCAGGGCATCGCTGAGCTCGACATTGCGAGGATCGCGGGGAGGAATGTCAGGGGAGGTGATGGTGGTAGTGGTCAGAGAAAGAGATGGCGGGACCTGCATTCTTCCCAACATACGCATGGCAACAAGACCATTCTTCCGCTTTGGGAAACAAGAAAAGACAAAAGCAGAAAACGCGACCACGTGACGTGTACACACATGCCTTCGCCTGGACACCGTCGGGGGAACTCGCCCTCAAGTAAACTGAGGTATCCACTGAGACTGCATTGGGCGCTGTGGATCTTGGCGCTCGCTCACTCAGAGGTATGTATCAGCATTAGGCACTTGCAGGATAGCTACTCGATACACGTTGGATACACGAGACAAAATATTGGGAGCAGTCAACGGCACCAAGTACAATAAATTACAGACCACAAGCTTGGACCTTGTATGCGTCCTGTAATAGCGTCGAGGCGTCCCCTACCTATGCCCTAAGCGCTTCGTTCAAGTCATCTCGCGATACTGAAAGTAACCCATGAACGAAACGATTTTACGAATCGGCCCACGCTCACTCAGTCACTCTCATGACATAGGCTGAGAGTTGGTAAATCGTTCATGTTTACTGTCTAGTATACGTATAAGTAATTTCAGAGGGATCGGCGGTGATTTGAGCAAATGGGAGGGGGTGGAAGCGTGAGGTGGGGAACTCCGGTTATACCCCTCAGCGAAACATCCGCCCTGCGCAACGACTCGCCTGGTCGTTCACTGTACGTTTCTGTAGGAATGTCTCTCTAGGTCCGATGAAGCTACCTACAATGTTTAGAGAGGTGAGTTGGACGAATCGTCCTGCAAGCTTGCAGAACGCGTCGTATTCTGGTTGATGGAAGTCATCCTCCTGTTCATGGCAGTTTGTGCTACGCAGTGCAGCTATTGGTCTGAGATTTTGTGTGCATACATTTGATACTTGCCTATACACCATATGATTTTCTCGGAATTTTCAGAGAATTCTAGGCGACGCCATCCGCGTGTTTCGTTGAGGGGCCGGTTTCGCTTAGGGGTTACTTTCAGTATCTTCTCTTGCGATACTTCCTATTCCACTTCTTCGCATAGTCATACCGACAATCCATGACATCGTCCACAGGCATATAATTCAGCACGCCTGGATCAGCGATAAAGAAGACCGTCGGAGACTCCTCCACTCGGTCGTCGCGCGGCCCAACAGCGTGTCCTTCATTATGGTTCATCGTCAACTTGAATGCAAGATCCAGTTCGTCGAAGTCGATCCCTTGCCCGTGAGTCGGGCCATGAAACCGCGGGTCGCGGCAATGTCCGCGTCGGTGAAGTCGTCCTCGCAAACTCGGATGACCTTGTGAAGCGTGGCATCGCGCAGTACGGAGGCGCGAGCACGCTCGAGCTTTATGACGAGCGGGACTGCAGGTCGGTTCGTGAAATAGGCGGGTGCGCATTTGTACTATCCGTCGGTGGCATATGCGGGTTGTGGTAGGCTCCGAGGAAATCTAGGGCACAAGCTGAATGTGTGCATGCCGACGTCGAGCGTCACCTCCTCGCCGCGCACGTATGGGAAATAGAGCCATAGTGCTCGTTGGGGTCGTCGCCCATCCTGAAGGTGCTGGCACGCACGCTGAGGTACACGAAACGGTCCAGCGTCTTGACGTCCACGGGAGCCCTTCGCGATGCCGAAGTCAGCGCAGGCGAGCTGCGGTAATCGAGGCGGAGACGGTGCCTCGGCTTCCCGTCGAGCGATGGGCCCTTGGTTTTATATGTCGTCGTATACATCCGGAGAGCAGGGCGAGCGCGACTGATGGACGTGAGGATGGTCAGTAAGTTGTTCTGCCGCATAAAGCAGCCCATGAGCCCCGCGCGAATGGTGGCCACCAGAGATAAGGCGTACCGTCGGATGGCGTTGTCCCTCTGGACTCGGAAGCAGACATGCCTTCTGCGCGTTTCGAGCATAGGTGAAGATTGGAAGTACTGTTACATACCGAGCACTTGTCCAGCTCCTTCAGAGAACGGTACACAGTCTTGATGTCTCCCTCGCAGACATCATGGAAGTAAAGTCGATACAGACTCAGACCGTCGTGGTTGTGGGTCCACGGTGAGATCCGGGCCGGAAGCAGCCGACGCCGGTCTATCTTTTCATTCTGTGACACCTGATTGGCCCGGCACTGGCGCGTGAATAACGCCCCGAACCGTCCGTTCTCCGCATTCGCCCTTTCTTTCCTCTTACTCTCGTCGTCGTGCTGCCCGTCCCTCTCGACATGCAGGCCCTCGTCTCCTCCTCGCGCCGTGCCCCGGCGGCACTCAGAGCTTCCCGCGCGTTCTCCGGCTCCGCGCTCCGTGCCCAGGCGATGCCTACGGAGAAGCAGCCGATGCCCAAGGAGTTTAAGATCTACCGCTGGGTGAGTAGACGAGCCCGCCTTCCGAGACGCCGACTGACACCGAATGCAGAACCCAGACGAGCCTGCGAAGAAGCCGACCTGCAGACCTACACCCTTGACCTCAACCAGTGCGGGCCTATGGTACGTCACACGAGAGCGAAGTGGGATAGGATACTCAGACGGGCTACAGGTCCTGGACGCACTTATCAAGATCAAGAACGAGATCGACCCCACCCTCACTTTCCGCCGCTCCTGCCGTGAAGGCATCTGCGGCTCATGCGCCATGAACATCAACGGCCAGAACACGCTCGCGTGTCTCTGCCGCATCGACCGTGATACGTCGAAGGACAGCAAGATCTACCCCCTCCCGCACAGTAGGTCTGCCATTCTTCTCTCAACTCACTTTCTGAACCCCTGCGCAGTGTACATCGTCAAGGACCTCGTCCCGGATCTCACGTACTTCTACAAGCAGTACAAGTCGATACAGCCGTACCTGCAGAACGACAACCCGCCGGAGAAGGGCGAGTTCTTGCAGTCGCCGGAGGATCGCCGGAAGCTCGACGGCTTGTACGAGTGCATTCTCTGCGCGTGCTGCTCGACCAGTTGCCCCAGTTACTGGTGGAACCAGGACCAGTACCTTGGCCCGGCCACTCTTATGCAGGCCTACCGTTGGCTCGCCGACTCTCGGGTACGCACGCGCGTCTGTGCTGGCATTCAAGCATATACTGATGTGATGGTCAACAGGACTCGTACGGCCCGCAGCGGAAGGAGAAGTTGCAGAACGAGATGAGCGTGTTCCGCTGCCACACCATCTTCAACTGTATGCCGCATTCATTTTTCCACCGAAGCCCGCAAGCTAATCAGTCCCCAGGCGCCCGCACTTGCCCGAAGGGCCTCAACCCGGCGGCGGCCATTGCGAAGATCAAGCTCGAGCTTGCTACGGATTAAGCTCGTTTGCGATGGACTGAGCGCAATGATACCAGTCGCGACTGCCGGGGACGGACGGAGGGCGAGAGGCATTTACAACGCAATGGCCCCAGGGCAAGGATGTGCTGGGCGCCAGGTTGTATGTATAACAGCAGACACCTTTTTCAATTTATTGTTCGTTTTATTGCAGTGCGAGATCTTACTGAGCTGGGCCACGCATACTTAATCTGCAACGAGGCGGATGTAGTCGCTCGCGAAGCGAGCCCGCCTCTCGCACCGCGAGCCTGGTTTCTCGCGACGGGCGAACCGAGCTTGCCTCGCCTACGCTGCTGTGGACTTGTGGCGGCCCATTGTGCTGGATGGTTCGCCCTCGGGGCGGGGGCTTCACGACGCACCGTTGACGCAGATGATGACCTATCTCGACGCGTCCTTATGCCCACTCCGAGGTTCTCATGTCCATCTCGACGTTCTTGTGTCCACCTCGACGTCACCTTGTCCAGCTCGACACCCTCTTGTCCACGATCCCGGGATTAATCACCGTTAGCGTCGCACGCAGTAGAAGATCTGCAAGCTCGCTTTATGATGGGATAGCCAGACTTTTCTACGTGGACTCTTTTGGGCTGGGAGCGCACGGCTCTTGGCGGCGTCTCTAGACTGGGAGCGCCCACCTCATCCTGTGTAAGCTACTTATTTTTGCCTAAATCCAGTCGCTTTACTAACTAAACTAGCCCGTTGGCTAGATTGAAGATCGCAGGCTAAGGCGTCGAGGATTCAGTGCAAGCGCAACTTCGTCGGGTGGAAAGAGCAAGCTAGGTTGAGGATCGCCATCTTGATTGAAGAGACGCCGCTGCGCTTGTCGGACGGGACCTGCATCACCATCGGTCTGTCATTGTCACCCAGTTCAACTCCTGCCTATGTAGGTGAGACTGACCTGCCTGTCCCAGCGATAAGGCGGACCGGCGACTAGGGAGTGCGAGGCCACATACGTGCGTACTCAATGCGTCGTAGTGACACCCTACGACGCCTCACATCCCATCTACCCACGAATTTTCTCAAATCCCTCTTTGCCCGTCCTCACTGTCACTATACCATGTATGATTGACTGTGACTGTCCCAGGTATCGTCGGTGCAGTCATCCAACGCAGATGAGTCGTATCCCCGCGCTCTAGCGACGGCTGGGCGCGGCAGGAGGAAACTCATACACGTTGGACGAGCTGAAGTCGACGATTTGCGGACCTGGACCAGAATCGTGGACTGGAGCGGACCAGAATCGTGGACCTGGAGCAGACCAAGAGCAGGTCAGGACCGTAGACGCTGGACCGGACCAGTGCCGTTGACGGTAGAGCGGGTGGCGGGCAGGCCAGAACTTCAGTGACCCCACGAGAAGATTCGAAGATCACCTTCAGTAGCATTCCGCAGGACCAGAGTGTTCCGGGAGCGAGCAGCGACGCGTCACGACACGACGCGCTTGAGGGGAACGCTTGCAAGGTCCTGGGGAAGCGGGGCCGGACGCAGACGGCATCTATGATCTGTGGGGCTCGCGCCGCTCGTTATGGCGGTCTCGCGGTGGAGTATATATACACTGGCGCTCACCTACACGTGCGACGAGCGGCCTCCGCGTGCGCTTCCACGGATAGAAACGGAATGCCGCTGTGGCGCGCGGCGCGCTTGCGCGATGGAGATACGGCGTCTTTCCCTTCGCTGCTGCTGTCTCGTCACGTCCGCCTCGCGCTACGTGCATCGCCTGATCTCTTGCCCTCTCGCCTGGTCTGCGGACCCTAGCTAGACGAGGATTGCGTTTAGCGAGAGGCTAGCTCGATGTGCGCCTGTGGTGTGCCTGTCCCCGCCTGGTCCCTTGCTATAACCCTTGCCCTGCTCCTGTACGCGCCACAGCTGCGTCACATATCCGAAGGGTGGCATAGTTCGTCTCAACCTGCATGCCCCGCCTCCCTCAACTGTGCGTGCTAGGGTAACGTAAGGCCATGCGATCGTTGTATAGAGAATCGCGTCTTCATCGCGTGGTGGTGGGCTCGACGAGTGGCGATCATCGCATCGATTCGGATGCTGGCTGGGCAAGCCCGCCTTCCTCTCCGACAGCTGCGCGTAGAACCATCTCGATGGTCTCTGGGCGTTACGACAGAACGACGGGAGTGTCTTGGGATCGTCCGCCCAGGGCGGGAGACGACGGGAAGAACCTTGATGAACTGCACTTGAATCTATTCTTTGTCCCGGCAATCCCTCGTAGGAGCGCACCGGACTACCACCATATCTCTCACTACATAACATCACAAATTTGCTCGTTCTTAGTCGCCCTGCTTCCCGCGCGACGTCCCATCTTGTTGCGTCTCCGACTCTCCATTGAACTTACTAAGTATTATATATCTACTGGTACCAGCCCTTGGCCCCTTGGCATGGATGCATGAACGACTATAATGCCACAGGCATACCAATTTAGCGGTTATTCAGCGCAACTGTCCGGCAGAGGCTGGCATGGAAAGAATTGGTGAGTAGTAAGTTTCGGTCGATCCTGAACGTTTGAACTTGTAGGTCCATGTCACATGTAGGACGGTGATTGCCGAGATCATGTGAACCATGTTCAACTTCCAAACCTCGCCTTGCCGCCGCTCAACAGCAGCAGTCGAAGAGCAGTATCAGGGGACATTGATGCTGCGCGTGTATGCGTCCTGCACTCATGAAGTTTGTTTTGATAGTAGCAGCTATGGCCCCTACGGCAGTCGTCATGCCAGTGTCCGTGCACCCTGTAAGTACATACCGCTGTTCATACTGACGGCTTCTGCAAACGTCCATGAACAGGTCATGCGAGTCAACGGCATCCTATTCAGCATACGCTTACGTGCGGCGGTCTATCATGAGCGTTATGGGGCAGGCAGGCTGGAAGAGTAAGTCCCGTCATATTTCGTGCACCGCTGTTAGCAGATAGCAGCTACCCAACTCGACATTCCTCTGAAGATTACCGGAACTACACCAAGGCGACTCTCGCCTACAGACTTTGCAAGTCAGTCGCGCGTACCACCTGCATGTTGAACTTAATTCGACGACATGGGCGTGCGTGACCATTTATGTCGCCCTCTTTCACACGTCCATCGCGAACGGAGCGGGCACGAGCCCGGTCAGACCGGACAAGGTGGGCTCCATACAAGGAGAACATGTCGTCGCCCTGACCCGCAATGACCGGACCTGCGAGGGTTGCATAGGGACGTGTAGGGATGAGGAAGGACGGCCACGCCGTGCCAATGCCCTGTTGATTCCCAGTGATTGATAGTTATTTCCGGCGTCGGGCAAACCGGAGGCAGTACTTACAAACAACAGCAAGCCAGTGTGGGAGAGGATGGATGTACTTGAACGTCGGAGAAAAGGGAGGAAGAAGGGACAGGAAATATTATAATGAACAAAGTTATGTAAGGGAGCTCTGGGACAGAGTTGCGTTGGCACAAGCTATCATTTGGATCACCTGAATGATCAGCTCAACGACTCCCGTGGTTTGCGTACCGCTGCTGAGACCAGTCGTCTGCTGAATGTGGCCGATAAAGACCGGTAGTAGCGGGTCCTGTTCGCGCGAGCCAGTCCCATTACGTCGAGTACTGGTTTACCTTCGATCCGAAAGGCTCGGCTGCCACCCGGGGCTACATTGCTAGTCACAAGCCAGTCAATAATCTGGAATCGGCAGTGATCTGTCTGCCGTTTGCTTGTATATGTCGGCTCCCATAATCACGGAACAGGACGACCAGGAACGAGCATAAGAGGGAGGAAACACACCTCCCGCGGAATCCGTGCTCTTGCGAGAGAAACGCCGTTCCTCTTGATTCCCGAGAACGGTGCTTCCCAGGTATGGGCGGAGTCCAACTGTCGGCGGAGAAGCGATTCAGTTACAGCAGATCCTGGAGAGGCAAAGTATAGGCGCAGTCCCTCCGATCCTGCGCGTTTCGCCTGCGCCGTTAGGTTCGATTGGGTGATCAGATGTCTACCGAAGGCATATATGGTCTGTACCTATACCGGACGGCACGCCCCGCCGCGAAGACGCCGGCGAGCTTGTCCGCTCCATGTTGACCGACGCCCTAGGTTCCATGCTTCCGCCACCTTCGTCGCCAGAACGCCCATTGAAAAGACAGAGAAATATGCACGAAGACCCGCGAAGAGACTACGACCCGAGGATGCCTCTTGGATGGTCGGAGGCGCTCGACACACAACCGGAGACGTCGACATCGGCGCAAGACACGCAGAAAATGCAGCAGAAAGACGACAAGAGAAAGCTCTCGTGTAAGGAGTGTCGCAGGTTAGTGGTCGAGGCTTGCACATGGGTTTATATAGTAGCTGAAGTTCGAGGACACCAGATTGAAGCTGAGGGTAAGAGTCAAGGACATCGTTGATCGCGTCTTGTCCTTGACAATCATCTCAACAGTGCGATCGCGAGTTTCCGTGCCAAGTATGCCATGTTGCTCTGAGTGACGTTCACGGACTGAGCATCGTTACAGTCTTGCTGCAAGCGAGGCTGCGCAGAAATCTGCCCTGAAGGTGAGTCGCCATAGTACTATTCAGAGTCATGTCCTGATGCGCGCCACCTCTCAGGGAGCCTGACCAGTGGACGGGGCAGCCGCTTCATCCTTGCCAACACCGAGCAGCTACATACGAAGATACAGCAGTTATCTGAGCGCGTGCGCGTACTCGAGCAGGCGGTGCAAGGCTATAATCATGAAGACCCTTTACTCGCTCCCGACCTCCTGCTCATCAAGACGACGCAGGAATTTCACGTCGCAGCAGGTAACGCCCCTAGCAGTCCCACTGGCGCTGCGACCACGTCCTCTGCGTCGAGTCAGCCAACGAAGGAGGAAAGCCTGCGGGCGTCGGTCTCTTCCATGAGCATCACCTCGCCTCTGGAGCCCTGCGTTCCTCATTGCAAAGACGTAAGTATTCTCTCTAATCTATAAGCTCTAGTTCGCTGAGGACATATATCTACCAGGATACCACGCCGCTGCTCGACGAGAAGGGCATTCCGCAGGTGCCACCGGCTATCCTGCAGCTCAGCTCAACGTTCCCCTTCCCTTGGGCAGTCGACATGTCAGTGCGGAAACGGATTCGCCAGGCGCTTCCGCCGCGCCCAGAAGCGGAAGCCATATGCGAGGAGGCGCGACGCAATGCGCTCTGGCAGTAAGTCCACCATTGAGTTGTCCGCGGATATGACTTATAATCCATCACACGCGCAGGTATAGCTTGGACGCGTCCGAGACCTTCTTACCCAACCTGCTGCAGTACTGTTACACCACGCCGATCCAGGAGCTGAGTCCGCGGAGGCTCGCGCTTCTGCTCATGGTGCTATCTATTGGGTCGCTTGTGGACCTAACCAGGCCCCTAGGCTATCTGTGAGCGCCTGTTCAGTATGCACTCATGCGCTCAGGCTGACATTCTGCAGGTCTGCTGAGTCGTATCATCACATGGCGCGTGCAAGCGTATGCGAGATCCCCCTAATGGAGGAGCCGGATTTTGACACCGTTCACGCTTTGGTGAGCATGACTTTCGGTATTCAAGACGGGAACTCGTCTGATCATTCCAAGTTCTTCATGATATGGTACCATCTCATTTTTTCGGACAACCGCAAAGCATTGGGCTACGCGTGGAACTTGCTGGGCTTCGTGGCGAAGCTAGTACAAGGGGTGTGTTTATTCATTTTTTGTCCTGTTCGGCCCCGCGGCTGACTCTTTCTTCCCCGCTATCTGTTCGGCTTTACCCTTCGTCACTGTGATGTCTCCGACGACAGCTCGGCTTGCGTGAGTGCACGCTATTCAGCCACGGAGGCGAGCAGACACTAACGCCGTGCCCGCACCCGAACAGATCGCGAGACTTCAGGTTCCAAGCTCATACCGGAGGAAAACGAACGGCGAAGGAACATCTTCTGGGAACTGCTCAATTTGGACTATCGGATGGTGCGTGCGCCACGAGTGCAGGGTGGCGTAACTCGTGCAGGCGGTCGCGTTTAGCTTAATTTTCTCTGGCAGAGTCTGACGCTGGGGCGCCCGCCGTCGATATGCCTCCAGCACGTCACCATAAAGCCGCCGTCCTACGCAGTGTCGGGAGCATACGCGCCGACGGGCGAGATGGTTTGTACGTACCCCCTCGGTTTCCTCATCTACGTAACACTGACACCGGATATTCGCAGACCACCAGTGGAAGAATACCTTCTTGCAACAATGTTTGTGCCCCATCCTCGACTGCATGATCGGCAAGGATCCAGCGAACTACGCAATGATCCTGGAGCTGGATAAACGTGTTCGCTGTATGGAAATACCGGCTCTGCTGCTCCATTGCAACACAGAGTCGCCACGATCTCTCAAAATGCAGCGCGCCTTGGTCCTCTCCGCCCGTGATATCGGTGCGATTCCTGCCACCTTTGCCTACAACTTTATTGAACGACTCCCGCTAGCAATCCTTCAACTTCACCGTCGTTCATTCTCCGACACGATGTCAAGCGATGCGGCGCACTTCACTTTGACTCACCAGTGGGCACCGTCTGTCATCGCCACGTATTTGGCTGCCGCTTCCCTCATCGAGACGATTGAACAGCTCTATGAGCACGAGCGAGAAGTCAGCGTCCGATTCTTGTTCTTCTGGTTCAATGCATTCAGTGCGGCGGTATGTCTGTGAGGTTGTCATTGCCAAGTCGTATTTAAACCCGTATCTTTTCCAGATGACTTTGCAGGCTTTCATACACCGCGTACCTACATCTACACTGGTCCCACACGCCCTGCGAATTTTGGAACGCGTCACCATCCTCTTCCATCGCGCGTCCAAGATTTTACCATTCAGCGGACGAACGCTGGTAAGTTAATGTTCATTTTCCTCTCCAGCGCCCGAGATGTTGACTTCATTTGTAGCCTATCCTCGACAAAGTGCTGAAGCGGTGCCACCAGACGCGCCATGCTTCTGCCATGAATGTTAGCCCTGTGCATACGAACCTATCGTATTCGCACTACTACGCCCCTCCTCTGGCTGCATTCGCGGGCGCACACGGGGAACTCGGTCGCTTTGCAGAGACTCTATTGACCCCCATATCTTACAACCCGGCGGAAATGGTCCCCATCGAGCACCAACAGCCGCTAGCAGGGCGACAGCGAGGAGCACGGGACGAGGACACGTGGATGCCGGACCCGTACAACTTTCACAGCAACGGCGTCTCGGTGGATGAGCGGTACACCGGCATTGCACGCCCGGCGCCGACGCCGTTCGTTCCCTCGTCGACGCGTGTCCTTGAGGACGAGACGTTCAATTTGGAACACGGGGCGCTGAACCCGAATCTTATTCTCGATGGCAGTATCTTCATGGCGTATCTTTGACTTTTTGCGCGTATCTGCTTCTCTGTTGTGACCATTCCGATCCGCTTTCTTGCTGGCTTTTTATATACGACGCCAAATTGCTTTGACGCGTACGACATGTATCTTGCACCTTAGCTCTCTACCGCTCTCTCTTACCGTTGATACCATCTGTCGTCTGTAATGCTGATATGGAAGCTCCCTTGTGTACCATCGAGCTCGATTCAAACTTGAATATACACGGGTGCAAGTTTGCTTCCGGCGACGCGTCGACGGTCGTTGCCCCAAATGGGAGTACAATGGCACCGTGCACGTGATCGCGAACAATGACGCGTCCGCCGGCGCCGCGCAATGCTTTCTCTGGACTTCCATCTTGTTCCACTGCTTTCTTGTACTTATATACGACGCGTACTGCTAGGATCTCTAATATCATTCCATCTTCCCCAATTACATACTCCCCTCGACTCTTGAACAAGTGCAAGCACATACTGGCGACATGACGTCTCCCGTGCAGCTCTACGTCTATGACCTCAGCAACGGACTGGCGAAGCAGCTCTCCCTACAACTAACAGGACGGCAGATAGACGGGATCTGGTGCGTGCTTCACATCTATTCTTCCACCCACTGCTGATTCTCTGCTTGGGTGAAGGCATACCTCCGTCGTGGTATTCGGCAAGGAAATATTCTATGGCCAGGGCATAGGAATAACTGCGCCAGGCCGATCTCATGTACGCCTGACGTTTCCGATACTTGTTTGAACTCTCGCTCACGTCCGCTCGTAGCATGGCACACCGCTGCAGGTCATCGACATCGGGGAGACGGCGATAGATGAGGACACTTTCGATGAATATCTACAGGAGATGAAGCAGCACTATACCGCGGACAAGGTGTGTTCAAGTCGAGCTCATTCATCAACGCGGAAGTGCTGACTGAACGCAGTACCATCTATTAGGTATGCTCCGGTCAAGGGGAGGTGCACCGCTGTCGCTCAACGCACTCCATGCTAGACTTCAACTGCAACTCGTTTACCAACGATGTCATTGGCTTTCTCACTGGAGGCGCAATACCTGAACATATCAAAGGTGTGTGATATAGCTCCTTTCTACTGCAGAGTGAAAACTGACGATCTTACCCATAGATCTCCCAAGCGATTTCTTGTCGACCCCCTTCGGCGCTGCCCTTCGTCCCACGATCGACAACATGTACCGCCGGCCCGTCCCTGGTGCTCCCGCCGCACCTGCCCCCGCCCCCTCCGCAGACCTCGCGTCCAACCCTGCCCTCGCTGCATCCGTACTTCAAGCCGTCGCGGCGCAGGCGGCCGGCGGACAAGGGCCCTCCGCTCAAGCAGGACACCCACTCCACGCAACCGAGACCCTCACCGCGCCGTTGCACCCCTGCACGAACCCTGCCTCCTTTCACAACTTGCTGCGTACGCACCGGGCGGTGGTGGCGGACTTCACAGACCAGCAGTGTGGGCCGTGCCGAATGATCGCGCCGGTGTTCGAGCGGCTGGCGGAGGAGAAGGGGGTGAGGGCGGGCATGAGTGGACGCGGCGCGGCGTTCACGTCGATTGATATACGGGTGGGGCAGGGGAACGCGTTGGCAGCGGAGTACGGGATACGCGCGACGCCGACGTTTTTGTTCTTTTTGGATGGGAAGAAGGTGAGGAGGTTTGTCTGGAAAGATGGTGCATGCGTACTGACGAGTCTGCTGCAGATCAGCGAAGTGAAGGGTGCGGACGCGGCGGCGATCCGGTCAGAGGTTGACCTGCTGTTATACCAAGCTTACCCTCGTATGTTTTGCCAGACGCCTTTGTGCTCAAGTTACTGACGGAATACGCAGCACACCCGCACACAAAGCTAGACGCTCCCGCCGTTCAAGCCTTGTCTCTCAACCCAATCCTGTTTACACAAGTGCCCGCCCTTGACACCGTGTTCAACAAACTCTCGTCAAATATCAAGGCAACGCCCTGGCCTGCTGACGCCCCTGCGTCCCTGGACCAAGCAACACAGGCCCTCGGCACAATGCTTGCGTATCTGAAGCAGCGCTATCCCGCTGCCGACGCCCCATCAGCAACGGGAAAACCTGCCGCTCAGCCCGCCGCTTTGGGAGCCTGGACGTCAGCTACGCATGCGCTCGCATCTGCTCTGCCAGCCGAAGCGCTCTTCCCGCTCGCGGACCTCTGGCGCTTGGCCGTGCTGGACCCCGCCGCGGGTGCATGGTGTGCTAGCGGCATTGCCTCGGGCGCGTCTAATCCCATCACCATCCTCCTCCGTGCGTATCACCGCGATACGTCGGCGCGAAGCCTAGTGCTCACCGTTCTGCGTCTTCTGGCCAACTCGTTCGCACACGCGACGCTCGCGCGGACCCTGCTGAGCGGCGCAGCGAGGACGGAGCTCACCGGCGTGCTGGTGCCTGCGTTGCTGCACGATCACGCCGGGGTGCGCACAGCAGCCGCGAGTGTGGCGTTCAACGCGGCAGCGGCTCTGCAGAAGGCGCGCGTGGAGAGCGTGCGCTTGGGCGGGGGTGGGTACGCGGATGGAGAAGACGAGGACTGGGAAATCGAGATGGTGAGCGCGGTAATTGAGGCGCTGGATAAGGAGCGCGCTTCGGAGGACGTCGGTGAGTATCTCGTTCGATTGGGGGTGTAACCGGGTATTGACGTGTTTGTGACAGTGCATCGGTTGACGGCGTGTCTGGCGTTCCTGTTGAGGTTGTCACCGTTCTATGAGGATCAGGTGCTTCCGATGCTGGAAGTGCTGCAGGCGAAGAGCATCCTCTTGGGCAAGCTGGAGAAGGGTGGGTGCGGAGAGGACGGTATTGCGAAGAAAGACGTCAGGAGTCTGGTAGAGGAGGTGGCGGGCAAGTTATGTCCAGCATGAGCCACTCCGTCGAGAGTATGTATGATGCTTATTGTTATGTATTTTCTCTATGCACTTATAGGAATCGTCGACGTTTGTGAGTCCGCGGCAATGCACTGTGACATTCGGCGGGGTGACATGGCGCGTCGTCACGCTTGCCCGCTTGACCGAGACCGACACCAGGACCCCGGGCAATGCGCCAAGAGGTCCGATCCAAAAAGGCGGCTTTTTGGACATTCCCGTCGCACGGTTTTTTGCCACTTTGGGGGTCTTTCAGTCACATTGAGATCGGACACGCACTTTCCAGCCAAATTCCGTCGCACTATGGATCGGACATGGCCAGCGACGGGTCACCCCAAGCCCTGGACCTTTGCCGCGGAAGGGTTGCGCCCACCCATTGTTGGTCTGGCGTAGCGAGAAGCAGCCGGAATCCCCGAAGACCGTCGCATTATGGATCGAACCTGGCTCTCGACGCTCTCACGCGGCGCACGTTGGATCAGACCTTCGGCACGCAAACTGACCTATCCGGCACATTGGGATCGGGCCTCGGCGGTTTCTGGGGGTCCAATCCGGCGCACAAGGATCGGACATGTAGGCGTATTGCCCGGGGTCCTGACCGACACCTCGTTATGGTCGTCCCTCTCAGCTTGCTCTTTCTGACTGTCTTCTGCGGCGTATCTGCAGCGCACAATGCTGGGCTCATAAGCGCTCTCGGTCCTCAAGGCGTTAATCTGATCAAGTTGGACGCGCAAGCAGCGCGCTGGAAGTCAGCTCAGGACGCGTCCCTATACGGCCAGCAGCAGCCGCTCACCCAGAAGTATGAGGAGTTCCCGGCTCAGTGGTTCGAGCAACCTCTGGACCACTTCAACAATGAAACAGGAGACACGTTCGGGCAGCGGTACTGGGTGAACAAGAGGCATTACTTGCCTGGGACGAATGCGCCGGTCATTGTACTGGACGGAGGGGAGACCAGCGGCGAAGTGCGTGTATGCGTGCTATTTGATGCTTTATCGCTCATCTGAAAACTGTAGGGCAGGATACCGTTCCTTGACACGGGAATAGTCGAGATCCTGACGCGTGCCACGGGCGGCGTAGGCGTGGTCTTGGAACACCGGTACTATGGTGTGTACACCATTGCCTGGCCCATATTGATGGTATTGACATGCGCAAGGGGAGACGCAGCCCGTCCAGAACCTGACCACGGACTCCCTCCGATTCTTGACCAATGAGCAGAGTGCGGCCGACAGCGCACGCTTCATGGCGAACGTCAAGTTCGAGGGCATCGACGAAGACCTCACCGCCCCCGGAACACCCTGGATCTACTACGGCGTGCGTTCCGTCTCACATACATACCACCTTGTTCACTCCTGACAAAGCGCAGGGCTCATACGCAGGCGCGCGTGCAGCACACATGCGCGTGTTGTACCCCGACCTCGTGTTCGGAGCCATCGCGTCCAGTGGTTTGTGCCCCCCAGCTCTCGGTTAATGCAATCATTGACCCTTCATAGCGGTCACCCACGCGGACATCACCAACTGGCAATACATGGAGGTCATCCGGCGTGCCGCGCCTGAGGACTGCTCTCGCCACTTGGAAAGCTCCATCCAGACTGTCGACGCTATCCTCGCACACGGCGGCCTTCCCGCGCGCGCGTTGAAAGCCCTGTTCGGTCTCGCAGGTCTTGAGCACGACGACGACTTTGCGTCTGTACTGTCATCGCCCCTTGGGTACTGGCAGGCGAAGTGCTGGGATCCGAAGTTCGGGAGCAACGCGTTCGACAACTTCTGCGACGCGTTGTCAAAGCCGCCCATTGGGGCCCTGTCTGCGCTGGAGTACGGTGATGAGAGGAGGATGTTTGATGTGGGCGACGGGTTGACGCTGGATTTTTCCTTGTTGAATTATGCGAAGTACATCCGGGAGGTGCGCATATATGCAGTCGTAAAATTGGACGAGGTAGCTGATTTTCTTGTAGAACGTCGTCTCACGCTGCACAGATCCGATGACCGTTGACGAGGTATGCTTTTCCTTCCTCTGTTGTGCGTTTGGCAACGCCCCTGACACCTGGATAGTGCTTCGGCACATATGACGACTCGCAATACATCGCTACCGACCTTGACCAGGATTGGAGACTCTGGCTTTTCCAGGTCTGCACGCAGTGGGGCTACTTCACCGTGCGTACTCACAGGATACAACCTTATACCCTTCTGACGCCTGGGCAGACCGCCCCACCCGACCCAGCGCACCCGCGCATCCTGTCTAAGCTCATCACTCTCGAGCACGAGGCTAAGATCTGTGCGCAGGCCTTCCCTCCCGGCAAGCACTTTACTGTGCCCAGCATGCCGAACGTGACCGCCGTGAATGTGTTGGGCGACTTCGACATTGCGATGGATAGGCTGGCTATCATTGATGGCGAGGGTGAGCTTTTGTGGCAAATGATACGACGGTCGAGGGACTGACGCGTCGCTCAGTGGATCCTTGGCGACCGGACACACCTCACTCGGAAGACGCCAACGACCGCGAAGACACGATTTCGCAGCCGTTCAAGTTGATACCGAGTACGCTGTTGATTCACTCGACCCTTCTGGTGAATGTGCTGACCTCGCGTGGCAGATGCGGTACACCATTACGACGAATACGGCTACCTCAACATCTGGGAGGAGCCTGTGGAGATCCAACAAATACACGGAGAGATGGTCATCTTCGTGACTGAGTGGCTGAAGGAGTGGAACACCACACGTGAGTCACGATAGGATCCGCGAACGCGACGCATCGGGACTGCAGTAGTTCATTCAGTAATGCATTTTGGTCGCAACAATATATTTTAATACTGATCTTCTGTGGGAGCATGACCGAAGTGCTCAGAAGTGGGCGACTCTTGCGGTGCGTTGGCCTTTCGGACGGATGCGTTCCAAATTTGACCTCATCCACAGACTCAACCGCAAGCCAGCAGGACTCGAACCTGCGCCTTAGGTTGCAAGACCTGACGGAAGTGCGGACAGGATTCGAACCTGCGCCCTATATGTCCTCACTCTTGCCGACCTGGTGCTGGTTGACAGGATTCGAACCTGCGCCTTAACGACCCGTAGTCAACAGTACTTCAAGTTCTAAGTTAAGTACTTGCGCTCTTGGCCTATCCGATGATAGCTCTGCAGTGCATATCAATTCCCCAGATTTGTACTGACTTTTTCTACTCTAAGCTACCCGGTGTGTGTTCTTATCACAAGCCGATAGTCATAAATCTGACCGTTCAAGAGAACTGGCTTTCCATCTGCGCGTCTGCAACAGACGGTCAACGCAGCTTTGTTACGCTAGATGTCGCTACAATTTCATGGCACCATGGCGGAGTGGTTAACGCGAGAGATTCGAATATGGTCTGCAGGACTCGAACCTGTATCTCTTCCTCTTTGAGGGCGCAGGTTCGAATCCTGCTGGTGTCGTTTTGTCGCTGATTTCTTTTTGTTCATCTGAAGGCCATAAAGCATGCAGAAGATGGTCCAGACGTCTTAAATATCGCATCTCATCCACCGAAGATCCTGGCTTTTTCAATCATAACTTTCGGAGGACTTGACCGGGTGCGCCAACTACTGTAGCCTTTTCCGGCATCCGTGTTTTTGTTCAGGCTCCGACGCGTTGCTCAACACGTTCTACACTCTATATATGTTTAGAGGGCCGAAGTGAGTGGTCTGGATCCATCTCTTGCTCCATCTGCCTACTTGCTATTCTCATTTGCATAGATCACCTCATCCGGCCGTCGTTCTTGGCTTCGACGCTTGCCCTTGCATCGAGAGCGCGTGACGGGCAGCCCTTGCAGCATGGCAATTGAGTGCTTCTGATAGTGCGACCTATATAAGTCAACACGGCCACGAAGACGGCCTCAGTACCGTGTTCCCTCCTGTACACCATGCTCCCTCAGCTGCTGCTAGCGCTGTCTCTCACGCTTACCGGCGTAGCAAGCGCCAGTTTCCAGCTCGCTCACGGGTATCAAGAGGCTAAGCTCCGCAAGCTTAACGCGGAGACGGGGTCATATGAACAACATCAACCCGTCCAGACCCGTCAGTATGAAGAATTCCCGGAGCAGTGGTTCGAGCAGCCGCTGGACCACTTCAACAACGAGACTGGCGACACGTTCCTCCAGCGGTACTGGTTTAGCACGAGACACTATACGCCTGGTGCTGGTGGCCCAGTCATCGTGCTGGATGGAGGGGAGACAAGCGGAGAGGTTTGTTGTTCTGCATGAATGCACAGGCGGACAAATGTCTGATTGCGGAACAGGGTCGACTGCCTTTCCTCGACACCGGTATAGTCGAAATTCTGACGCGGGCCACTGGTGGTGTCGGAGTAATCCTGGAGCATCGGTACTATGGCGAGTATTTCGTGTCGTCCTTCTGAATGCGCCGAACGTGCTCACTCGAATTTCCAGGCGAGACCCAGCCTGTACAGAATCTCACGACAGACTCGCTGCGGTTCCTCAACAATGAGCAGAGTGCCGCAGACAGCGCGCACTTTATGGCCAACGTCAAGTTCGACGGTATTGACGAGGATCTGACGGCGCCTGGAACGCCGTGGATTTATTACGGGGTACGTCTATCCTAGTAAAGAGCTGCTTCACTCATTCAAGAACTTAACAAGGGTTCCTACGCGGGTGCTCGTGCCGCGCACATGCGGGTGCTCTACCCAGACCTTGTGTACGGTGCCATCGCATCCAGTGGTATGACCAGGCTTCCCCAGCGTGCTGCTCACCCGCTGATGCTCATACAGGCGTCACGCACGCCATCCTCGAGGACTGGGAGTACATGAACACAATCCGCAAGGCCGCGCCCGCCAACTGCTCCGAGGGCCTGCAGAACTCCATCCAGACCATCGACAGCGTCCTCGGGGAAGGCGGGCAGGCGGCGGAGGACCTCAAGGCGCTCTTCGGGCTGCAGGGGCTGCAGCATAACGACGACTTTGGCTCGATTATCCGCAACCCGATATTTGAGTGGCAGTCGAAGTGCTGGAACTCTGATTGCGGAAGCGACGCGTTTAACAATTTCTGTGAGGCGTTGGTCGAGGCGCCGTTGGACGGATTCGGTGACGCCGCGTACGGCGACCCGAGGCGGTCCGTCAATGTGACGGATAGCCTGAAGGTGGACTACGTTCTGCAGAATTACGCGAGTTATGTCAATGAGGTGCTAATTTTTTTTTCACTTCCTTGGTGAACTCGCTGACCTCCTGTGTCAGTCATATGTGGCCGGGCGCTGCCCGGGCAACTACACCATCGAGGACGTGAGTGTTGCTCTCTTTGAGTCACAAAAATGCTGAACTCGCCTCTTTCTAGTGCTTCGGATCCTACGACGCCTCGGCATACACAGCGACGTCCTTGGACCAGGACTGGCGGCTCTGGCAATTTCAGGTCTGCACACAATGGGGCTTCTTCAACGTCGCTCCGACAGATCCGGACCAACCGCGCATCATATCCTCCTTCATCACCCTCGAGACGGAGTCCAAGATATGCGACCTGGCGTACCCGCCCGGCGACTACTTCACGGTGCCGTCGCAGCCCAATATTACGGCAGTCAATGCGCTAGGCGGGTATGATATCACGGCGGACCGGTTGGCAATTATTGACGGGGAGGGTAAGACTATTTGTTGATCGTCGAAACGTCCGAGAGTTATTCATCGTCTCCTCAGTCGATCCTTGGCGTCCGGACACGCCTCATTCCCTTGACGCAAAGGCTCGTGAGGATACGACCACCAGACCTTTCAAAGCTAATACCTGGTAGGTCTGATGCCGTGCGTCTCGCGCTACCTACTTAGCTGATGTCGGCCTCACAGGCGCGGTGCACCATTATGACGAGTACGGGTACGCCGACTTGACGCAGGAGCCGCCCGAGATCCAGCAGATCCATGAAGAGATGATCGCGTTCGTGACGGAGTGGTTGAATGAGTGGAATATGATGAAGCCAGCGATGTAGTTGGCGCTTGTGCGTACCTGTATATCTTTGACTTGCTCTGTGGCGTGAAAGGACGACTTGTGTGGTTGGATCGCAAGTTGAGCTTGGGTAAGTAAGTACGGGCGATGTTGCCCGCCTTTGGAGGTCGGAGACCGGCCCGGTTCGGTTGGTTGAAGGCACGTGATACTGCATGATTTATGGGCGTTGTCAAGGCGCGTCTGCGGTAGATATTCAGAGTAACTCCATTACAAAGACAAGCAGTGAGTACAAGCTAACCTAGCATGCTACAAACTAGGTACAACTTGTATATCGCAGCTAGTAAATAGCGCTATCGTTAAGTTCAACATTGCACCGGCAATCACCGAAATGAATAGAGTTGCCGCACAGCCACCGCGCCTTGTGCCGCATGTGCGCGAGGCGGTACCCCGCGCGACTGGGAGACAATTGCAGGTTGATCTTACCCATCATGTCCCGCCAGCCACGAAGGACGCACGCGTCGCGCAGCCCCCAGGAGTATGGCGCCGTCCCCCAGGCGAGCCCGCCCGACAGGCCTCGGGCTCACGAACACAACCTACGAGCTCACGAACACAAGCTACGAGTTCACGAACACACGCGACGTCCTCACGACAACCAGCAACGAGCTCACGGACGCATCAATATGAAAGGGCGCCGTCGCACTCCCGGACACCCTCTGGCAGCAGTGCTTATAGAGCAACGAACGGGAGGGGAGCGATCGCCCAGGGCGTCGCGACGGGCGCTATTGGCGGAGGATATGGCCCGTATGCGGTGCGTGACTCTTAGAGCACCAGCGTCGCGAGGTATTGACCTCCAGACAGTATGCGCCTCCAGCGGTTGAACAGACTCCTCGGGGGAACGGTTATGCCAATGGTGCTGCTTATGCTAACGGGAACGGAAACGGAAATGGCCACACTACTTCACGCTTCACGAACGGATACACCGCGGAAGCACCTCCACCACCACGACCGCGAGAGAAAGCCGCAGTGGTCGCCCCCGTACCCATGAACACAACGAACACGGTTCCTCAATATCTCTGGGAAAAAGATCCCGAGATCGACGACGCCTTGCACAACCCCGATTCGCGACGGGACTATTTCGACTTCACGATCTTCTCAAGTCGAGGATGGGTCAACTTTGGTGCCCTCCTCATCCTGGTGTGCGGCCTGCTCATGCTGTTCTTGGGATATCCCATGTACTACGAATTTGGACACCCCCGGGTGGCGTACAGTGGATACAATCTGGTGCGTGCCAGCACATGCGCAGTGAGAATCCGCCTCACATTCTCTCACAGGGCGGCATAAATGGAAGTGGTCAAGTGCCGGACCTCAACATGAAGCTGCTTGTCGATGGGGACACGCCAGATGACGCACAAAGTCGCACCGGCACAGACGGACACCAGTACAACCTCGTGTTTAGCGACGAGTTCGAACAGGATTACCGGACCTTCAACGCAGGAGACGACCCGTACTGGGAGGCCGTGGATCTTCAGTACTGGCCTACCGGTGACATTGAATGGTATGACCCTAAGGTCCGGCATCCTTCCCCGCCCGTTTCGTCTTCATCTCACGCGCTTGACAGGCCATTACCACGCAAGATGGCAACCTCGTGATTACTATGACTATGGAGGAGGAGAAGAACCTCAACTTCGTGAGCGGCATGCTGCAGTCGTGGAACAAGGTCTGCTTCACGACCGGGTACATCGAGATGCGCGTGTCTCTCCCCGGCAGCCCCGAGACACCTGGGTTCTGGCCCGGCGCGTGGACGATGGGTAATCTCGGCCGCGCCGGGTACGGTGCCACCACCGAAGGGATGTGGCCGTACAGCTACGACTCGTGCGACGCCGGCACATTCCCGAACCAAACCGGCAAGGACGGCGTTCCCGACGTGTCGACCGCAAACTCGGGCAGCCCTCTCAGCTTCCTCCCCGGCCAGCGTGTATCCGCGTGCACCTGCTCGGGGAGCGACCACCCAGGGCCCGACGTCACCTACGGCCGTGGCGTGCCCGAGATCGACCTCATCGAGGCGCAGATCGACGTCTCCGTCTGGCGCGGGCAGGTGTCGCAGTCTTATCAAATCGCGCCGTTCAACCAGGAGTACCAATTTAACAACGACTCGTCCGTGACGACGATCTACGACGACAGCCTCACCGAGTTCAACACGTACAAGGGCGGGCAGTGGCAGCAGGCCGTGAGCGCGCTGACGTACGTGCCGGACGACTCGTACTCGGGCTCTTTCACGACGTACGGCGTGGAGTGGTATAGCGACCCGGACAACCGCGACGACGGGTACATGACGTGGTTCGTGAATGGAGAGAAGACCTGGACGCTCACGGCCGCGAGTATTGGCGGCGACTCTGAAATCGATATGAGCGGCAGATTAATCTCGGAGGAGCCCATGGTGAGTGCTACGGACCGCAAATCCGTCCTCGCGACTGATGCGTCGACTAGTACATGATCATCAACCTCGGCATGGCGCCCAGTTTTCAGCAGCAGGACTTCGAGCATATGAAGTTCCCCGCGCAAATGCTCGTCGATTATGTGCGCGTTTATCAGCGTGAGGGCACTACGGACGGCGTGACTTGTAACCCACCCAACCGCCCGACGAAGGACTACATCGACAAGTCAGTGGTTTCCTTTTTCTTCTCAAATTGCTTCTTCCTTCTGACTGCCTCTGTAGCCATATGTCTGCTTATGACAATGTTAACGCGACGACGTGGTCGGAGGCTGGCTACTCCTTCCCCCGTAATTCCGCGTACGACGGCTGCACCTAGCCCCGACGGCCACATCTCATCCAGCTGGCTCTTTGGAGTCCTATGGCTCTCACGACTGTTTCACGCCTATTGCTGGATCCCTGCCTACTAAGTATCTCACGTTTACTTGTATACTCACCATTGCGCTCTACAGCGCGATACGCATGGACTCATCCGGTAGAATCCAAGGTTCTGTACTGTATCTTATTGCACACCCTCTATCAGTAAGTAATAGTGAATACGCAACGTACATTCTTTGTCCAACGAATGGCCTCGGAAGGACTGGTTGTCAAGTTTTTTCCAATGCCATGGCCGCGATGAAGAATTCGGTGCGCGCAGGCGCCGAGAAAGCGTTTATGGCCCAACAGACATTGAAGCGCGTCACGAGGGGCTGGCTGGGGCTGTTCATCAGGCTAGCTGCCATACTGACCATTCGGCTTCACCGTCTCGACGATGAGCACGCCAAACTGCATATGTCTATCGACCAGAATACAAAGGCATGAGGATCGTTGCGGCGCGTCGTGAAAACGTATAGCAGAAGGATCATAGACCAAATCTCGTAGAAAACATCGAGCTGAGAAGAACCTCATCTACTAATACCCTCATGCATCTTGAAAAGTCCAACTCAGCAAACGAAAAGTACCGGGAAGTGGACGGCATCACTCACCACGCGCAGTTAGTGTAGTACTGAGTGCCACAGCAGGAGGGGCATTCAAAGGAGTTGTTGGAGAGTACGTGCGACGGCAGCATGGGGTAGCGGGGATTGGAGGCGCTCTGGGGCTGGCACCACTGCTTGTTGGGCTTCTGGCAGCGGACATCCTCGTAGTACATATGCTTGCGAGGAGATGCTTGGCACCTTGCGAAGGGGCGCAACGACGTCCAGCACATCTATGGGACCTGTCAGTACGGCGCCCTCTGTGAAGAACATCGACACGCACATTGGACAGGAGACGGTTATTGGTTAGCTACAGCAAGGTATTTCAAGGAGGCACGCGAAGGAATCTGACGGTGAGTGAGTGTGACGACCGCCTTTTATATGTCTGGAAGGCCTGACGGCATCCAACTAATAGTAGGCAGTGAGCTGTGAACATGTTCAAGGCGCGCGTCAATGGCTCATCCTGGTTACACGGTCTTCCCAGAGTGGAGCGTCCCTACTAATGAGCAAGAGAGGCTGGCGTCTAACCCACTGTTGAATGACCGCCTCATGGGAAACATGCCAACGACGCGCAGAGACAGCGGCTGCTGGTCTCCTAATCGGGAGAGGTACTGTTAAGTCGCGGGAGAAGTTTGCGAAGCATCCCGGGCTTCGGGTTGTATTGCTGTATGGTGTAGAACGCCACATTACGCCTGAGAGATACGGCGAGGCGTCCTCATTCGCACCGGTATGAGTGTGCGTCTCGCCACACATCTTGACACGGGGGACAGATTCATCATTCGACGCTGAAGGATTCGCTATCAGTATTCAGTCGCAGAACTCGTGGAGGTCGATTCTTTCCGATGGAGGGTGCACGCGGGATTACGCGATGCTCACCGAAGTCCGTTCTTCTTGACTCTTTCGGTGAGATCTGTTCAGTGATAGTTTGTACACGACTTATGTTACTGTAACCTAATCAACGTCTTAGGCTCTTGTCTTGGTCTTGTTGATCAAGGCGCCTAATGTCATCGCCACACTACGCTGTGAAAGACCATAGACAAACGCACCTTCAATCGCGGACATGTCCTGGCCGGGGGCGCGCCGCGTGTTTAACGCTACTTGTGAAGATATCTTATGCATGTCGAATATCCTACCAATGTAATGGCGGTGCGTACGGGACACTCCCTACTGTGGCCCGGGAAGAAACAAAGAATCAGATGGTTAGTTGGGCGCGGATATGGCTCACATGCATGATCAGATATGACAAGACCAGGGCAAGACCGATTTTCGAGTCTGTGCGGCCCTTTACAGATACAGAAAGGAAGATGGAAAATGTTCACGCCCGATACAAGTCAACGACGGCAAGAGAACGGGTTCCCCGTGTAACAGCAGCATAGAACCAGTAAATGATTCATATTTCTTTCTATCAATTTATCAGTTGGGATTCGTCTTTGCCACCGATACACGCACCAGTTAAGCCCCACATGCGTGACATACGAGAGGCATTGTGTGCATGCAGGGCTGTTGGTATCCCTCGTCCCGACTGGAGCCACGAACAGGTTCGGACAAGGAGGAGGGCGTGCGTCCCTTGTGCACGTGAAGCAACGAATGAGGCGGCTGTATGTGTGCTGCACGTCAGGGAGGCAGCGAAGGGGGAGATCATGTCGCATGCATATCATCACGGGCCGCCGCAGAATGAGGACGCGCTCCGGCCCTCTATTGAAGTAGCTCATCATGAGCTGCGCGATCTCCGGGTCGTCGATCCGGCTGACGTCCGGGGGCATCCCAACTTGCGATGCGTCGCAGCAAACGTCCGACCAATCCATCTCGTTTTCGGAAGACGAAGGGCCGATGCTGTAGAAGTCGTCTCGTGCCGTGTAAATCTCGAAGATGAGAAGTGCGAGCGAGTGGTAGTCCTCGTTAAACGAAAGCGGCTCGTGGTCCACGCCCTGTCGAAGCATGCGTCGCTGCGAAATGTACTCTGCGGTGGCCATCGATGCTATAAATCCGTCCCCGACGACGGACATGCATTCTAGATCGATGAAGCGGAGGGCGCCGTCGGCGCAACGCAGGAGGTTTGGACGCTTCAGGTCCCCATGAACGATGCCTTTGCCGTGAAGGCGATGAACGAGGTCGCAGGCCTCACGAATGACGGCGAGGCGTTCGTCCTTCGAGTCAATGGTGCGGGGGTCGAACGGAGTCTCCTGGCGCATGACATATCCGACGACAGCGCCGTCTCTGTAGGCGCGCCCGAGGATGGGGACAATGCAGTCTCCGGCAAGCAAGCCAACACGGAGCTGGTGCATGATATCCGCCTCTTCCAAGGCCTCGTACCAATGCTTGAGGGCATAAACAACGGAGTCTCTCTCGAACGACAAGACCTGCCGCTCGGGACTGAGCTGAAGGGGGATGAGCTCGGCCTCTTGGTACCATGCGTCGTCCAAGTCGACATCCAGGCTCCAGGAGCCGTATGGGGCATCGATATCTTGCATCAGGAATGTGAGTTGCGTCGACGAGGCGTGTAGCGCTCAGAGAGAAGTGAGCGCTGAAGGAGAGTGGGCTGTGGGAAGTCGTCGCGGAGATTCCGGATTACGTCAGACTGCTAAGCGCTTCCTGGAAGTGTAAGTAGCGGTGCTGTGGGAACAAATGCACACCAAGCGCCGCGGTTTATAAGTAGCTAGCGTGCCGTGGAAGGCAGACTCACAGCTACACAAGAAAGTATAGCCCAAATTGGCTTGCACCGGTCAAAAGGCATATTGCTAACGCTTGTATTCAGTCAGGATTTGTAGCGCCCCGGCCATACTCACTTTAGTCAGAAAGAGGCTGTTCCAGTCCTGAGTCGATGCGGCGGAGTATCAAGTACTGAAGCTCAGTTGCAGAACCGCCATAAGCCAAAAATGAGCGTTTACTGACTAATCTTCATAAGTACCTGTGTGCAACCAAGTCCATATATTAACGCGTAACGTCCGCGGGGGATTCGGAGCGAGTAAGTATAGTTGAGTAAATATTTGGCCAGACGACACGTGTGTGTATCTGGAGCTTCGGAGGACTCGGGCCGCCCCCTGCCTCTGTTTACCAACCTCCTGCCTAGTCTCGTAAACCGGTGCGCCTGACGATGTTCTGTATGAGCGGAAAAGCTTGTGGTGAATACTGGGCCACATAAGTAATGCAAATGCTAACGTCGGAAGGTGTGTCTGAACTCTCGCATTCTCTAATATGACCGTCATCCGCATCGACCTACCAATTCGTGGACGCGCACCTGGAGGGCTACCTTTCTAACGGATCTGAAGCCCCAATCAACCCCTTAGAAGAGCATAGCCCGTCTAATTTGACTGACGGGCCAGCTCTTCGAAAAGGAGCGAGTTTGGGCAATATCAGGTGCGTCAGATTTCCCAGCGCTTAGTTGAAGACGTACTGATAGCGTATCGGAAGCCCGGCTACTCTACGTCCATTCCTGGCCCAGTTCGCCCGTGATGCCTTAATCGTGGACTAGTCTACACGCAGTACGACCACATCGATGGCGGCTTGGGGTTTGGTTGAGGTTGTCGCGTGTTCGCGGGATTCTTACGCCCACAACGGGAACCATATCATTGCTCGTTTACAGAACGATGTTTAGGTACGTGACGCCCCTTTTTCCATTCTCGTGCAATCCCCGTATACCCTCCTTCGAATCATGGCGGACCCCAGGGTCCTTCAATCTAAAGATTACAGCGAGGCGCACGCACTGTGAGCGCATATTCCATGAGTCAGGACAACAGGACCGAAGCGCGCGTCTGTTGTGTACTCGAGTCAACTGAGAGCCAAGCCATCCTCCTTGCTCGCACGCCACGCTTGGTAGTGACATATAAAATGCCACCAGATAAGTACGGACGATCCCCAGCCTATCTTCTGCCTTCCCATCCAAAGACCATATCGTGTAAAGAACTTTCAACGACCGCACTTCTTACATACCCAAGGTATAAATCCATATTCTCAGCGTCCGACGCTCACTCATACCCTTCCAGATGTGTTGCACCTCCATTCGCGCGTTTATGCACTGCACGGCTTCGCCTAAGCATATATTCTACCAGGATATCTGCTGCCGCCAGACTCGTGAATGGTGCCCTGTCGTCAATGCTGGCTGCCCTCACTACCAGGTGCTGCCAAGCACCGTGAAGTCGGCGCGAACCCGTGTCAACTGTCCCACCTGCACAGACATCAAGCCACGCAAGTACACGTGATTTGGCTTGTACGTAGATCAGGTCTACTATGTTATCACGTAGCGCTCACGCAGTCGTAGGCAGACCCGCCTCAGCGGTCTTTTCGCTTGCCCGACCTCGTGCCAAGTGCTCTCATTTCAAGCCATGAATATCTTTGATAGTTACAGTGCCCTCTACGTTACAGCTGTATACTACTTTCTGGTCCGATCATGAGATATCATCTCTTATCTATCTAACGGGGTGAAGATGGGGAGCGAACGCAAAGCGAACGAAATAGCTCACTGGCGTGTCGGTACGCAACAAGCAGCCTGTATGCTCGGCGCCTCGGCAAGAGACCAGTACGGTACGAACGCCAGCATCACGCTGCGCTGCCATATCTCACCTTCACATCTCACTCTCCCGCGCACATCACCCATTGACAATCTCTCGCGCGTCCGTGCCCTCGACTTTTTGTGGCGCCGCCCGCAATGGAGGAGGGGAGTGGCACTCCCGCTTGCACCAAGTGTATCAAGTATATCGTTCACGAGAGGCTTGAGTGGTACGTCTTTTCGTATACTTGAGCAATCGCGACTAATTGACAGTACACTTCTACTGCAGAGCCCTCGTGAGTGAGGCACCGTTGCAGCGCCTGTTTCGCGCGCAACTCCTCCCTTGCACGATGCCTTTTTCTTCTTCCTCAAGCTGGGCTTGCAGCTCGAGTCTTGAAGGCTCACAACCCAACGACCGCCTGGGCTCCTGGCGCCGTGCAGTGATAGACGCGTTACCGGGCCCGCCTATCCACAACAGCTCGCGCCCAGCATTTGAGCAGCCTTATGCGTATGTAGTTATCAACGGCAGCTCTTGCACGATGCTTCATTCTGGTTTAAAGTTGCTTTTCACCCTGCGGACATCGCATACAGTAAGTTCGACTTGCAAATGCAAGTGTACATATTCGCTTTCAATCGGTCGGACCACCAACAACCTGGCAACAACGGTGAGGATCCGATGCAGCTCAGGGTCAGTTGGTCGGCAACAGCCGATCCTCACACCCCGGGAAAATCACGTGATAATCACATGAAGCGCGGTATTTGCCAAGGTTCAACTTTCCGCAAAGTTCTGGACCATAGCTATATAGCACGGAGAAGATGCAAGGATCATGGGACGGTATATATATATATATATCAAGGGAACATCATGGTTACTTCAAGAACACCATCTATTAGTATACCATTTAGGAAAACGGAAGCTGAAGAAAAAACAGCTTACGCAGTGTATATTCCAGAGAATCGACTTCCCGGTTGCCCAAATTATTCCCGCGGTCGAATCCCGGTGCAGTAGATGCAGTTGATGGAGTTTGTGGCCTTCAGGAAATGAGGCAACACCGGGTAATGCGGATTGGTGTTCCTTAGCCATGGGCAGGGTACGTGCTCATCGCTGGTAGAGCAGCATATATCCTCGTGATATATATGCTTCGGCTGGGCAGCACAGTTCTTATAGGTGCGAATGGATGTGTAGCACATCTGCATTCGCGATCACACTCTGTAAGTCCCAAGAGCATGGCACAATATGGTAATGTGATTCACCTTGGCTGAGTAAAATTGTAGCGTGAATAACCAAGGCGTCCGGTATGTGCATGTCAGAGCCGCGCTTGTGTGCCTTTTATGATCTCTCTCAAGTGTGGCGGCGCTTGTTGGGTGCTGAGCTGTCCTGCGTGGCGTAGGTGTGCGCTGCTGGCACTGATGGCGTGCGCGACTATCTGTATGGACGCTTCTTGATGAGTCAGACGTTCACGGCGCTTCATAAACGTATACAGTGGGCGTCTCAATGGAGAAAGCGCTGGGACTCCCCTCGGGAGCTCGACACTAGAAGATAGATTGATTGCGATGAGATGTGAATGACTGGAGGCGTGAACGCTAACATACTTAGCGCTGAATTTCCCAATGTCAAGTCCTCAAGCTTCAAGCCTCCTCATGCCACTGCACCAGCGCTAAACCAGCCTTAAAAGCGCCGAAGTCCTGAATCGGAATCCAGACTCCATTGAACGGGGAATGAAAATCCTGCCGCCAATCAGCACTCAGCGCTCAGCGCCTATCGGATTTCACCGACATCCTGCGAAACCCGCACTGCCTTTCACTTGAGTAGCTGTGCAAACCGGGAGGCCCGGACGACTCGTCACGCGTCAAGATTGAAGCTTCTTATATAGTGGGCGCCTGCTGGAGGTGTAGCACAGTGCACACGGCGCCGCCGGAAAGCAACATTCCGAAGCCTGTGACAACAGAGCCTGTGACACGTGAGAAAGGTATCACATAAGCAAACTCGGCGCTAGTGACTCTGAGTTTCCCACTGGCTGGCAGGTGGATCTCTCTTCTGACACTCACCTTCGACTTGTCCATAGCTCGGCAGCCTCCGCTATGCACGACTTCACAGACCTGGCATCCCCCTTTGGCTCATGGAGCGTAGACATCGAGCTCACGACCTTCGAGCGCGGTGCTCTCAGCCCACTCCTACTGGGTAGCAAACGCACTGTTATGGCGTTCAAGGTCGATGCTAGCGCGTACGCCGTCAAGTGCTGGTATGATCCTATACCAGATGGAGAGATACTTCGCCAGATACGGTTATGCTTGCACGCCGGGACCTGCGTTGTCCCTATCGTCGGACCATCTGGAAAAGGTCTTTGGGTACCATAGCACGAGCTATGCACATAGCTCTTCATAGCAGAGCCATTTTATATGGAGCTACATAGGACCGGTAGCAGCTGTAGCGCTGTAGCCGCTGTAGCAGAATTTCCAAACGTTGATGTTGCATATGGCCGATCTCCTAAATTTCAAATACCTTCGGGCCGAGCGATCCACCCGTCAAAGACGACGAGAATTTTCTCTAAGTCCCATCCTGGCTTGCTTCAGACCACGAACTTCCCCCGGCTCCTCAAGGCCGCTGCGCGCACCGCCCCTCCACCTTGCGGATTTCGTGGCCTCAGCGCGCCGGGAGCCCGCCGCCTGCTCAAGGCATCGCGCCTCAACAGATTGCGTTCGCGCTATCTTCACCTCCCCCATCTACACCCGCGCCGCCCCGTGTCCGCGCTGCATCAAGGCTTCGCGTCGCCCGCGCTGTCTCAGCACCCACCTCCCCAACACCTGTACCCGCGCTGGCGTGACGCGCTGCAACCGCTACACGTGGGTACCCCGCTGTGTAAGCGAAGAGTCCGCCCTACGTCCGCGCCGCTGCGCACATCCATGTCACTGGCTAGTGGAAGACGAGTACCGGGGCATCCCCTGAAGGTGCGTTACCGCTTCTCCATCTAGTTCCAGATACTCATGATCCTCGAGTAGTTCTTACCTTGCAAGAGTCCCCGACGAGTTCCCAAGGAGTTCCCATACGGGCTGGCTGTGCACGAAGGGTAATACCACTGCATTGTATTCCTAGCCGTAGCCTACTGTAGTATAGACCCAATACTATCTGATTCCTCAATCACAACCCATGATATTGTACTGTGTCGCACGAGGAGCCTCGGGCAAGCAGAACTGCACAGCAGGACGATCCAAGGACAATCGGTCGTGCGCGTGAATAATGAATATTTCGCATGACGTCAGGCTTCCCCGCGACTGCGTGCCTTCGAACTTTGATGGCTACAGGCTGCTACATGCCAGCTACAGCCGGGCTACAGCCTGCTACAGTAGCGAGGCCCCGTCACATAGTGCTATATACAGCAAGTGAAGCAATTCTGCTATGCCTGCTATACCTGCTATATAATGCTATGTAGCCAGGCTGCATTTTCCAGATGACGAGCTTTTAGGAAGGGCAGCTTAGTCGGATATGTTATGCCTCGAGAGACACCATTCGACCCAGCTTCCATCATGGCTAAGGACGAGCGCCTTGCTGCCATACAAGAGCTTTGCGACTTAGTCAACCGCCTTCACGCCAGAGGAATCGTTCACGGCGACCTGAAGTGCCAAAATCTGGTGCGTTGCGCAGACGGCGCGCTTCGCTTCATTGATTTTGACTGCGCTTCTCTCGTCGGGGATGGATTCGTAGCGACAATGGCAACAGCCGAATTCATCTCGCAGAGGCGGACGCTCAGGCATGAAGTCGATCCGGAGCCGCTGTCCTGCGCCGAGGACTATCACGCGCTTGCCCTGACAATCTTCGAGATATACTCTGGCAAAGACGACTTTTATCCAGCTTGCCCGCCGTCCTCAGAAGACGGCGATGAATGGTCGTCGATCTGCTGCGATGCAGCGACCACGGGAATGCCTCCCGATGTCAGTCGCATCGACGACGCGGACGTCGCGGAGCTCATCACCAGCTATTTTAATCGAGGCCCGCCGCGTATCCTCACCTCTAGGAGATCCGTCACGATCTGCGCACAGCACGAGCTTCCCTTCCGCTGCCTCCCGGGACAGCGACATACGTACACGCGCCTTGTTCGCTGTCATATGTGTGAACGTCACCCTCGAGACACATGTCCCAACCTTTTTGTCGCGCCGCCTGAGCCGAACGCAGGAGCAGGAAGCCCCACGTGCAGGAAATGCCTCCCGTATGTTGCGCACATTGGTCTTGATCAATAGGTGAGCCTCTCCCTCGCTGAGCGCCAGATGCCGCTGACGAGACTTACAGAAGCTGACCAGAATTTTGACCTTTATTCGCAAGTGGCGCTGACCGACAATGTCTATTCCGTTGATGTTCTCGTAGCTGCAGCTTTACACTGCAATAATCCATATATTCTAAATTTCCATGCGGCAGGCGTGGGGACGGTGTTCCGATGGTCTTCCGCGCTGCGTTGAGCAACTGAGACCAACGAGGTGCGCAAACGGTCTCAAGGTATTTACAGAAAGCGTATATGGCCCTCAGCATGTTAGCGGCATGGTAAGTTTTGCCTTCTTTTGTGAAAGTAGCTTTTACTGAGTCAGGTACCGATTAACAGCTTTCGCCGCGCTTTGCCAGTGATGGTACACCCAACAATGTGTGGCGACCAATAGTCGGTCAGAGATAGACGCGCGTCAATCGATGCGTTCATGACTGGCAGAACATATGCGCCTCCAGGCCCCGTTCGCGCGTATTGATGACGCTCAGGCGCTTAGCATTGGAGTATATAAAGAAGGGAAAACGATCTCACCTTTCAGCCTATTCCTCTTCTTCCACCTTGAGTAAACTAGCCACTGTATGTTTCCTCCGCTATGAGGCCCATCCCGTTTAGACCTGGCTGACGCTGTTGTACAGATGTGTTTTTTTTTTTTTTTTGAAATCCATTTTATGGACCGCAGGGGCTACCTATGGTGGTCCTTCCACTTCTTACATGTATGAGTACGCAAAGATATAACTGAGAGCCCATTTAAGGGTAAGATACTTTGCTGTCCATGATACGTACTCCTCCATCTGAGCTGACATAGCCATGAGAGAGACAACTGGGTGGTGGGCCTTGAAGTGCTCAGCCGCGTCAAGCGGTAGTCGCACGAGGAAGAGTGAAATGGGTATGAAAGTCGCCGAGAGTCCCGTCGATCCATACTCGTTGTCTTCGCCTGCTCCGAGCATCGCAGATTACCCGACCGCTTAGCCTACGGCAGTGGGGAGGTGTATGATAGGTCCGACTGTTGCCGGGGATGTTAGATGGTGGTAGAGTAGAGGAGATGGGGTTGGTGCATCAGGTGGGGGCCTCTGTTACGCGGTGACCTTGGCGGAGCGGGGCTTGGGGCGATACACGGATGCTCTGAAGTGTTGTCCTTCTATGTTGATCCCTTGTCGTACGAGGCGAGTAGCCGCATCGTAATCATCGAACATAAGCCGAATGGAGCAGTGCTCAACAGAGGTCGCGTCGCCCTTCGCACAGAGGTAACGGACATCCTTGAGGTGGGTGGTACGTATGCCGACATCGGTGTGCAGGACCTCGCGCAGGAAGGCAGCGAATCGTCGAGCGTCATGCGCAACGTGGATTTTTTGTGCGAAGACATCGTGTATGACTGCACCGTGCCAAGGGGTGTCCAGTGACATGAGCGCCTTTGCAGGGGTGTTGGAGGCGCTGGAGACGAGGCTTTCGATGATATCCTTGGCCTCGCTGTATGCATGTTGGGCCGTGTAGGGAGCACATGTGAATACCGCAAGACTGTTGTTGGGCGTCCAGCTGAGGCCACCGAAGCGACACTCAGAGATGACGGAACGACCGGGACAGTGGGTGTTGAGTTTCGCGAGGAGTTGCTCATGACTGAGCTTCAGCTTGACGGGGCCAACGGCATCAGGCCAGCGTACTGTGAAGCGATTCGAGGGGATGACGGATGCGACGCGAGAGGGAGAGGTGCGTGATTTGCCATGTATATGATCACGTGTGTGGTCTTTGTGGGGAGTAGACGGCATGATAGGCACAGGGGCAGGGATCATAGGAGGGGGAGGTTTGTCTGGCGCTGGGGCCGGTGATCGAGCTTCTGGTGAGGCCGACGAGGTAGTTCGTCCTTGTCCAGGACAGTCGAGTGACAGATGCGAGGTCTGCAACGGTGTGGGGGATGCCTTGGTGGGGATTTGTGTGCACGGGGAGCAAGCGTCGCCGAGGGGTGGTGTGATGCGTCGGGATAGCGCCGCCATGATATGGAGGATGCGGTCGGAGTAGATGGTCGTTGTCGGATTGGTGTCCTGCATGATGACCGCAGCCGCGAGAGCGCTCTCGAGTGACGAGAGGAGGTGCTCCATATGCGGGTGAGGAGGTGTAAGAGCCTTTGTCGTCGTGTTTTCCGCGCGCGTCGTCCGACTCTCGATCGGCGACGGGGGAGTCGGGGTAGCTTCGTTGCGCGTGTCATCGAGACCGCGGGATGCGGTCGCGAGTGTCTGGTTGCCTTTCCGGTTCACCGAAGTACTTCGCGGCGACGGGGCGGGCGACGAGGAGGTGAGTCGTGGTGCCGACGTGTTCGCCGCGACCGGCCGCTTGGACCGGCCGCTTTGATCATGATGGTCGGAAGCAAGAGGCATCCTCCTGTACAGATGTGTTACTCCATACAACGCGTCTATTCCCATTGCACGGCGCGGCCGAAGCACAAGTACTACGAGGAGCAGCGCTGCGGCCAGGACGGGCTTGAATGGTGTCCTATTCAAGACGTCAACGACCCACGTTACACTACGTTGCCCCATGCGTGCCGATCGACCAACGCTATTATGTGTCCCAGGTGCAACGGCGTAGTTGTTAATTACTAGAGTGCTCTGGCGGACGCTCTTCTGAGCGCAAGCGCCTTGGAATATTTGCCCGACTCGGCAAATTCGCATGGCTACTGGCACCGCCATGATGCGCATGCATTGCAATGATGCCTTCGACGGTCCCTATGATAATCGGCTCTGTAGTAGCTTGTATTGATACTTCATGATGTTAGTTACCCTATGCACTCCTGGACGGTGATTCTGTTACGACCCTACTTGACGCTGTACAACAACTGTACAATCAGGTAACTAGAAAATCGCTCACAGCATTTATTATTGTTGTCAAGCCTGTCTGACAAGGTAATGCATACAGCGATCGACATATCGATAGTCACTCGGCCGCTCGTGGAGCGGCTTGATTTCTTTGTTTAGTTGGAGCGTGTACAAACAAACGGTGTCCGGGCTTGGCAGGCAGGTTGCGCCCGAGTTGTGCTTGCTTCGCACCTGGAAAAATTGACGCGCTGTAAGTTTCTTACGAAGGGGTACCCTCAACAATTTCTGGCATACGGAACCATGTACTGCGCCCAGTACGACGTTCAACGCGCTCCGCACGTGTTGTTTGTACGCGCTCCAACTAAACAAAGAAATCAAGCCGCTCCACGAGCGGCCGAGTGACTATCTATTTGTCGATCGCTGTAATATGTACAACGAGGACATAGTTGATATATGAGGGCGGACAGAAGGTTCCTTATCACCCGTATTCATAAGTTCAACTTGTGGGGGTCTGTTTGTTTTTAATCAAAAGCTGCCGCCATCATGATAGGCTGGGAGGCGTAAGATAGAAGAGCGTGAAGAGAAGTCAGGTTTATTCGCGTAGAGTAGAGTAGGACATCGTGTGTATAGTTGAACGTTCAATGAATGGATTGGCGAAGAGCCGTGGCCTGTGTTCGTAGTCCCCATATCCAGCCTAGTGTTGTACATATACAGAAAATAATGCTTCGCAGACGCTACTGCCGTGAGACTTTTATGTTTCCAGCACGCGGAAGACCTGCGAAGTCTTAGCAAAGCAGCAACATACCGGGGATACACGCACCTTGATCGTCCCGCTCTTTAGATCGTCCAGTCGGTAGCTCACAGACTCGACCGTCTGCTGCCCGACATGCTGGTTCGCCTGGAACACTCGCACCTTTGACTTCTTTGCCTCAAATTCGCCCACTATACCGACTACGTCCTCACCCTGGCCGACCGCAAGAGTGTACGCCGTCAGCCCCTTATGTCCCTTCAGCCGCGCATCGCGCAGCAGTACGACATCGCCTGGCAAGATCTCGCTCACGCGCTTCTGCACCGTCGGCCCAGCCTGTACATACACAAGCGCCCCATATGCGTCTGGCGCAACCGCCTGCGCGTTCGGCACCTCATGCAGAGTCGCCGCAATGAACCCGTGGAACGAGCCGTCGCCGATGAGCGTCTTCTTTGACTTGTCGAACAGCGTTGTCGCCGCCTCGCATATCTGCACACCCACACGGCCCCACACCGCCATCAACTCGTCAGGCGAGAGCTCGGGCACAGGTGCGGGAGGCTGTTGTTTCTTCTCCTCCTGCCAGGAGAGCGACAGATCAGGTGGCTGCTCGAACTCCAAGTTGACGCCGCTGGGAGTCATCTCCCACTGTGACAAGACGCTGTCGGACATACTGGGTTGCTCAGATTCTGGCGGCGGGAGCGGCGCGGACCTGGGCGGCGGTGGACGATGGCTTCGGGGTGGCGGGGCAGGTGCGGGTTCTCCCTCGTCTTCCATGTTTTCGCCCTCCTCGACCATAACGTACTCGTTCGGAAGCGGCTTCTGCGTCACCGACCTCACGGTATGTTTCGACTCGACGGAAGCCACTGAAGACTTGCGCTGAGGCGGCAGATTTTGAGGCACCGGCGGTCGGGCACCTGGCACCGGAGGAGGCTGAGAGGTGCGACGTGGTGGGTGGCCTCCGACACGGGACGGGATTGGCGGCGGTGCTTCCTCCATGGCATCCTCATGATGCACCTCCTCTGGTTCGCTGTCCTCAGCCTCGACCTTTACTCCCTCGCTCTCATTCTCCGAGACGTTTTCCTCTGCCGGCGGAGGTGGAGGCGCCCGAGTCTGACGCTCTGGTGGCGGTGGGGCTGACGTCGACTGGGCAGACATGTCGCGCTCATCCTTGAGAGCGCGAGATGGCTGCTGCGGCATACTCATACCCATACCCATAGGCAGCATCCCAAAGCGCATGCCGCCCATGTTCGCCATTTTCGCAGCGATGCGTTCCTTGCGTGCCCGCTCTTCCTCCTCCTCGGTCAGCTCCTGCTGCTCAGCAGGCAGCTCCTCTGTCTCAGCTGCCGTAGAAGGAGGGGCAGCGGCGGGAGCTCGCGGCCCCAGTACCGGCGGTGCCTGACCAAACTTGATGCCACCCAGCTTTGCCATACGCTCAGCTATTCTGCGCCGACGAGCCTGCTCCTCATCCTCCTCATCAGGCAGCGGCGAGGTCTCAACCGGCGGGGTGACGGTCTCTGGCCGAGGCTCCGCGTATGAATTCCTCCGACTCGGAAGGAAGGCAGGATCAATGGGATCTGCGCCATCTTGTCAGAGATTTCGATAAACGAAGCCAAGTGTGCGAGCTCGCCTCCTTCGTCCTCATCCAGAATCTCAGAGACCGTATAAGGCGACTGCGGAATGAACTTCTGAGATGCTGCGAGACATCAGCTACGGCCGTGCTGTCGTGGAGAAAACTTACTCGGAGAAAGCATCCCGGGAGAAGGATCCCGCACTACTCCTGTGCGTGGCGGTATATAGAGCGGCGCCTCACTAGGCGCAGGGGACTTCTCCACATCCGTCCAAGGCCGCGTCGGCAGTGCAAGTGCATCCGTGTCGTCTTCGTCTTCTTCGTCGCTATTGTCCTCCTCCACTTGAAGAGGCGGTGGGGGCATCTTCCGATGCGGCGCCTGACTATGTGGCAGCGGGATCGACGTACGACGTGGCAGTGGTTCAGGGAATTCCTCGTCAGCCTCTTGCGCCGGGGTCGGTGGGATGGGAGCTGACGGCACTGACGCCTTCCGGGACTGTGCGGACTGTACGGACGCACGACGAGGGGGCGGAGGAGGTGCCTCTTCCTCCTGCTCTGCCTCCTGTTCTGAAGAAACCGATCGAGGCGGGGAATGTATACGGCCGCGAGCAGGCGGCGGAGGTACCTCCTCCTCCTCTTCTTCTTCTTCCTGTTCTGGCGAAAGCGACCGGGGCGGTGGTGAATCAGAGCGACGTGCAGATGGATGCGAATGCACCTGCGCTCGATCGCCTTGCTCGCCATGCACTGGCAGCGACGGCTTACGCGGCGGCGGTGGAGGAAGCGTGGTGCGTCGCACAGGTGGCGATGGCGGCAAATCCTCCTGATCTTCCACCCTTGCGCGCGGCGCATTATCGCCTCGCGGTGGCGGCACATGGACGTCCTTCTCCTCGGCGTCTTCCGCGTCCACCTGACCAGTCGGCGTCTCCGCACGCGAGTCGTCTTGAGTTTCTCTCAAGGCCTCCTCCCGCTCGCTCTTCACGCCGGCCGCGTACACATCTTCGACGGTGGGGACTGCAAAGAAGAGAGATCTGATTGAGCATATTGCGAGAGACAGTGCAATACATGTCTATAGATCGAGGCCACGTAGATGGGAAAGTGAAGCGAGAAATCAAGATTTGAGGAAAGAAGATACAAGAGACGAAGGATGAGAAGAATCAAGATTTACCGTCATTTGCCGATTCGAAGGAGTCCTGGCTGCTGCCCGTTGTCGACGCCATGCTGGCCTTGCGTGGCGGGGGAATTGCACGGGGAGCGGGCGACTGCGGCTCTGCGACGGAGCTAGACGAATCTTGCCGTTTCGGAGGAGGCGGCGCGAATGGGTTGATGCCGCCCATCTTTGCGAGGCGGGCCGCCACGCGCTTGCGGCGGGCGTCCTCATCTTCCTCCTCGTCATCTGCGGGTGCAGACGGCTCCTCCTGAGCAGCGGGGGGCGTCGATGGTTCCTCAGCTGGGGACGCAGAGCGAACGGGCGCGGCAAGCGGAGCCGCCTCGTCAAAATGGCGCGCATCCTTGGGCGTCGTAGGCGAGGGCTTGAGCGTAGTCGGCGACGTTAGATCGTTCTCCTGCAGCTCAGGCTCTCTGAGAAAATCGTCGTCTTCAGGGATGGCAGACCTCGGCGGGCGGTCCTCAACTATGTCGGCCGACATGGGCGGCGGCGCGTCGGGCGAGGGCGGTCGGAACTCGTCTTCCTCCTGATGTTGTTCTCCGTGGATGGAAAGTTGGTGTTGACTCTCGTCGATGGTCGATTTGCGCTTGGTCTCCTCCATCGATGACTTCCGCTTACTCTCGTCGACCGAAGACTTGCGTTTCCCCTCATCCACCGATGACTTGCGCTCCTCCAGCATAGCCTCGCGCAGAGCGTTCCCCGGTGCCATCGAGACATTCGTGTCCGCCGACTTCGACACTTCGCCCACTTCCTTCTCCACGTCTCCCTGCTTGTCGAGCGCGTCGCCTTGCTTGTCGAATACGGGCTCTCGCTCTTCGTCTGATGGCGGCGTCTCCACCACGCCGTCTCTCAGAATTTCGTTAGCGGGCTTGTCTTCGGAGGCAGGCGCGAGCGAGATCGAGACCTCGTGGGCGGCACTAACAGCCACATCGTCCGTGGGTTGAGACGCTTGTCCATCCTTCATCACCTCGTCGAGCGCAGGTGTGGATGCGCCCTCCTCTGTAGCCTTCGCGAGCGGCTCTTCGGCTGACTTTGCGACCTCTTCATTCGCCGGTTTAGCGGACGCTACGTCCGCCTCAATGGGCGGCGGCGGCGGCGCGGGCGATGGAGACTTCGGCGCCTTCCTCCTGGGCGGACCTGCGCGGCGGGGGGCCGCGGGCAGAGGCATTGACGCTGGTGGCGACTGGATGGGCGGGGATAGTAGCGTGCCGTCGGGAGATCGCACATCGGGTAGCGACGGCGAGAGCGCACCACCAGCACCCGGCGACAACATGTCCGTATCGGCACCGGGCGAAAGCGCATCTTTCTTCTCCTGTGGCTGCTTCTCTTGGCCGAAGTAATCTGGTATATGCGTTAGTATACTCGATGTATGCGTGTGAGCAAGCGACAGATATGCCAGGGTAGGAGAGTGTGATGGGAAGATGGGCATATATGCGAGGGAAAGAGTATATATGTGCTATGGAGAGAGGGATACCTGTGTGATGGAAAGGTGCATGGGCATATATGCGATGAAATGAGAACGTACCTTGCGATTGGCGGCGGCCTGATGTGACTGGTGGCGAGCGGGCGGCGATGGGAGGAGAGGTGGGAGGAGATTCTGTAGATGTGATGAATTATGGCGCCTATCGAGATGAGAAGGGTATGGACGTACTGGGCGCCTCCTCACCAGACTGCTCGTCCTCCTTGGGCTTCGCAGCCGCTGGCTCGGGCTTCTTCTCCGGCTTGGGAGGAGCGCGTCCAAAGACAGGCGCCCCCATACCCATTCGAGCGCCACCGAGACGCGCCATGCGAGCCGCGATGGCTGCGCGGCGCTCCCGCTCCTCGTCCTCGGGGCTCTGTTCCTTCTCCTCAGCTTCGCCTTCCGTAGGCGCCTCTCGTTCAGCTTCGTCCTCAGCGGGGGCATCCTCCTTCGCAGGGCGTGCCTCTTCTGTAGATTTCCTAGAAGGCGGAGACTGCGCCTCTGCGCTCGGTTCTGCCCCAAGCTCCTTCTCCACCTTCGAAACTTCTTCATCTTCCACCGGCGTGGGCGACCGCACCGGCGGCGGCGGCGGCTTCCATTTCGGTTTCTCTGTCGCCGGCTTTGGCGCGACGGGCGGCGCAGGCGCACCGAATGCACCTCTACCCTGTAGCGCGGCCATGCGTTCCTTGAGGCTGCCGCCCTTCCCTATCGCCTCCTTGGCATCCGCCGCGGACATCCCAGCGCGCTTCGCCTCCGCAGCGGCATCCTGTGATGTGGTGTTGGTGGTGGGCGGCGGCGAGGGCGAGCGGGGCTTCCAGCTCGAGAGGCCCCCGGGCTTGGGGCGGGGCGCGGGCGGTGCGGGTGCGGCTGCCTGGGGCTTCTCGAACGCGGCAATCCTATCGCGTAGGGAGCCGACTTTGCGCGCGGGCGGGTCGGACATGGTAGTGTGGGACAAGAGCGTTTGTTTAACGTTATCGTGGAGAGATCAGCGGGTGGGCTCGACACCGTGGCCGGCGATGAGCACGCGTGGTCGGCGATGAGCACGCGCGTCGAATGAAGTTGACGTCGATTTGGCCTCCGGCAAGTCGGGCCGGCAAGATCCCCCTTCTCCTGATCCTTCATCGTCGCCGTGCTGAACGTAAGGTGCAGCCATGGGGAAGAGTGCGAAGATGTGCAAGCGCGTGGTAAGTATCACAATATGCTGTAGGAGGACCCATCGGCTGACATGCTTCACAGAAGAAGACCGCGTCTTCTGTCTCGCAGGCGATCGCGCAAAAGCCTAGCGCCACCGCCTCCGCTGCAACAATTCAGCACTCGAAGAAGAAGGCCAACCTCAAGCAGAAGGCGCAGCAGCAGGGGCGTGCAGCAGACGGCCCTGTGCTTGGGGGCGCGGACTACGTCGACTTGATGATGGGAAGCAGGAAAAAAGCCAGGGAACAGGCTGCCAAATTGCCCCCATCTGAGCCTTGAAGCTTGAACCATCTACCGCCCAGTATTTTCTGCAATATGCTGATGTTGTGAGCACCCGAATCTCTCTTCACCTTTGCTGCTCTTCTGACGATCCACAGTGTTCTCGGAATGAGCAATGAGCATGGGCGTCATAGCGACCTTTCCCTGCCGTCTCACGGTGGGCAGAGTACGATCATGCCCGCGATATACGATCATACATGAGTCCTCGCGCTCCTACAGAGTGGTTGACGGTATGATCATTGTACGGTTCATCGTCGAGGCTGTCTTGCGTGAAGCGGCTAGCTTGAAGGGCACTGCGCCCTGCGGTGGAAATGACCCTGCAACAACAACAGTATACATAGCTATAGTGCATTGCGCGTCCTATTTCTCTCAGTGAATGTATCTGCTAGTCGATGTCATGCCCTGCAGATGCCGTGAGCCCAGTAGCCACCAATAATCTGCAATCGGAGGCCGGGCCGACCTGCTGATCAGACCGCCTGCCTCATTTGGCGCGCATATCCTTGTCCGCGACCACTAGCACCCTCCCCAGCGTCCATCGCTGCCCATGACCGCAGCGGATGATGCGGCAAGACGAATCACAAATTATTTCTGTTTTTTACGGTTTGCCTGATAGGACTGTCCGGTGAGCGTCATCGTGGGCAGGCGCCTTGAATCCCAGTTGAACGGATGGTAGGACTTGGAGCGACAGAGCTACAGTTATCCCTACACCGTCGCCCGTGACCGCAATGGTGAGCTCACTAGCTCGATGTGTTGGAAGAGTTAGGGTTGACAGAAACGCGTCAGAATCCATTTTCTGGCCGCCTCAAGGACGGCATAACGCCTAAGCGGCCTCGAGACGGCTCCTCCAATAATCCAAAGTACGCCACCATGGTGCCTGTGCCGCAGAGAGGAGAGTCGTCGAGGGGAGAACCATTGCAGAAGAAACGACGCGTAGAACAATGTGAGTGCTCGCAGCCCTGACTGTGTGTGTATATTCCTGCTGATCCCCCGACCCACGTAGCCAACAAGCGCCGTCCTGCTGCGAAATCCATGTCGCCTGGCGAATTATCCTGTGATCCCATAGACTCCTTCGACAACCGCTCCAAGATCCCCAACCACAAACCCCACAGCTTCGACATAATACCCGATGGCGATGCCACTGAACGCATGCGGGCCAGATATTCAAACCCCACACCATCTTCGTCGCGACGCGCCCCCCGTCCTTCCTCGTCTAGGCCTGTGGAGCCACACGAAATCATCAATGTTGACGACGACGACATCCCATACGCCATATCCCCTCCTGAGGACTCCCCTTTGCCCATCTTTCCTGTAGGCAGCACTTCTTCAACAGCACCAGCCATACGGTGTCCCCCAAAGGTTCACTTAGTCGATAAGACTTCGGAGGACGACGCGCCGTGGAAGCCAACCAAAGCCAAATCTCCTAGCAGAGTTCTTGAGATGGCACATCAGTATGAACAAGCACACCCTGTGGAAGCGAAGAACAAGCCTGCAGTGGAGTTGCTGCAATCCCAACGCAATCAGCAAACCCGAGGCCCCACCATCCCTCACTACGATCTAAGGCAACTCCAGAAACCTACCCGAATGGCGGATAAGATGAAGGGCAAGGTTCGCCGACGACGCTCATAAAAATGTCGCCTCTCACACGCCCCACCAGAACAGCTTCCCTCCACCGGGCGTGAAACTCGACAAGATAGAGACCAAACGCGAGGAAACAGGCCGAATCCGCATCGCGTGCTATCACCTCGGGACGCTGCTCGTTGAGGAAGACTCCTACCTCATCTTCGGTCCTAATTTCCTGCATATTATGCACGACAACAAGCTGCGGGTTATATGCGACAATATTCGGGCCGACATCGACCAAATGACGGTAACGTACAGCGCCCTGTCTGCGCTCAGCGTGCCATACTGAAGAAAGCCTGGAGCAGTCCACGGATCCTCGCAAGGCTTACATGGAAGGAGACAAGCACGTCAATGTGGTCGACCTCGTTACGACGGAGCGCCCGAACGGCAGAGTTACGATGAAAACGCCCTTGGCGGATACGCATTTCATGCAGGGTGCGTTTCTATGCCTGTCAGCGGGCATTCGCGGCTCATTTTCCGAGAGGCGAACCGTCAGCGCGGGGGCACTTGATCCTCAAGTTTGTTCTGTCCAGGAACGAAATGTCTACATTCGAGAATTTCTTTAGTGTTCTCTGCCGCATCAAGAAAGTCGCGTATATCAATGCGAACAAGGACACCTGGGCCATGCTTACAGATGGTGCGCGTCGGCAGCAAGAGGAGTATGTTACCGGTGGCGACGAACCGTATATCGTGGAAGTCGCACCTCCACAGGCATCTTCTTCCAGGCGGGTAGGGTCTCTACGCTCCAGGACGGACGAGGAGAGCTCCGTGCCGCAGGCTTTGCAGACCCGGCCCTCGAGAGCCCGTAATTCCGGGGCTGCAGCGCGCATGCAGCCAAAGCAGCGCGACCCGTCGTGGGACGAAGATGGAGGAGTTGTGAACGTCCCCCCAAGATCCCGACGCTCCATGCGACAGAACGCCGAGGCGCGCGAGCCGCGGCGACCGAATGTGGACCCCGACGAGGTGTCAGTGGGCTTTTGTGGCGCAGATCTTGTTGTGTCGTCTGACGCTGACTTGTATATTCACCAGCGTGCTCTCCTTCCCGTACGGCGTTCCTGGCGCGGTCAATGTCACGAACGCCGATGTGGCTCGGCTTGAGCCGGGCGAGTTCCTCAACGATACGATCTTGGAGTTCGCGCTCAAGTGCGTTGGATGCCGGTGTGCGTGGTATTCTTATTGATCAATTCTTATAGGTATTTCCTTCTTGAGCTGCAAACGAGGGATCCCGCCCTCGGCGAGCAGGTTCACCTGTTCAGCTCGTTCTTCTTCAAGAAGCTGACGGAGAAGAGGGGGTATGTGGCGCATATATTTACTATAGCAGGCGACTGACAGTCAATTTCGCCTACAGGGATGGCCTCATGGAGGGTTATCAAAGCGTTCGCAAGTGGACAAACAAGTTCGATCTCTTTGCGAAGTCGTTCATCTTCGTGCCCATCAACGAAAGGTATGTGGCTATAACACTCGCGTCGATGTCCGCTTACGTTGAGTTCAGCCTACATTGGTATATGGCATTGATATACCGGCCAGACAAGGTTCTAAAGCCGCCGTCTGTGGATGAGGCGCCCGAAGCCCGGCGGCAGAGCCTACGGTCGAACAGAGACGTCGTGGCAGCTGAATCGCGTGCGCCCACCCCACCACCTACTTCAAAGGGAGAGGAAGTCCCGCCGACACCTTCACCACAACGCTCGCCCGCCCCTGCTGAGGACGAGGACATGGAAAATGTACATCAGCGGAAGGAGTATTCACCATTATTCTCGCACCCGCATAGCGACACGATGAAGGAGGAGAGGGAGGTGTCGAACCAACTGTTCGACGAATCGCTTGACTTTGAGGGGCAAGCCGAACCGGGGTCGACGCCGTCAAGGCACTCTTCTGTCGTGCCGGACTCGCTGGGAGACTACTCAACCACTGCGGACGTCGGCCGGTCGCCCTCGGCGGATCGGTATCGCCAGTCGGGCTCGCCGCTCACGGCAATCGAAGACACGACAGACGACGATGCTGACGGTGACGTTACCATGCGAACACTCTCGGACGACGACAAAGAGCCGATGGCGTCGCAGGAGGACGCGGATATGTCACAGAACATGGACGCCATGCACATCGATGAAAGCTCCTCTTCCGACCCCCTCTTGCTGCAGGATTCGCTGAAGGAGACTGCGAAGGACCCGAGCTCGGTGCTCGACGACGATGGGGAGTCTACGCTGCGCCAGTCGAGCGACAGGCATGAGCGGGTCGTGCAGAAGAAGCCCGTCGTGCATGAACTATCGGACGAAGAGACGCCGAAGACAGGCGGCATCCAGCCTGCGCAGTTCTATGGCTCGCATCCCGTGAGGCGGACATACGGGTCCAAGAACGCGAAGTCGCAGAAGGCCAAGGGGAAGCAACGTGCGGAACCAGAGCCTTCGGACGACATCGAAATACAGGACGGTGAGGCGGAACCGGAGCTTTTGCGCAGAGACCAGTGAGTGATGACGAGCGTCTTCTATGAGGGCCATAGCTGACACAGCCCTGATAGAACCCTCGTCATCACCTTCGACTCGCTTGGTAGCCAACATCAGTCGGCTGTCAAGAAGCTGAATACGTATCTCGGACTGGAGGCTCGGGACAAGAAAGGGGTCGAGAATGTATCGGATGTCAAGGGCAAAATGGCCTCGGTTAGTATTCTATCAAAGGTCCGAAATCGTTAGACGCTCACCCTGATGGCAGGTTCCCGTTCAACCCAATTTCTGCGACTGCGGCATCTACCTCATACACTTCTTCCGCACGTTCTTGAGCGATCCCAACTTTTACTTGCGTCAAATCTGCGTACGTATTCATGCTGTCCTGTCGCATCTGCTTTCTGATCATAGTCCAGGCGGAGAGGAAGAAAAGCCGCGATCACGGAGAGCGCAAGAAGGTGTGGCATGAAGAGGAAGTGGGGTCGATGCGGCAGACTCTGAAGGAGATCATTGAGGAGGAGTCCGCGAAGTACAAAAAAGCCAAGGCGGAAAAAGATAAAGAGAAGGAGGAGCAGAAGAAGAAGCAAGTTGCGGAAGCAATGGACGAGGAATCATCGGAATCGGACATAGACATCGTCGAGGTGAACGGGCCCCCGCCATCAGCGTCCAAAGCGAGGAGCCAGAGCAAAAGGGGTGGCGCGAAACTTCGACCGCGGTCATGACTCCATCTGCCTGCAAGGACCCGTTGCTGCGATCTTGCTGGTATCTGCTAAGTAGTTTCTCTATAGTTTGCTGTCGTTGTTGTACCTTTCTCCTTTTTCTTTTTCTCGCACGTTACTTATAGTCTAGTGCATAAGCGGTCGTGTTTACTTATATCCTAGTAGAGCATCGTAATATGTATGAGCCAGTAATGCAGATGTGGTCGGCTAGATGATGTCGTGAAAGAGTAGATCGCGTTGACGCGATGGCAATCCGAAAACAGAAAGATATTCAGACACATATCGACCTGTCGCGATAGAGTGTTGCGGCGTCGCACTCATACCATTCCAACCATTCATCTACGTGATACAGGACCCTCCTTCGTGGCCAGGGTTCGGTCTCGTACGCCGTATCGCCTACTGCCAGCAATGACGTCCCAGGAGCGTCCGGTGTTCTCCTGACAGTGAAGTAGCTGGCACCCACTCGAATGACCTTCACCGACTGAAAGCCATGCATCGGGATGAGTGCCGGACCCGACCTGAACGGGAAGTCGGAGAAGGCGATGTAACGAAGACCCTGGGGCATTCCGCTGCTCAACTGCTGTAAGGCGTCTTCAGGAAGCTGCGCGTTATTATATTTCGCATGAGAAGCATACCTTTAGGAACGGTGCGGGTTCAGCCATGCTCCAATTAATGCTGTACAGCTCCAACGCCTCGACGGTGCGAGGGACCAGCCATGGGGCGAGACCAGATGCAAGGTCAGGTGGGTAGGTGATAGTCAGGCTTTTCAGTGCAGCGAGCGAGGGGAGCATGCCCCACACCGCGGCCCCAAAGCCAAGCTCCTGCTGGATGGTGGCGTCCTCCGGTACGAGCAGCTCGACAGCCCGCATGTCCTTACGGTCGCGCAGGAAGTCCGCGATGGCAGGGAAAAGATCGCGGTCGGCGGTCCGATTGGCGTGTGGTGCTGCGCGGACCGTGAAGGCGAAGTGTCGCAGAAAGGGTAGCGCGTTAGCGTGTGTGCGAAAGCACTGTGACGGCTTGCAGGCGTCGAAGAGGCAGCGAAGCGTCAGCGACTCAAGCTGCCTGCCATGGGTGAGGATCTCGGAGAAGGCGGGCGTATTGTGCGCGAAGAGACCAGAGAAGGAGATATGTGTGAGGTTGCGGATGGAGAGCGCGGTGGAGGGGAAGGGCCATAACGACGTATTGACGCTGACCTGCCGTAGTGTAAGGCGGTTTCTAGAAATAAATTCGGACGCGGAGCGACAGATCGTGGATGCGGATGAGAGGGCCGGATCAGGGATGCTTGAGGGTGAGACGGGATGTGGACACGTATACGAAAATGTAGACAGGCGATTGAGCTTCAGGAAGGAAAGGTCCAGCGGACCATCGAAGGATCTAGGTCAAATGTCAATCCGGAGCAAGCGTAGCTGCATCTGCAACGTACACGCACTCGATGGACAGACCATGAATATGACCTGCGGCAGACTGGACGAGCCGCAGGATAGAGGACAGACCGTTGTAGCCCGCACAGACATGTACCCCGTGCAGGTTTTGTAGCCGCGAAAAGGCATTGGTGAGCATCCCTAGAGCCAGTGTCAGCCACCTAGACATCAGACGAAGTAGCGCGCACTGTCTCACCTATCTCAAAGTCCAGAGCACCGTCTCTGAGGTCCCCCGACGCAAATATACGGATCTTCTTCACGAAGAGCGCAAAGGCAGGGTCTGTGATGATCCTCGTGAGAATGTCGGCGCTCCGCTCGGCGTCGCTCTTCGTCAGGGACACTGATCCTGGTCTTGCAGCCCAGTCGGCCTTGGGTTCGTCGTGTGAGGACGACAGGTGTATGTCTATCTCTCGGAAGAGAAGCTGGCACGCGACACGGGATAAGGCGTTAGGAACAAAGAGCAGCTTTTTCAGCTCCAGGCGAGGCAGGAAGAGTGCAATTTCCCTCCATATCTCCGTCGAAAACGGAGTCCTCCTCGACGGTGGTGGTGCTGGTGATAACAGCTGCGGATAGGCTCAGAAGCACAACTTCAAGGCTCAAGATACGTTTACCTTTTCAACAGCGACAGACCGTTGATACAGCAGGGCCTTGGCTTCCGGATTTTCTGGATCCGCTGCGAGAGCGGCCTGAAGATCTGAGACCGTTGTATGAGTCTGGCTGCGACGTGCAAGAGAGAGAGAGAGAGTGTGAGAGAGAGATCTATCCCTGACCTTCCTGCGCACTGATGTATCCGCCTACAGCGAGCCTTGACCTTGCTCGCAATATGCGTGCCTTTGCAACATTTTCCGGCGAAAGGGACGTGATCTGCAGACATGCCTCTATGGCGTTCTCGACGACGGTCTTCAGCCGGCTTGCAAGTGAAATCAGCGTGTCCGCGCACTGCATCATTTGCGGATAACGCACACATCCACTGGCAGACCTCGCAGAGCATATAACAGAAGATCCGCTTTCTGATTGGGCGAGAGGTGGGCGGCGACCTGCATGATGCTGGCGTCGAGGATCTGGAGGTTGAAGACGTCCATGACCGTTCGAAGAGAGCACTTTGCATTCGCTTTCACGGTCCAATTTCTGCGAAGCATGCATCCACGCGTATGGACGCCGTTCCGTTGGCATTGGAAACCGCACTGGGGTCGACGCCATCGACTCTGGAGTCGAGGGCCCAGACCAGGCCATGCACATCGTGTGTGGAGCCACGGCCCACGACTGACTGGATAAGCAATAGAAACGGCCTATCGGTTCAGTAAACCTTGTTCACGGTACCTATGATAATGTATCCACCAATGCGTCAGGCGTGAGCGAATGCAGCACCGCGTTGAAGGGTGCAAGGCAAGGTCGAAGCCCTGCGGTATAAAGGAGGAGCAGTACGGGGCGCCGCTTCCGATCCCTGTAGTCATTCACCAGCAAATATCGTTCCGGTAGGGAGCAACGAGGCGGTCTCGACCACGGACAGTGGACTTTGAAGCGGCCCGAACCGAAAGCCGCACATGCAGCTCGGACAGCAATATACTTGCCAACAGCTCGTTTTCTTCGTCGGTTTATGACGTTATTTTTCACTAAAAAATACCATGCGCAAAACGTGGAAAGCAAATCACGTGAAGCATTGATTGCTGCAGTTGCAGGATATGGACATTGGAAGGCCACTTGCGAGACTCTATCGGCACAATTGGCATAAGATAGCAATGTATTTGCAGAAACATATATCAGGAGCATTATAGTCGTGTGTGGATGCACTTGGGACAACATCCATGCAGGAAACAGTTGAGCGCCGAGGGCTGCTCGGGCTTTGCCGCTTACGGCTCCGGCACCACACGTGACTTAGCACGACCCTGAGTCCTCAGCTCGTTTCTTGGCCTTTGTGAGCCTTACAGTCCTGAAAGTCCTACAGAATAAAGCGGTAGGGTGCACAACAGTAGCTGGTGATGTGTAGGCATTGATAATGAGGGTGATAAAGACGCAAGTCAGGACGACACGAGATTCGGCAATTGCCGTAGTAGCTCGAACCCTGGTCGAACCCCTCCGGAAATGGGAATCTCAGCACCCCCGGGAAGATAAATAAAGATTAAGATACTGAGGCGCTGAGATAGCCTTGGTTATCCTCATATATTCACGCCAATGTAACATCAATGGTCCAGTACGCTCTCGGGTTGCTGCACTGTACAGCAACTGCTGGAAAAATGCTTCTGGAAAGACATATTTTGCTTTGACAGTGCTGTAGATTACTCCAGCCTCATAAATTTTCACTTCTGCTATGAGAAAAATGCTACAGATGCGCTTTTAGGCTCAAATAATGCTCCGGACATGCTTTTCATGCATGCTTTTCACTGCACACCATGCTTTTACCATTATCTAGTGAAAAATAAACTCATATCGGTTAGAAATGAAAGCTCTGAGTCCATATGAAGAGACTGATTCCAACTTGTAGCCGAGAATTCAGGTCGAATCAGAAAAGCACAACGGGAACGCATCATAGGGCACTTGCGCGCAGGCGAAAGCAGGGCGAAAGTCGAGACCAAGTTCATTTGTGACGTGATGCACTCACTACGTGACCTTACGCGTTTTCGCACGTGGGCGCATTTTGTGGCGCCGCGAATAGGCTTGCTCTTCACCGTCACCTCAAGGCAGAACGACAACGCCTGAAAGCAGCGAAATAGCAGTCAACATGTCAGGCTCATTACCCCCGCTGTCTCTGTCAATTCTCGGCGTCGAACCTCTGGACGAGTTCATCCTGGAGGTTGCAGATTTCATACACCACACGATAATGACGCGTCCAAGCAATGAAGAGCTCGGTGCGTAAGTGCTAGCTACTATCTTGCTGTCTATGCAAAGCTGAAGACTGTTGCAGGTGTCAATGAAAGCAGGATCGAAGTCGAGGCAAAGGTTGGCACCTTGAAGGACAAGTCAACGAACATGCGACTACAATTGCCTATACTGGTCGAGACGAGTGCGTAGGGATGCTTTATTCGATTCGAAGAACACACGTATACTTACATGGCTTCAGTCCTGACACCAGGATTTGACGTGCGCTTTGAATCGAACATGACTATTGTGCGCCTGCTGCTCCTTCCCTCCCCTGCGTCTGACCCATTCTCCCCCCAGCGACAACATCAGCACTACAATCAGCAACTCAACAAATTGCATGTTACATCGACGCAGCCCGGCCACCCGTCATCGCCCGTCGGGTATGCGCATCACTACCTGATCGACTCTTTCTACGGCACAGACAGGTATAACATACACTTCCAGCTGCCCTTATACTTCGCTGATACGACTTCTCCCTCCTTCTCAAGGGATGGTCGCGTTCGTGTAACACGGGATGAGAAGACCAATGAGGTAGAATCCGTACGCAAAATCAAGCTCGCAAATCTTGAGATATACAGTCCGAAGCGGCAGGCGGACTGGCGCGTAACAGTCAGCCTTGAATGTCCTGGTGCGTCCTTTGTACACATATTTTTGTATGTGCGCCGTAACTGATCCGCTGCTGCGCAGTCCAGCACCCAGTCGGCCAGGCTATGCACACACGACGAAAAGACCGTCTCAGCTACAAGCACGAGGAATTCTCAATCGACCTGACGCAGGTCACAGCTAACGAAGCAGGCACTGTGAGTTCGGCCTACGCCTTGCGATCTAGCTCGAGGCTGACGTGTTGCAACAGTCGAACCTCTTGCACGAGCTAGAACTCGAAATACTCCGACCAGAACTCATCATGAGTCTTGCCGCAAAACGGGGCGACCCAAATGTCAGTGAGATGGAGAGAGGCGGATTCGACGAGCTCATACGTGCGTTCGTCAACAACGCGCGGATATTGGTGAAGAACGCGGGTGACCCTTGACCTGGTCTTCACCGTAAGATGGAGATTCTGGGTGCAGTGTTATACATTCGGGCGCAATCGATTTTTATGGGGGCCCAGCGCACACCGATTTATCTAACACGAGTTCTATTGAGACGTACTGGAGGTGTCGTATGGGCGCCAACACCATGTGTGCCGCCGCATGACCTTGATACTCAGGAAGAGCAGCAGTGACGATCCCTTTCTGAGACCTATCATAACGATGGGCGTGGATGAGCATCTCAAGTCCTTTCGCAGCCCGTCCGCGTCAACGGTTGCTTTGACACGTGATCGGGGGCGGGGGCGGAACGGTCCAGACGCGGCGCAGCCTGCGCAACTCCTTGTCTCTGTTTGATCTCTGTCTCAGCCGCCGTACTCCCTCAAAAGTGGATGGAACCTCGCTCTGGTAGCCTGCTCGCACGTTTTCTAAATTCACCAAACAATGGAATCGCCGAGACCGCGCGATGAGGAAGAGGCGCCCGTGCGGAGGGAGCGCCCCGACGTTCCGCGCCTGAACATGTCCGGCTCGAACTCGGGCAATTCAAGTCCGCCCTCGTCGCCAGGCTTCGACCAATCGGACTCGACGGCGGCGTTGATCCTTGTACACGACGAGGAAGAGGAACGGGACACAGGTTTCGACTTCACATATGATTCGGAGGGGGAAGAGGAGGAGGAGGACGATGAGGGGATTCCCCCAGGACAACCAGCTGTCTCGCCCTTCATGACGTTCCTCTACCTGCTCTCCCCAAGCCTCAAGCTTGGCGCGCTGCTCTTGCCGTCGACGGCAGATACATCGCTCAGCAGGCGGATCACGTCCGTGGTCGTCTGCGCTGCGCTATCCATGATCGCGAGACATGTTTGGTACATGTTGACGCGGTACTACTGGAAGGGGGCAAAGGGCGACATTGGGCGACTTGTTATCCACGCCTTCACCAGCACGCGGGGCACTCCACTGGCGCGGAGGCGGTACAGGAGGATGGAAGCAGTACTCAGGGTCTTTCGATGGATCGTCGGCGTCCTCATCGCCGGTGTCTACGTGCGAGGTGAGTTGTTTGCAACACTGTATGAGACAATAGCTCACAGTTCCCAGAATCGGCCCTATGCCTTCTCGCTGCAGTCACCATCCATCCCGTCATCTTGACCGCTCTGTTGACGGGCGCCGCTGCTCCCCTTGTCTTGTACCCCACGGATCTCGCCAGCAAGACCGTTAAGACGACTTCCGTCGTATCCATCATCAGCTACATCACCTGGTTCTCCCTTCAGTGCTATGCCTTCACCCACTCGGACGTCCCCGTGGTACCCCAAGACACCGGCGCCCTTTACAACGCGCTATCCATCCCTCTACTCGCATACGCCACCACGCCTGGCCAGCTCCTCTCCTTCTACGCCTCCCTCAAAGTGAAACCGCGTCACCAGGAGCACATCCGCCTTCCCACCTCTACCTCCACCACCTCTGACATAGGTGTCACGACGAAGAAGCCGCGCTTGCACTTCCAATGGAACTCCTTCAAAGTGCTCTCCGCACTCGCGATGTTTTTCTCCCTCGGCCTCACCCTACCGATCGCGACCCTCGTATCCGGCGTTGAGCGCCAGGCCGCGCGGATGACGTTCTCCCCGGACTCCTTTATCGCGCTAACGGGCGCGCTCTCCCTCTTCCTCGGCATACCGCTCGTGTTGACGTCAATGCCGACGCTGACGTTCCCGACGCCGGCACGACTGCGGCGCGCCCTCCCACCCGCATCTGTCCTCTCGCGCGCCCTGGCCCTCCTCGCCATCGCCGCCGTAGCGCTTGTCCCGTTCCGCTGGGCGCTTAACAATGTGCTACTGGTGATGGTCGCGCTACCGACGTACCTGCTTCCCGCCATCCTGCACATCACCACGCATTTCGTGAAGCGCCCCATCGCTATTGTCGCCCCGCAAACGCCAGGTCTGGTGCAGTCACCAGGTGGCGCGCACTCGCCGCTGACGCCTGACGAGTCGGCGCTGCTTCAGCGGAAGGAACATGCACTGCAGTTGAAACTGCTGAAGCGCCGGCTGGTGTGGGATGTGCTCGTGTGCGGGGTTCTGGTGCCCGCGGGCCTAGGCGGGCTGGCTTGGGTGGTGTACGCGCTCGTCATCGAGCTGAGATGACATGCCTTTACGCTACAAGAACTGTCAGTGCGACGGCGAAGAGAATGTAGTGTCAGCCTGTTTGATTTCATTTTCATGTTTGCCCAGGGCTGACATAGGACAGTTTATGTTGTTGGTTCAATCTGTCTCGTCATGTAGCGCTGGGGGCGCATTCGTCTGCATTTGTGCATATATTTCGCCCTTGTGCGTATCTTGTCTAGAGTGTACTGTCTCGTTAGCCCGCTCTTGGACCCGGTGTCCTGTCCGCACCCTATCCGCGCTACATACGTCCGCACGCTCCTTCATGTTATCTTTTCTTTTTGGAAACGCTAGCGACGCCTCTCTTTATACTACGTTTCTGTGTCTGGTATTTTGTATATTATTCCGTATATAGTTCTGTATACCATCAGACTCAACGTACTTGGAAGACGTAACGGCAGCCTGGCAGACTCAAAAGGAACGAACATCTGGTCTCTCGCGATCACATGACGTTGACATCATTTGCAACCGTCACACCTCCGTGCTTACTGAAGGCCAACATTTTGCTTCCTCTCTCAAGAACCTCCTGCTCAGTGCCACCATCACTGCCAACCGATCTTCTCTGCAACAAGCTCACAACTCTCGTGAAATCGCCTTTAGAGAACCGCCGACATGGGTCCCAGCGCTTCCCGTGCCAAAGGAATACCTGACGATATGACTCCTATCGAGTTTGTGAACGTGAGTGTTCTTGCTCTTCGGCCGCCTTCTGCATTGCCAGGTCGTAAGAGAGAAACACACCCTCCCTCTTCGACGCCTTTGCCAGAGCGCTGACCACATAACACAGTCCCTCGTCGAGCAGCACACCATTGTCGCCTTCTCTAAGACCTCCTGCCCGTACTGCTATAGCTTGAAAGGCCTACTCTCAAAGAATTACTCAGACGTGGACACGAAGATCGTCGAGTGAGTTTCACCTTACACGTCGTGTTTTAGCGACAGCCTGAGTACACGCGGGCCCCTCAGCTGCCTTCACCTTTCCTCAATGGAAATGGGATGACTACCTCCTTCCAGTCTTTGGCTGACACCAGGTTGAAATCGCTCTCCCACAGGATAAATACCATCGAAGAAGGTCATGAGATTCAGAAAGCCCTAGAAGAGAAGACTGGCCAGTGGACTGTTCCGAACGTGTTCGTCAGTGAGTAGGACCTCCCATCTCTTAACCCAATGGTTCTTGACATTGACGCATCCTAATCCAGAGCAGCAACACGTCGGCGGTAAGCCTTGCATGTTTCTTCGACAACTGCGATTTCATTGACGCGCATGCGCAGGATGCGACGACACCACAGAGGCGCACCAGTCCGGCAAGCTGAAGCAGCTGTTGCAGTCGTGAATTGCAACAGTGCCGAGCGCGGGAGGCTAGTAGATTCCGACGCGACGGTTGATAGAATCACTGTAGCATAGCATCCTGTGTAGTCGCCCGACTGCGAGGTGACGAACATCAGTTGGACTCGAAAGTTACACAAGACACGGTCTCGCATACTTAGATAGTCGATTAAGCGAGAGAAGTACAGGTAAAGAAAGGAAGAGAGAGCGGCAGCATGAGCCGCGCACGCATGCAAGCGAGATAACAGCGAACAGACCGAAGCACCCACAGGGCCACCTGTCGCCGACCACGCGCGACCCAGCATCACATCCCCCACCACAACATCATAATCCCACCACGTCCACCACATCCCCATCCTCCAACTCCGTATCCTCCAACTTCACCCCATGGCCCATCTTGTCGCCTTCAATCATCAACTGCGGGTCCTTCACCGTTGGCACGGGCTGCGCTGCGGCCTTCCTACCCCTCCCTTTCGGCGCAGGCGGGGGCGGTGGGGGCGCTTGTGCAGTACCTGGGTGCGAGTTAGCCTGCGCCCCTTTATATGCTTCACCCTAAACAACCCACCAGCATTCGGAAACTGCTCCGCCAGCCCGACCTTTTTCACAAACGCCCTCACAATCGCCCCACACGTGGTTGTAGGGCGCACCGTGAGCGTGACGTCCTTGCCGGGCAGGCTAGCGCAGCGGAGGATGATCTTGAACTTGGTGTCGTCTTCGTCGTCCGAGGGGGCCGATGGGCCATGCGCTGCGGGGGTTGTGGAAGGAGGCCTAGGGGTGTTTGTAGGGCTAGTGGCGGGCCTAGAGGTACTTGTCGGCCTAGAAGTGCTTGGGTGCCTACGGGGGCTTGTGTGCGCAGAGGTATACGCGCCGTTATCGTCGTCGTCGTCGGGGATGATCACGATGTCTTCGTCGTCATCCTCGTCCTCCTGCTCATGATCGGAAGGAGGGTGAACGGAGCTGCGGCGCTGGATTTCTTCCTGCTCGCGCATATACTCGTAGGTCGCCTTGTCGCAGGCGACTAGGGAGGGATGCGTCAGGAGGGCGTAAGGTGGCATAAAAGTCGAAGGCCTACCTAGCGACGCAGTTGTCCCCACCTTCAGATAGTTTGCGGTCACGGAGCCGAATATTCGCACCCCGCGGTGGGTCATGTACAGCTTGCTGGATAGAATGTCCATCTCGTCCGCGACGCTCTCAAAGACATCGCGAAGGGGTTTATGCTAAAGAGAGGGAGATTTCAGGTTAGCTAACATGCATATATGCAGCACAACAACGCATGTATGCAACACAGGAAACGCACCCGCTCGACCTCGAAGTCGAATGTCTCGTGTTTGCCGCTGGGGTCCTTAGGATGCGGTGTCCATGTCACGGATATCTTTACCGTGTCCGCCGCGTCAAATGGCGTCGCCGAGGACGCGCGAGCACGAGCGGCCTTCGCGGCAGCCTTCTGCAGCTCAGGGGGGAGGACGATGGTTTCGTTGGTGAGGTTTCCGACGTCGTCGTCGTCCTCCTGTGCTTGTGAATGGTGTCGATTCGCGAAGGCGTTCCTATAAGGTACACTGTGAGTAAAGGTGGTCTGCGAGACGCTGCAGAGCGCGCACCTGATGATCGCGCGCGCATTCTCCAGTTGTTCACGCGAGAGAGCAGGGGTGGTGTTATGGACTTCGATCGGCTGCGTGGTCGTGACCCGGGTCGCTTGCGCTTGCCTTGTGTACTAGGGCCGCTTTCGCCGACGATCTCGATACCAGAGTCCCCGCTGTCATCATCACTGTCAAGGCCTTCGGAAGTATTCTGTAAGGAAATCAATATGCATGTTCGGACATAACACAGTACACGCACCTCAACGCCGCCTTGTCGCGCTCCCATTTAGGGCGGGTATATTCGCCGTCCGGTGCCTTCGCTCGCTTCTTCCTCTTGCGTGGCGAGTCTCCCCATCACTCTCATCACTACTATCGCGCGACTGGTTCTCCTTTTCCTCTAGATCTCGTCAACGTTTGTTCACCGTGTCGTATGTGCGCGCCACACCTTTCTCGCTGAGCTTGTTCATTTGCGTCCACATCTTGTCAGAGCGCTGCTTAATAAAGTATGCATCCTCATCTATCGGTGCTGCCGTCGCGCTTGACGACGTTGACGCCGACGCCGCTGGCGTCGGACGGGGTTTGGGGCGCGGACGAGGCGGCATGAGCGTTTGGGACAAGTGCGCACGACGGTGATCGGGTTCGGCCCGAGGCTCATCACGTGGACGAGACCCTCTTGACGCCCACCCTCATGTCGCTCTTCAAGAAGAAAGGAACGAAGCCAGCTCTAAGGACAAGGTTGAGCGAGGCCGCGCCGGAGGACTCTGTAAAGACACCAGAGGATGATGCGACAATGGGGGACGAGTCGCCGAGCGCCATCGCGACGAAGCTGAAGAAACAAGCGAAGAAGGCCAAGGTCAAGACTCCTCTCAGTTTTGGGGCCGAGGAACAGGTATGCATCTCGAATGGCATGAAGAATCAATGTTTATGAGGCTCACAGGAAAGCGAAGGGACCGAGTTCAAGATCAGAAAGTCGAACCTCAGTCAGAAGTTGAAGAACAAGTGCGTATCAATGCATAAAGGCGTCAAACGCGTACTCATTTACTTACAGAGCCGCTCTTCCCTCCAACTTGGACCAAGCCTCGATAACTGCCCAGTCAACGGGACCACGATACGATCAGAACTACCTCAATGAGCTAAAGGCAAACACCCCGACGTCCCGTCCATCCTTCTCTGCCGATGCATACGACGCAGACATGGCCATGGACGTCGATGCGCCGAACGACATCGTGTCCGTCATTGATGTGGATGCTCTGGACGACATTGCAGGTGCGTGCCGAGAGATGGCCAATTGACATGCTCGCTGACTTTAGCAGAGCACGCGCCGCGCATTCCAACTGAGACGTCCGTGAAAGCGGCCAAAGAGAGACGAGAGCGATCACGCAAGACCGGAACTTCCACAAGTGAAGACTACATATCATTGTCCCTTGTGCACCAGGATTCCGAGTACCAAGGTCCCCATCCAACCAGCAGACTAATGCGGGAAGACGACGACCTTGGCGAAGGCGACGATGGTGGGTCTTCTCGACATCTGCGTGTTTTATCTCATGTGTGCATTCTAGAATTTGCGGAATTCACTAGTGCCAAAGAGCGCATTGCGTTGGGAAAAAAGTCGCGCAAAGTAGAGGCCAGCAAGCGACGAGAAGACATGCAGGACCTCATAGCCGACGCGTACGTGCCCAACCCTGTCGAAGACGCTTGCTTATAATTATGTAGGGAGGAGGAAGACGAGGAGACCATGGAATGGGAGCAAGAACAAATTCGGAGAGGTGGACAGCTGCCAAATGAGGCCCCAGGAAAACCTGCGAAGCAGGTGTACAAGCCCGCACCAAGTAAGGACAACTCATCTCACGGGGTGACAACGGTAGCTTACCACTCCGCAGTACCGCCTTCTGTGCCCATACCAGCCCTGGCGCCGGCGCTGGCCAGATTGACTCAGCAGCTAGCGCAGCTGACTGCATCGCATGCCACGACTACTTCCTCTCTGAACGCTGTTGCCAAAGAACGCGACGAGATTGAGGAACGGGAAAAGGAAATGCGTGATATGGTGGAGCGGGCAGAGGCGAAACGCGCGTGGTTTGACGAGTTCAGGGAATGGGTGGAAAGCGTCGCGGGCTTCCTTGACGAGAAGGTTGGTCGAAAATTTCTCACATCTTTTATCTCGAAGCTCACTCAATATTCTTTTAGTACCCTGCACTGGAGCGCGTCGAGGAAGACCAGCTCGCCCTGTTCAAGGAGCGCTCCGGCATCGTGGCCAAACGCAGACAAGAAGAGGATACCGACGACCTGGTCACCTTCCTTGGTCCGGCACCTTCCTCCTCTGAGGAGCCCTCTAGCAAATCTGACCGCCAGGCCCGTCGGACCACCCGTCTCGGCCGGCGACAGCGGCGCCACGTACGGAACACCAACATCCAGAACGAAGAGGAGGGCTACTCGACCGACTCGTCTCTCCCGGAAGAGGACGCGAGTGCTTACGACGAAGCCTTGCAGTCGCTCAAGAAGAGCAGGAAGGACGTGCTTGCAGACGTTCGTGCAGAGGAGTTCCGCGACCCCGGTCGAGGCCGTTGGGGTAGTTGGCGGGAGCAGTACGCAGATACTTATGTTGGTGCATGGGGCGGTCTGGGCGTCGTCAGCGCCTGGGAATTCTGGGTACGATTGGAGATCGCGGATTGGGATCCAGTGGAGGTTAGCATTTGCTCCTTCTTATGTCACTATCTTTCGAAGTGTCTGACGACTGCTCAGAACCCCCTCAGCCTCGACACGTTCAAATGGTACAAGGGTCTTTACGAGTACGCCCGACCCGGCTCCGGCGATGTCGAGGCACGCGACCTTGGCCCCGACGGTGATCTCGTCTCCTCCATGATCACCACCGCCGTCATCCCGCGCCTCGCCAAGGTCCTCGAGGGCGGCGCCCTCGATGTCTACTCCGAAAAGCACGTCCGCCGCGTTATCGACCTCGTGGAGGAAGTCGAGGCGAGCATCGAGCGCGGAAGCCCCAAGCTGCAGGTTCTGCAGAAGGCCGTCCTTGGGGTGTTCGCGCGCGCAGTGGCGGAGGCAGAGGGGCTGCTGGCGCCGTACAAGGCGCAGGGAGGATCGCGGCCGTTCGATCCGGAGGCGATTCCGGCAAGGAGGCGGTACATCGCGAGGCAAATGAAGCTGCTGAAGAATTTGTTGAGATGGCGGCGGTATATGCAGGAGCGGTATGGTGTAGGTGCGCTGGTGGAGAGGTTGGTGGAGGGTATCATTCTGTATGTGGCGGAGGGTGGGTGGGAAGTTGGCGGGGCGGACTTTGTGGAACAGGTTGTGTTCTTAGCATGCGGGTCGAGGAAGATGGACTGATGAGCTTCACAGGTAGCTAATACGCTGCCGAAGGAGATGATATCGGTGGCTTGAGAGAGCGACTGGGTCAATAACTCTAGAGTCTGTCGTCGAGTAGCCGCTATGTTCATACAGGCCCCAGCCTTGATTTACTCGGGATGAGGTGTGTTTCATCTTCCTCTCTTGCATCGATTTCTGACTTGCGTTTGTTAGCGTTCTCCTGTGCATTATAAGCCCGTTCATCTAAGAGTCGATATGTCGCTGTCCTGGTACGTCTGTACGTCTTTGTTTTTATTGCCTCGTATGTTTTATCTCCTTTCTTTCATCCCTACCCAACACAAACTCGAATACACCGGCTAGCTCCAATGCACCGGATGACCTCGGTGCGCTCTTCCTGAGCATCCGACGCCGTTGTCATAAGTATGAAATTCGACAAAGCGATCCAGAAGCGATTTTGACCCGTGCGGAATAGCTCTTACGGAGCGACTTTTTTCTCTGCATGTGGCTCGTTCCGCTGTCTGACATCTTAGGTGGTTCCTGCCCTGGTAGAGCGCGTGAAACCAGGTGAACGTTGAGGATCACGATGTTTAGAGAGACAGGCCGCAGGATGGACCACATAATAACGAGCGTCTGAGACGATCAATGTAACTGTAATTTACAGATGACCTGTCCTCTTTTGGTCTTGAACGTTGAACGACGATGCACGTGACGGCAGCACCTGCGTAACACGTGGTCATTGCGGGGAAGCCACAGCCAAACACAACTTTGCCTCCTCACGACCTCCCTCAATCTCGACCCTGGTTGATACTTCCACTGGGACAATTTGCCTTTATGTTGACGCTTACGAGGCAATGGAACTCCAAATGTATGGGCGTTTCTTAGGAGGATATGTCGTCCGGACACCTGGCGCGGTACTGCCACAAAGGAATTCCAGTATGATATCTGGCTTTGCGATACTATCGTCAGAACCAGGCATCTCTTCCAAATGGCAAGTTAACCCTGCTCTACTACAGAGGCACCTACATACGACCACCAGCTGGCACCGGGTTTTCAAACTTCGAATCGCGAAGAGCTGGCGAAGGCATCGGAGATAAGCTAAACCCTAAATCCGATGACCTCTATACGACGGCAACGTCGACCCATTCACCAGGCTGCCTTAGAGAGCGTAGTACCCTGCTTATCCATCCCGTGTATGTCTTACACGGGTCAGACAGTCAGCACGGTCTTCCGTCAACAAAATGCCTCCGAGCGTAGTATAAAGGTGAGTTCAGCTCTTTTGAACCTCATCAACGTACACATCGTCAACACTCACTTCCATTTCAACCAACGCGCACTCCACCATGTCTTACCTCGCAGATCTCTTCAGCGTCGAAGGCCGCGTCGTTCTTATCACTGGTGGGTTTGGCTCCTATTTGGCGCATGCAAAATCGAGCAGCGCTAACCGCGAATATCTCCTTAGGCGGTGGCAGCGGACTCGGCTACCATATGGCTGAAGGTTTTATCAAGAGTGGCGCGAAGGGTACGTTCGTGAAAACTTCCATACGTTGTCCATCTTAGTTGTTGCATAGTTTACATCACGGGACGGCGGGAGAACGTCCTCAAGCAGAGCACGGAGAAGCTCAACAGCATCGGGCCCGGTACCGCTGCCTAGTAGGTGTCTTGGTCCTGTGAGCCTCTACTTTCGTTACTCAACCGACCAAAGCTGCGCCGCCGATGTTTCATCGCCCGAAAGCATTAAGAAGCTCGTGGCATTCGTTGAGAGCCGCGAGACAGTCCTCGACGTCCTGATTAACAATGTAGGCTCTCCCCTGTTCAGCACATCGTGGAAGGGATCGACTCATAATTTTACCAGTCCGGCATTGGCGGGGGTGATCCCTCTGTCAGCCACCTGGACTCTATCGAGCGAATCCAGGAGGTTTTCACCAACAGCGACCCTACAAACTGGGATAAGATCTACCGCACGAACATCTGGGCGCCTTTTGCCATAACCATCGCCTTCCTTCACCTGCTGGGCGCAGCCGCGAAGGCCCGTCCGGGCGAAGGCCGGGGCTCGGTCATCATGATCTCGTCCACTAATGCCAACAGCTGGAACCCGTACATGTCTCTTTTGGGTGAGTCACGATGGAAGATCCTGGCTTTCGCACTCTTGCTGACGTACGAGGCTTTCCAGCGTACAACTCATCCAAAGCGGCGCTCAACCTGGTCACCAAGACTCTCGCCGCGAAGGTTTACACGCACGGCGTGCGCGTCAACACTCTGTCTCCCGGGCCGTTCCCAACGTGCGTGAAGCCCCGAATGCACGCGGCCTAATTGAGTACTGACGCTCTGTTTCTTCAGCGACATGAACGACCCGACTCAGGAGGAAGGCATGACGAACCCGAGTAACTTCCATCGCCTCCCCATGGGGCGCGCCGGCAACGCAGATGAGATCAGCGGTAGGTGGTATCTTGAGGTCCGTCGCGTCTCTTCTCACATCTCTGATAGGCGCCGCCCTCTACTTTGCAAGCAAGGCTTCCGCGTTTACGCACGGCGCTGACCTCCTCGTCGATGGCGGGCTCGGCCTCGTGCAGAATGGCACAAACAGGATCACGCCGTGAGCGTCCTCGAGGATCCATGCATCCTAAAAAGCAGAGTGCGAGGGAATCGCATCTACGTAATAATGGATGGAGCTGGTGTGCGTCTTGGGCGCGTCCGCCACCGCCAAACCTGTATAGAAAGCCTACTACAATTTTACAGACCATGCAATGTATTTCTTTGTCCACCACGCACAATGAGCTACCCCATCTGGATGCAATGTACCGTCGCCATGCAATCAGCAAGTCCCTTTCACGGATCCGCACTCAGCGTCTATCTGCCTTCACTCGTCATCACACTCTTCTCCCGAAGACATGAGCTTGTCTGACAGATCGGAGGGCAGTTATGACGCCGTCAGCAGTGGCGGCGCCGCTGTCCGGCTAGCATTGGGACCGCCGACCAAGTACCACATGCCGCGGACTTGTGTTCTGAGCGAGACGGTGGCAGCGGGAGGACGCGCCTGTCGGTCGCCGCGCCTGTCCGCGGTCACTGTCCTTGGTGGCATAGTCCATTTCCGCCATCGTCGGGTGTGTATTCTGAGCAACTGACAAGGTCCTATAGAGATATTGTATCCGAGAAAGAGCATTGGCAAGATAGGAAAAAGGAATCCATAAGCGTGTCGTACGCGGATCGGGTATGTGCCACATATTAGTAGGTCAACCGGTAGTCCACATACGACTACTTACAGAAAACAAGAAGCGGCAAGATAGGACTGTGCGACATTGCAGAGCGGTATACAGAACGATGCCGTCCATGCGTACGGGTGTGGTATCGGCCAACAAAGCATGTACGAGTGAGAGCGAAAGTAAAGCGGAGATACATAGAAAACAAAAGTCCCTTGTGTTCAGATGAGCAAATAGATAGTAGCAGTCTCGTAGGGTCATCAGTCAGTGCATCGCATTTCGACCCTTAACCGCCAGCTCGTACTGGCCAGCGGTCGAGACCGACGCCGACGACCCAGCAGACGATGCGCTTGATATAGCGCTGGCGCTCTCCTCCGTGTCATCCTCCTCCTCTTCCTCCTCCTCCTCTTCGTGCTGGAAAGTAGTCACCTTGATGACCTTTCCGTCTGGCAGCTCCACGCCGTCCTCGACGATAGACGCCAGAATTGGGTCGGTGACACACGCCCGCGGTCGGTACTTGACCGCCCATCGCACGTCTTGGTGATAGACCCGTGACTCGATGAGGTCCTTCAGCTCCTGCCCCGTCGCGTTCATGCGAAACTCCTCCAGCTTGGGAAACAGTAGCGTTCGCGGCAGCTCCTCCGTCTCTGGATGCTTTCCCTTCCCCACGCGCGTCGGAAGTTCCGGCGGCCAGCTGAAGCCCTCCTTCAGCAGGTCGTGCACATTCGGCCCGTTCGTCGGATCCTTCACGACCGCCCGCCGGAAGTCAATCTCCAACACGCGCACGTTCGCGCATTTCTGCAGCAGGAGCAGCATGCACGAGCTACGAGTGCACTGCAACGCGGCGATGCGGAGCGTGTGCAGGCCCTTCACGATGTACTCCGCTGCCGCAGGCATCGGTGCGGTTGGCAGGCCGGTGATGGCGTTCGGCGTCGCCGAGGATGCGGAGTTGGGCAGGCCGGAGAGCAGCCGCATGAGCGGGGCAAAGTTCTGGTCCGCGAGCTCGACGTGCATGGAGTGCACCCGCGGACAGCTGAGACGCTCGAGGACGAGGCACGCGTATTCTGGGTCAAGGTCAATGAGGCAGAGCTCCTCGAGCCCGGACATAAGGATTTTCTCATTTGGCGGACGCCAAACGAGCTCCTGGGCGGCGCCCGCGTTCTTAGGCCCGCTGTAGTGGAGTGTGAGGCGGCGTAGGGTGGAGGAGGCTGCACGGAGGATTTTGTCCCAGAGATCGTAGGGAATGCGGATGTTGTTGGGATGTAGGGCGAGTTCGAAGGAGCATAGGGAGTGCTGCAAATACTGTGACGTGGCCCAAGGGAGATTGACGCCGATCATGGAGACGTGCTTGAGCCGTGGCAGGTAGTTCTCGAAGATGGGAACGGGCGGCTTGTACGTTGCGTCGTAGAGGTTCTGGGATGTCCCATAATCTTCAAAGTGATACAGCTGGAGGGTCTCGAGCCGGGGTGCAGGGCCGCAGCTGTTGAGGTGCTTGCGCGCTGAAAGCTTGCACTCCTTGTCCCGGACCTTGAGATGTAACGATCGCCAGCGCGCGGCGTACGGGCATACGATTTCGAAGATACGCACGATCTCTTCCCTGCAGAGGGTGACGCCGGGCATGTGGTCTTTGAGCTGGACGGTGTCGATGAGGATGTCGAAGGTGATGTATCCTGATCGCTCGCAGCGCGCGACGTACTCCCGTGCGCGGCCTATGTGAGAGGGCTCGCGGAAGAAGAGGAAGGACCAGAGGGCGGGGGTGGCGAGGGCAATGTTGCGCCAGTGGGAGCATACTGCGGAGACGGTGAGCTGGAAGTTGGAGGAGGGGGCTGCGTAGTAGTCCGTGTTCGGGCGGAGGAGGAAGGGCGAGCGGTGGTAGGGATAGTCGTAGTCGGCGCCGAGGACGAAGATGCGGGTGAGCAGCTCGACGGGGAGCGCGTACGCGGCTGGTTGCTGCGGGCGATGAGGCGGGATCGGCGGCGGGCGGTGATGGGGGCGCACCTTGACCATGACGGGCGTAGGCAAGGATGGAAGATTCCGCTCGGCCCTTCAATCGACGCTCTCTATTCTACACGTGATGCGTGACAGCCGTGCCGCGCCCTGGACGCCGACCGGACGCTGGTGACCAAGCCCTCCATGAACGTCGGACGCGAATAGCCCCCTGCGAACCTAGCACTGTATGGAAGAGCCTTACGAGAATCCCTGCCATTCATCGGCTGACTTCTTGCCTCTTCTTCCCAAGCCGCATGCATCAGTGCCATTCAGCCAGAGGACAAGACATACGGCGAGGTGTCTGAAGCACGACAGAGGCATGTGCGACCAGCCATTCGCAGGTCAGATGCGTCTCGTCAGGCAAGCAGGCGTCCGGAAGGATCGACACCAATGCACTTTCGAACCCAGCCTTCTGCCGCGTGCCTCTCTGGCATTTTGGGGATCGTAGCTCAAATATTGCAAAAATCGCATCGGGCACTGGACCTGACCTCGTCAACGACAAGCAGACGCAGAGGTGATGTGAAGGGACTTACCGCACTGCAGGCGCGCAAGCCGAGATGAACGACAAGATCTCTCGACAGGGTAGCTTGCCTAGCAACACATGTTGATAGAGCGTCGAGCTCTGTCACTGCAGGTTGACTGCGGAAGGCAACAGATTGTGCATGAACTTTGCATGCATGCAGCCTCGCAGTCATCATTCATCTGAATTGAAGCGTGTGCATTCCCGTCAACCAGTGGGGACATGCGTTGTATCTGGCTTCTGGGCGCGCCCAGCGTCTTCAACGCCGCATTGCTCCAGCAATATTCATGAGTTAAGATGGTCGAAGGATGGCCGAAAGAGACAGGATGGAAAAATCAAACTTCACCTCGTGACCGTACCCTGATTGCGAGTCCGGCAATCTCCGAGGTACGAGGATGATGGCAGCGACCGGGAAAGTCCGATCGCCTCTTCGATCGCCCATCGCAGCCGCGTTGTTGCCAGGTTGTTGCCCTCGCCGGGTTGCACAACTCAAGTAGCCACCCACCGCACCCTCTGAAGGCATTGCTGTGTCCGTGAAATAAGAGAACTAGTGTCATGTTTCAATTGTCTTCAAATTTTCGGCTCTGGGATCTGTGTTCACGCGCTGATTCCCAGATCCTTTGAGCCTGCCGCCACCTCTCTGCAGCAACAGAGGGACAAGGGAGGTGGCGTCCCCCGAACAAAGAGTTCAAGAGACGAGAGCAGACGAATCCCCTGGGCATATCTGGGTCAAGGACTGTACCACTACCAATGTCATCAATCGCTAAGTACAATCCAAATGCCCCTACTTCCCAGATTCCTTCCAAAGCCGTTGCTCAATCGCATCTATTGTCTTCTTCCGCCGAGCAGGATACCCAGCCCTCACTAAACGAGCCGCCATGAGCAGGCGCTCCCTCTCATTCCTACTCCGTTTGCTCTGGCCTGTCTGCTCCTCATCTGGTACTCGTACAAGGCGCGGCTGAGATGCCATCGCCTTTTTCGGTACGGACGCCTTGGTCGACGTGTGCGTGAGTTGCAACTGCGGTAGCTTCGCCATCATCTCAACCGTCGCGTGTCCTCGGCTGAGAGGTGTCGGGGATGATGGGTCAAGCACCCGCCTCCGTGGTGGCGTGCCGCGCCCCATGGCCACCGATGGCGTTGCCCACGATGTCGGCGACAGCCTCGACAGAGGAGAAACCCGGCACGCCCGCATGCCCGCCTTCGGATTTGGCATCCTATACCGCGCCTCCGACCGCGGCGACACCGTCACCACGCGATACGTGCCGAATTCGGAGGGCAGTCTCGCTCGGCAGGGTGTCGAAGGGCTGAGGTTCGTGGGCTGTAACGGGTTGACCTCCTGGAACTGCAGCGGCACCCGTCTCCGGCTGAGAGCCGGGGAGACCGCTTCCGCCTTTACGGGCAAGGCATAGCTGGTGATAGATTTGAAAGGAGATGGGGCGGTTGCACCGAGCGAAGGAAGGGCGCGACGCTTGAAGGCCGAGGAGGGCACTCGGGGATCCAACTCGGCATGTTTGCGCTTCCCCAAACTCGTCGGCGTGCGCGGCGGCTTCGGGCCCAGAGGCGAGCTGACCGGCGTCAGACGGCTGGCGAAGTCGATGTGGACAGTTGGCCGCCCCTCGCTATTGACAGGCTTGTCGATGTGCGTCCGCTGCTCGGCATTGGCCCGCACGGGGCTGGAAGCAATCGCAGATGACTTCGATGCCGGCGAAGACGAAAGCATGGCCTGTGACCGCGATATCCCAGCCTGCTCCCAGAAAAGGGCCACCGCAGTCTTCCCTCGCTCGTCGTCGTCGTCGTCGTCCGTTTCCTCGTCACTTTCCGGCACCCGGGCGGGTAGCTTGCCCCGTGCCCGCGCTGATAGAGCCTCCATGCCTGGCTTCGGAGGCACTGGGAAGTGAGCGCCTGCCTTCCCGCCCGAAAGACCTCCCGTCTTGGTCCCCACGCCTATTGTCGTCCCACCCCGTTCAGAACCATCGTTGACCACATTCGGCCCCGGCTTTCCAGTCAACAATCTATCGACCACCGCAATCTCCTCCGCCGATAGATATTCCGCCAAAACTCGAATTCGCTTGCGCAGATGCCCATCGTTCGCCCAGCGCGCCGCCGCGTCGTCCGCGCCCGCGCCCATGAGGTTCTTGAGCGCCGCGTCGCCTTCTTCGTCCTCGACGCGGTCCATGAGGTCGAGATGGACGCGGGGGTCGGTAGTGAGGGGCGTGAGGCGAGCGTCTGTGAGTGGAGAAGGGCAATGTGCAAATGGAGAAAGGCAATTCGCGAACATGCGGTCGATACAGAACCAGTCGAGTCCGTGTAGTGCGGGGGTGAGGGTATTTGGGACGACGCGGCGCGGGCGGAAGAGCTTGACGAAGGCCTGCAGCTCGGGCAGGGGCGAGTGACGGGAGAGAGGGACAAGCTGGTGTGTGGTTAGTCGGGGCCCGCGCAACGTTGAAAGAGCCAGACAGTGATAACAGACGTGATTATGAGGACGACGAAGGAAAGGAAAAGCACGGAAGACCCAAATGCACACCTCCCCAGCTAGCCAGCCAGCCCACTCACCAGCACGTTGGGTCCCTTGCCCGCCTCCAGTGCCGCCTTCTGCTCCGTCAAATATTCATTCCATTTGTCCTCCTCCATGTTCACCGGGTTCACGTACACCACGCGCTTCCCGGTGCGGCTGACCACGTTCCTCGGGTGTCCCGCCTCATCGTCCACAGCTACCTCTTCGCAGCGGTCGAACCGTTCGCATGCATGGAAGCGCGTCGCCCCCGCATCCAGGGTAGCGATCGCGCGCAGGAAGTAGTCGCTGATATGCGTGTATATGTTGTACTTGTAGCGGTCAAAATGGATCTGGGGAGATGTGTGAGCATAGGTGCAAGAACATATGGGGGCAGTAGAGATATAGAAGCAAGTCAGACAGAGACGGAGGCGACAACAATATAGCGGCGGAGGATGTGACATACCGGCGCATTGAACGCCTGTGCTATGGCTTTGAGCACATCTTCGTAGCCCCAGGTCCACGAGTTAATGAAGAAGTGCGTGGAGGGCGGGTAGAGGCTCATGAGCTCAATTAGACCGGCTGTTGCGTGGGCCTGCATGTGCAAAATTAGGGGCTATGAGAGAGGGAGGTGAGCAGGCGTGCCTTCGAGGGGACCTTCAGCACGGACGTGACCGTTGCAGTGTCGAGATATATCGCGTCGAGGGTCTTCATGATGGGTCGTTCTGATGACGGTGTAGTAGCAAGATATCGGTTGTGGATGTATGGTTGCAAGCGAGAATGTCGCGTGAGGTTGTCGAGGAACCAGGGTTCTGCGCGGAAGTCGCCGGTGTGTAGGATAGCTCCTTGGCTTCCTTCGATAAGATACCTGAGGCAATCAATAAGTCGAGAGGAATTGAATGCACATATAACACACATTACGGCTCCGGGGCAATGGTTGGCATCTATCAATGTCACTGTTACTTCCTCGTCGCCTGATAATTCGATCGTGGTGGGTGTGTCGAGGGAAATTGCTTTCTGCGCTAGTCAGCGGGAGACTAGGATCTTATTAAACTGACTTACAAGCAAGTCCCTCGCACCGGTATAGTACATGGTGCCATCTGGACATTGCACCGGATCGACCTTGAGATGAGAGAAGGTTCGCGTCTTCTCGGCGCGAATGTCCATATCATATAAGGCGCGCTCCTTGTACACCTCCTGCCTGAGCAGCATTTCCTTCGCATCTGGCGAGCATAGGACCCTATATCCAAATGATTTGGCGGACAGCCCAGTGATGTGGTCGGAATGTGTATGCGTAAGCAGGTGCAGGAGCGGTGTTATGCCTTCTGAGTTGCTGCCCGTGAATTCATCGACGCGTATATGGTAAGGGAGAATGAAGGATCCTTGGGGGGCGCCTGGAGGCATATAGCACGCGTTGTGATGGACGGAGAGAACAAGGCGTAAGCGCCCTCGGACCTCGTCCCGAGTCGGCTGATCAGGTGATCGTGACGCAGTTCGATCCGGATGGCGGACCGGTTGATTAGATCCTGGACATCGCCTCCTGGCTGAGGGCTTCGCATCTCACAGCTGCGCGCCCGCCGCACAGCACTTCCGTCCGAGATTCTCCTCCTCTGCTCCCACCACGATGTCCAAGGAGGACCGCATCGGCACGCTCATCGTCGTTGTGCTCAAGGCGAAGAATCTCCTCGACCGTCATTCGTTCTACAAGCAGGACGTGTTCTCTCAAGTTGCGCTGAATGGTTCGTATAAGCATCCAGCTCCATGCGATGTGCTAATCTCCGCGCAGGAAGTGAGAAACGTACAAAGGTCGATGTCAAAGGCGGCCAGCACCCAGTCTGGACGACGAGCTGCGCTTTCCTGTAATGAAGGACACGTCCGACAAGTTCAGGAAGCTCGAAGTGACCTGCTTCTCCAAAGAATCGAAATCCGACGACTCCCTGGGCTCCGGGACACTCGACATTACAGACACGCTCAAATCGGGCGAGTTCGATGGTGCGTTCACGATCACTACCCCGACCATACATATCCTGATGGTTCGCACAGACTGGATCCCTCTCAAGCTGAATGGCACTCAGCGGGGAGAAGTATACCTAGAGATGACCTACTATGCAAACGGTCCTGCCCCAGCCAATTTCAACACCCTAGAGCGGCGCCCTTCCAAGCTCAAGCCCGCCGATCGTTTATGGCGCCCGCCTGTTACCCCTCCCAAGGGCTCGCCGCTGCGTAACGAAGCACCCCTCCCTGATCCCAATCGCGCATCTGGAAGCCATCTGCTGCCCCCGGGCGCCGCATCCGGCGCATCGAAGCGGGCCACTTCTCCATCGCCCTCCAGGCATGGCGACGGCACGGCCCTGCCTCCCTTGGGTGCAGGTGCAGGTGTTCAACCAGGCGCTTCGAGCCTGCCTGGCGGCCATGTACCGTCTATCCTGCGACCGGGGAACCCCAAATCATCCACCGCGCCTGCCGTCAAGAATCATGGCCGCCACTCGAGCGGGGGCCTGCCGCCTCTTCCTGCGGAAGAGATAGACACCAGCAAGTATACCGGAGACACCAGCAAGTACACCGGAGACCCCAGTAAGTACACCGGTGATATCAGCAAATACACTGGTGATACCAGTAAGTATACGGGGGACACGAGCAGATACACTGGACCGGCAAGCGTCCAGCAGCGTCCGGTCTCGTACTTGGCCCCCTCGCAGCACCAGCTATACCAACCGCCCGACAACACCGTCGGCGGCTTTGCCTTCCCAGTCCCGGGTCCCACGCCCGCCCCAGCGACACCCGTCCCCTACGCCAGCACACCTACACCCGCTCCTTTCGCGAACGCACCTACGCCGGCGCCGTCGCAGTACCAAGCTCACGCGCAGTCTCAATACCAAGCGCACGCACCGTACACCGGCGGCTACCCCCAGCAGCCCTACCCGCATGTCGAACCCTATGCCCCTCCCCGCGGCGAGCCCTATGCCCCTCCTCGCGGCGATCCGAGTCCACCTGGTGGTTATCCCGCCTCCCCGGGCCCGTTGTCGCCGCAGATGCAGGGCCCGCATAGGCAGGACTCGTTCCCCGACCCCTATCTGCAGAAGCGCTACCAGACGCCGCTGCCGCTTCCCCCGGGGCACGAGCAAGAAGATCGACGACGTCAGGAGGAAGAACGCCGGCACGCTGAGGAAGAGAAAGCGCGCGCCGAGGAGACGCGGAGGCAAGAAGAAGCGAGGCAAGCGGAGGAGGCACGACTAGCGGAGGAGACCCGGCGCCTGGAAGAAGCACGACACGCAGAGGAGGCCAGGGCGGCTGAGGAAAAGAAGAGAGCAGAGGAGGCCAAGCGCGCGGAAGAACAGGCACGACGAGCTGCTGAGGACGCGCGCCGCGCAGAGGAGGCCCGTCGTGCAGAGGAGGCCCGTCGCGAAGCCGAGGAGGCGCTTCGTCGCGCGGAAGAGGCTCGCCGTCGCGCGGAGGAGGCGCGCTTGGCGGAGGAGCGGCGAATCGCCGAGCTGCGGCGGGAGGAGGCACAGAGGCGCGCCGAGGAGGAGGACCGTCAAGCCATGTTGCGCGCGCAGGAAGACTTGATGCGTGAGGAGCGGGCCGCGCGGGAGCGTGCTGAGGAGGAGGAGCGACTGATGCTGCTGCGGCTGCAGGAGGAGGAGGAGCGGTCGATGCGGGAGCAGGAGCTGCGGGATATGGAGATGGCGCGGCAGCTGGACAGGGAGCTTAACCTTGCTGAGGGGCGATGAGAGATGTGACTGGACGAAGAAGCCGTGACTGGATGATGAGCGCTCGCCGTTGTTGTAAGCTGCTTCATGTTCATTCTGTATGAATGTCTGCCACAGAGTACGTCAAGTATACCTTTCTATCAGGACGCCAATGTATCCCTAGAAGCTCCATCGATATTCATTATTTATCGGATTCTTTCATTTTAGGCATGCACGCTAGCTCGCTTGCCACAAGAACTAAACGGCCTCTCTGTGCCTGCACCCCAGCTGCACCCCTTGGGCCTTCATATAAGAAGTTCACAAAACTTCGGACGAGCGCCCGATATGGCAAGCCTTCAGTCCTAAAAAGGAAGGCTTTGTGACCTTTTCGGAATTTCGGACGCAAATGAAGGAACCCTGCACTTGATGCAGCGGCCTCGGGACCGCGTTCATCTTCAGTTCATCTTATGCTGTCGATTAAGGGTATAAATTACAACTCCTGGTATGCAAGCCGCAGGAAACTAATTCAGGTCCGCCGGGAAAACGACCGCGCGCGCCGCGGGGTCAGCTTCGAACTTACCCCAAGCGCTCACCCCAGGTACTTACCGTCAGCTCAAATCAACCCCTTCCCCCTCTGAATACAGGAAAAGAAAGTCCAGATAATGATGATGACATAGTACAAATGCTCCCAGGTATACAGAAATGAGCGACATCCACGAAACTAAAATACAAACGAGCGACAGCGCAGTTGCAGTCGTCTAAACGGGTCGTGAGAGGTCATCATGGGAGCATACACCGCTACCCCGTGTCTGACCGCCAAGCACCAAGCTCTGCTTCCTTACGCCATCGACCCCGAGAACGAAAATGTCTTCCCCATCTGCCCGGATGTCGGCGAGAAGACGGTTGGGCTGTCCAGGTTGAGCTCTACAACGGAGTCTTCCCTCTCGATCCCGTAGTTGTCTCTGTCGTAGCACTCGCGGTCGTCCCGCGTTCGTGCCGGGTGCACCGCAGACATGGACACGTGTCGCAAGCCGCTGAAATTCACGGACACACTCGTGCGCTGCGAGTCTGAGCGATTTGTTGAACGCACAACGATGGTAGAGAACTGCGTGGTGGGCGGATGAGCGCTGTCAGAACGGAGTAGATGCATCAGGCGAGGGGAGGACTGACGATGATAGCGGTTACAGGCGCGTACTGAGTTGGATAGTTAGCGTCGATGCACGGTTCACATGCATGCATATGGCCGCACCATGTCTGCCATGAGTGGGTATACGGCTGAGGACGATAAGGAAGAGAAGAACATTCCCGCGAGCCAGAGTAAATTGACGGCAGCTGCGCAAGAGTTAGCAAATCTCGTGCTTCATTGGCATGACGATGCGGGCGCACGTACCGGACTCGATGATAATCGCGCCAACACGCAAGACGCGCCGTGAGTGGTCGGGAACGGTGACACGACCCGAGCCGCGATGGCTTCGCCACAAGCGGGCAGAGATGAGAGCTGAGTAGTGGATAAGCACGAATAGGACTCCGAGAGACTCTGTGATAACGCACCAGTACAGATGAGGTTGATGGCGAAGCACGCGGCTCCGAATCCAACTTGCGCGTGCGTGAGCCTCGGTACATCCGTCTCCAACGCTTGCAGACTGTGGTCAACCATAAATTCATGATACAAGCTCCACCCGAGGAGACCTGCAAGTCTGGGTTACAAGCGACACGAAAGCATATGCGGATACGCACCCAATTCCCCGCCGAAGACAGCGAAAGGTAAGATTAGGAGCCAGTAATTCGGGCGCCAAAGAATGAAACTGCGATAGACCTGCAGAGAACGTGTGTCAGAGAACGTAGCCTGCGACAGGCAACTGAGGACATACGAGAAAGGCATCTGACACGGCGACCGCCACCAACGTGCATGTCACGTTGATGATGTGCTTCAGGTTATACCCAGTGAAGTCGATGGTCGGACCAGTCTCCTCGCTCGTCATGTGGGCGAGGAAGGCGATGTCGGAGCATACCGCCTACAGTAGCGCAGTCAGCCAGCGTGTGGACAGCCCGCGAGCACAGTGCCACGCACCGTCGTAGTGAGCATGAACAAGCAGGCACTTGTCCAAGACATGTATACGAAGGTCGACGTGGACGTCGACCTGCGCTTCTCCGTCAGAAGTCGCGCATGCTGCACCGATGTACAAAGGTAGACTCCTGCAATTGCCGTCAGGAACATATACCATCGCCATACGCGCCACTCACCATAAAGGAGGACCTCCAGAGCCGTGCCTATGGCAGTGGCTTTGGCAATGGTGAGCATCGTCCCATGCAAAGGGGGGAGCGGGAAGACGGGGGGGGGGGGGGGGGGGAAGGTGAGGAAAGAGGGGAAGGTGAGCGGGGTGCGGTCCGACCTGATAATAAGCGCCGCACGCAGCGAGGGATCAGATGCTATACGGGGACCCAACGAGGCATCGCATGGAATGGAGCCTTTGTTCCCTCGCAGGGATCCCGGCGATCTGCTGTGTCATGGCCACCTATCAGGCCGAGCGCCGGGATGCATGAGAACGGTGGCGGACGCATGGCTAAAAGCGCTGCACATGAGGGCGTTCCTGTACCAGCGGCGGGCCAGACGCGCTCGGCCAGAAAAGCGGAAGGGTGAGCGGGGAGCGGGGCGTATGACGCGCGCTATTGTTGACAGTTGAGCGTGCGCGCCGCGGACGACAGTGCCATTCCGTAGTCGTGAGCGCGGATAGCGACGAACGCGCCCGCAAGGGCACGCGTAGATCATCGCCTGGCTGCTGCATCGGTCCGATGGCGCTGATGGTCACTTATCTGGACCTCAGTGCAGTCGCTCATGCCTCTCTGAGTCCCAGTCTCCAGAGTCCATAGCAGATAGCATCCAATTCGAAGGTAGCCCTGACCTCGACCATCCGGCCGTGCTGTCTTTCGATACCCCCGCCGTGCGTCAGGGGACCCACCATCGATTCGGAGTATGTTCATCGCCGCCATGACTGTACGCCGCTCCGCTGCTTTTGCACTGCATTTTCTGCGGCTGATGTCTTTTGTGCTTATCTTGCCGGGTGGGGATATATGATGTTCAACAATGAACGGAATATCTCCACCCAGTCAAGCTCAACCTGCTTTGGGACGCGTCAGCGTCTCTAAAACCTCCGCATCGGCAAATGAAGGTAAATGCGCGTTGAAAATTCGTCCCCCATCTTGACATGGGATGGACTAGGTCTGGACTAGGTCGGCAATGTCCAGGCGCCCTGACTCACACGTGCGCACAAATTTTGTTCTGGGGCAGTGCAAGCAGACAGAGAAAGCAGAGAAGTTCATGGCAAGTTCATAGCCGTCGAGCCGATGCCCAAAGTTCATACGACGTGGCAGTCGAGGACAACAGCCGGCATTGCTCTTCAACTTCGAAACACGTGTAGCGATCACTTTAGCCACCAAGGTTGGCACGTGCGCGTCCAGTCTAAGTACTACCAGATATGAACGTTTGAACGTTGAACCACTAGTCGACCTGTGCCGGTCATATCCTTGAATATCTGGTAAATCTGTAGCGCAGAATTTAATCTACTATACCCTGGAATATCATAGGGCAGGTGTATCTACAGCGAGAGGTAGAAAGATTGAAAGTTGCTCGGCAATTGCCGAACAATGGTGCATTTTCACCATTTGAGTCTTTGCGCACAGATAGCACCGTCGTTGTCCAGTGATAATTCTCACAAATATTTGTGCAAGAGAAGAAGAGTCTTCTTCATGGGAACGATTATTCTCAAAGTATTTGGAGACAACAAGGGCGAGTTGTGGCTTGCAGACTCAAAGTGGTGCATATCTGGGTCAGGGACGGTAAGCGCCCGATCGAAGAACAAAGACTGCCTGATGCGAACACAAGGAGCTCGTGCGTCATCCCTCGGTCCTCCCACTCGAAGTCTGCAGCCCTCAACCCACGAGGACCTCAGTGTACATGTTACAGGACGCCTGAACGGTCGCATCGAATCACCATCCTTGCCTGTATCATTCCAGATCAGGTGTATCTAACACCAGTCAATACTAGTAGATAGCAGATCTCTGTCCGAGTCTCTCCGTTCCCCCTCAATCTCGTCGCAGGCCACTATGCCTACCGTCCTCCAAATTACCTCCTTTGCCGCCACCGACGCTTACATCAAGATGTATGAGGCAGGAGGCAGTATCGCGTCGGTTAACCCCGCCCTCCTTGAGTGGGCTGAGAAGGGCCCGAAGCACGGGTGTCTAGCGTACGTGACGACCTTCCTTCAACTACTCTGTGCAAAGCATCTTCCCCCAGAGTATATCATGGCTTGCGTATAGAGGATAACACGACAGGATACTTCATCGCCGGTGGGTGTGCACGCACGCCTGTCGCCTGCGCTTCCCCGCTCACATATGTTCGGCCTCCAGTCTGGGAATCCCTCGAGCAACTCCGCACAGCTAAGTCCACCCCAGCGTACACCGACGTCGCCGCCGCTTTCAGAAGCGTCATGGTCGACGGGAAACCGCTCACCCACCGAGGCTTCTCCATGCCGGGTGAATATCCACAACCATCCCTGGAAGCACCCGTTACAGAGCTCGTCGTCCTTCTCCCACGCGATGAAAAGGAAGGCCCGAAGGCCTTGGCGGACATGGGCGGTGTGGCGGCTGAATTGGACAAACCCGGCACTGGGACGTACGCGCCGTGTGAGTGGGGGCCGAGCGTCGACGAGCCCAGCATATGCGCCATGACTTGTGGCTGGGAGAGCATGGAGGTGCGTGCTCCATATTCTGAGGAGGGCCAGTATCTGCTTCAAAGGGGGAAGAAGACGGGAAGATGGCCGCTGACTCATTGTGACGCAGGTGCACAAGGAGACAGTCAGCAAGCCGCCCTTCTCCACGCTCATCGGGAAAGTCGCAGAGATCGCGGACATTGTGTATGGGCACAGCAAGATGGTGAAGATTGAATAGGTGTGGGATGGGTCGCGACTAGGTATCGACCTGTTTTCCGAGCTATCAGTTTACTAGCAAATCTAAGAATTTTCGTTCATTGATGCCGGATGTTTTCAGTGTGCAGTATATGCAGTACGGGCCAACATCATGTGTAGGAGCCCTCACCGGCATCGCGCTATCGCTTCCACGCCGCCACCTTCTTCGACATGTACATGCAGCTCACGTGCCGTACGCGCTCCTTGAGCCACGGTAGGTGCTCCGCCTCAATCTCCGGACACCCGTCCAAGACGAGCTCCCTGATCTTCTCCACGACCGGCTCTGCAACGCCGCCCTCAGACTCTTGTCCGGCTTCTCCTCCTTCTGACGAAGGCTCCTTTGTTCTGAAGTCGCTGGGAGCTTGTGCGAGCGAGTTGCTGGAGGCCCGTGCGAGTGAATCGCTGATTTTCCGTGCGAGCGCGTTGCTGGGAGTTTGTGGCAACGAGCCGCTAGCAGCCTGCACCACTGTGTCGCCAGGCGTTTGCGCACCGGAAGTAGCAGTGCCCCTCGGCAATCGCGACCCCACCATCCTCAGCACCGGCCCCGTCTTGACATCTGGGCAGTTCGCCACAACGACGCGCCGCAGCTTCGGGCATATTAGCCGATCTGAACGCGTGCGCTTCCCAGGGCGCGGCGCCTCGAGGTGCTCAAGCACGGTGTTTGCTACGTCCGCGATGCTCCTGAGCTCGAGGGATTGCAACGACGGCGACACGGCGAGCAGGTGGACCAAGGCGGGAGCAGCGAACGAGCAGCGGTCAATGGCGATGTGCGTCAGCTTCAATGAGGCTGACGAGAGAGACGCAAGGTGGAACAGTGGGACTGTGAGTTCTACGACCTCCCGCGTGATAGACAGCCGCTGAACAGCACGTATGTCCAAGGCGCGAATCAGCCAGTCTATTCCCACGGGTCCTGCGAGCTCCAGGCGCGTCAGTGCAGGCAATACGCGGACACTGCCTTCATCAGGCAGCGGCAGATTTGTTAGTGGCCGCATCGCACACTCGACAACCAACGTCTGGAGCGCGGAGTCGCACATATCGAGAAGGATATGGACCGGTGAGATGGGGCTATCCAGATGCAGATGCTCGAGCCCGCGGAGGGCCCGCAGGCCGTCTTCTAAAGATTGTGGTATAGCGAGGCTCCGGAGCTTCAGACTGCGAAGAGACGAGGCTTCGTTAGCAAGGAGCCCGCTGCAGTACGCGGAGGGGGTCTCATCGATGACCTCGAGTTCGAGGAGATTGGCGAGGATGTGCGAGCGGCCGATGCGCTCTAGGAATGTCGCCGCACGCCAGCACGCAATGCGCAGGATGCGCATGCGCTCCCAGTCGAGGTCTGCGAGGGCATCAAACGACCAGTCCAGTTTATCCCCCAGGGCGGGGCCGAAGCGCAGCTCGCGGATACGATTGCGCGACCGGGTGATCCAGCGCTTCAGTTTCCACGTTGGCTTGCGGTTATCCAGGCGGAGCACCGTCCAGAGAGATGGGTTCGCCTCTGCGACGCCGCGCCAGCGAGTGCAGACTGTCAATATCGGGAGCAACAAGGCAAAGTCCGCGTCGACGACAAAGCGGAAGACCTCGCCAAGAAGCTCCACCGGAAGCCGGGCGGTGTGGTCCTGAGTGCGGCGGCGCTCGTCGAGTGCGGATTGCTTGAGGTTGACCATTTCGACGCGTCGGGAGGTGTCGCCGACGGAGAGGCGGGCGATGGCTCGGTCGGCCATTTTGGCAGCCTCTTCGAAGCGGTTAGCACGGAAGAAGAGGCGGGCGGCGCGGCAGTAGCCCTGCCATTGCGCGGGCGCAAGGTCTATGACTTGCTTCGCGTCGAGAAGGCCATGCTTGATGTCGCCGAGCTGCTCATTGGTGGCGGCGCGAGCGTCGTATAACGTGTACTCTTTCTGTCCGCCCTGTTCAATAGCCTGAGGCGAGTCAGATTGAGCATTGAGGTACCTGCGGTTTGATCTACCTTGGTGAAGAGGACTGCTGCCTCGGCGTACTTGCGTTTCTTGTACTGTTGAATTCCATCCTTGCGGAGCAATTCCCATGACATGTCGGCGAACCAGTAAAGTCCGTAGTTTCCGTACTAGCGTCTGTATGTTCTTTGCCAGCTGTTACACGCGTCCAGAAGTGCACGAGAGATGCGCTGGAAGGCTGAGTATGTCGTGGCGCGCGCCGAGAAGCGCGCATGTGACAAGGCGCGTCTATTGACCGTCACAGCGTGTGACGAGATTGAGTGATTGTCGGGATGCTCGGGCCGGATCAAGTATCGTCCGCCACAAAGCGTGACAGCGGTAGCGATTTCTTTCGTTTTGACCGTCTGTCATTGTACGCCGCGACTGCAACCCATGGCGAAAAGAAGACGAGTGTCCGCGGTGAGAAAATACGAATATATGCGCATATATGCAAGCTGACGGAAGCGCAGACAGCCGCCGAGCTGGACGGCACCGCCGACCACGTCGCACGAAGGCTCCCCGTCGAACTGTGGACAGAGCTCGCCTCTTGGTGTACGCGCTCGGCCGTCTACCGGCTTTGTTTATCCTCCAAGACGTTCTACTTCCTCTTCAACCCCGTCCTCTACAAGTCCCTCCTCACCGAGCATGACAGCGTCTGCCCCGCTCTCCTCCGCACACTCTCCTCGCGGCGCGGAAGGGCGAGCCTCGGCCCCCATCCCGCCTCCCTCGTCCGGGATCTCTTCCTCAACACCATCCACCTCACATCTACACGTCCGATCGAAACGACGCTCAAGAACACCTCCCTCGTCGGCGACCGGTCCCTCGGCTCTCGGCTGCGCGCCCTCACATGGGACATCCGCGAGGTGCCCCCAAATGTCGCGCAGCTACTGCAGGACCCCGATGCATTTCCTTGTCTAAAAGAGATCTCGCTCCGATTCGCCTGGCGGATGTTTAACGCACCGCCCAAGTCTAACATGAGGGTGCGTGTATGCGTCAGCGATCGGAGACGCACACGCTCATCGGCTGCAGATATTCCTGAATCCCGGCCTGGAGAAACTGACTATCGAGTACAAAGTGTGCAACGGTGCGTGTTGCGCTTTTGCATGGTGCTTCCGCGCGGACGCTGATCATGCTTTCTCCGACAGGCCGCGGATACGATTGGTCGCCTTTGATGCACGCAATAACGGACTTGCCCCATGCATGCAAACTCCTACACTCTCTGCGATTATCATTCAAGTCCGATGTCTACTCCCCCACCCTGGACTCTACGCGCCTGTGCTGCCCGGGCTCGTTTGAACAGCTGCTCGCGACGATATATGCGCTTCGATTACCCTTACTACAGTCCCTGGATCTGCACGTCTCTCACGGACCTCTACCTGGGGCCTATCCGACCGCGGACCCCAGCCCCTTCATCAAAGCACATCCAACACTCCAACGCCTCCAATTATGCATGGAAACGAAGCTGGCGGACGATCTCGCTCTGGCACTCCCCCACCTGCGCTCGTTCTGCGGCTATGAACGGCTCTGCCGGAATTTTCTAGGACCACAAAGTACACTCCAGGAGCTCACAGTATTGCGGGACGACCTCGGCATTGCCACCACACCAGACCTGCTCTTCGCGCCCACGCCCAGCCTACGCAACGTGCACGTCTTCCCCCGCGTCAAGAAGATGAAGCAACACCTGCAGAAGGGATTGTCTCCAAAAGATCTCGAAGCCCTCGCCACTTCCTTCCCCGATCTCACAAGCCTGGACATACCAATATTACCGCCCCTTGTACGCATTTTACTGCTTACCTGATTTCGCGTTCGTTCTTCTCACCCCGGACAGCCAAAATACGCGCGCGAGCTCGCCCTCTTTGGCCGCCTGCGCGCGTTGACGCTGCGTATACACTGCGCAAACCTCCTCAAGGTCGACCCGTGCGTGTACTGCGGCGAGTGCCACATGCGCGAGCACGTCGACAACCGGCAGGTGCAAGAGATATACCCGGCGCACCTGCTGATGGACGAGATGGAGGCGGATCTGGTGCTGGCGATGCACGACCTGACGACGTTGACGGCGCGGGTGACGAGCGATGGCATTTTGGCAGTGCAGTCGATTGACGAGAACGAGATTGCGGAGCGGGATGTGGAGGACTCGAAGGTGGTGTACGAGTTCTCGGTCAACACGGATGGGGCAGGCGAGAAGCAGATCGTCTTGGAAAGAGTGAACAATGAGTAGGTGGGACGCTCGGACGCGTTGCGGCCTGCTCGTGCGTACACTGGACGTGCGTGTCTCGTGGTACGTGACTTTTAACTTTCTCCAACGCTGAATTTTCTCATTGTTTTTACCGCAGATATCTCGACACACCTCCCGGGACACGCATACGCAAAAATGTAGGATAAGCCCTCGCGGACTCTGTTGTAAATAACATTATCGTCTGGCTGGAGGCAGGTCGTCTGTCCAAACGGTTGGAGGCGGGTTTCCACTACGAACATATCAATGCCCCTAAGTATTGCATGCGCACACTGAACACTCCCCACTAATTTCTATCGATGTTGTACCTATTGTATCCTTCCCGTGGAATCTACCGGAGTGCACACGACAGGGACGGTGCTTAGAAAGGTGACATCGGCGCCGACTTACAGAGAGATGTATTGCAGCGGTGGGGCTCCACTCATTCTTCTGCGAGACCTGTTCTCTCGTTCCCTCCTGGCTCAGTACGACGTCGGTCGGTGTCGGAGGCTCGCACTGTCTGCCTATATTTGACTGAACATCGACCCCGGCATCTGCCGATCAGCCAAATGACGAACGCACCGATGACATCGTTGTCGCCCGCGCCATGAGACCGGCGCCAGTCGGGCGCGCGATAGCATATATGTCGTGGATGGCGTCTGTCGGACACTTTGCCTCTCACTCCCATCCTCCCCCGTTTTAGCTAGACGCGGTTGTCCCTTGCTAAACTGCCCCTTGCTACACGGTAGACGCTCGTCATGTCGAACTCGTTGAAGCCCGAAAGCCATCCATTCGTGGTTCCCAACTTCGGTAGCAAAGAGTACACGAGCTTCTTCCTTGCTGGTGCGCCCTTCCACAGGCTCTCACGCGCCGAGCTACAGCTGACCGCGCTGCGTCATTTACAGGTGCGCTATGCTGCACGTGAGTTCGACTGCCACCCGATGCAGGATTACTGTATGCTGGCCGCTCTTTCTGGTATGCTGACTTCCCTGTCTGTAGCCTCAGCCACGGCGCCATGACGCGTAAGTACTGATCTGCGCGGTCTATAAATCGCGTCGCTGACACGCGTTCTACAGCCATCGACGTCGTGAAGACGCGAATACAGGTCGACCCGGCCTTCAAGGGCCACGGCTTCGTCTCCGGCACGCGCAATCTCATCGCCAACGAGGGCGCGTCGGCGCTCTTGACCGGCTTTGGGCCGACCGCCGTCGGCTACCTCGCCCAGGGCGGTGCCAAGTTCGCCGGATACGAGTTTTGGAAAAAGCGGTTCGTGCAGATTGCGGGCGACCAGGAGACGGCGGTCAAGTATCGTACGGCGATATATCTCGGGGCGTCCAGTATTGCCGAGTGAGTCCTTCGAACGTAACTATCAATGCGTATGCGGAGGGGCTAATATTGTGCAGATTTTTCGCGGATATTCTGCTGACGCCGCTGGAGGCGACGCGTATACGCCTCGTATCGCAGCGTGGCTACGCGACCGGGCTCACCACGGGCTTTGCCCGTCTCGCACGCGAGGGCGGTGTCCGTGAGCTTTACGCAGGATTTCTGCCGATTTTGTGCAAGTGCGTCTTTCCGTTACATTTTCAAGCCCGAAGGAAGAAGTACGAACTCAAAAATCTCACAGACAGATCCCCTACGCAATCGGCCAATTCACCGTGAACGAGTTCTGTCACGAAACAGTCAATCGCGCTATGTCCGAGGATACCAAGCGCACCTTGTCCAACACGTCGAAGTTCGGCATTTCTCTTTCCTGTGGTATCATTGCCGGTTTTGCGGCTGCCATCCTCAGCCAGGTATGTTATATTTCCTATGTGTTTTTGCATGCTAACAACGCCCCCAGCCCGCCGATACGCTGCTCAGTCAAATCAACAAAGGTCACGGGCCGACAGGATCCATGCCCCATCGCCTGTATGTGCTAGGGAAGGAGGCGGGCTTCCGGGGCCTGTTCGCTGGGTTGGGACCGCGTATGATCATGACCGCGGGCTTGGTGTCCTCGCAATTCTTGATGTACGATGCATTCAAGACAGGTCAGCGTTCTCCCGAACTTTAAATGTCTGGTAGCTGATGAAGGTCATAGCGCTCGGTGCTCCCCGTGGCATTGAGATTCACAAGGCCATATAGATGATGTCGGATGAAGCCTTGATAGAGGTTGACACCGACACCACGCGGACTCATGCACTCTGACTTTGTACGCATAGACATGTACAGTTCTCTTTATAAGTAGCAGATGTATCAATGGACCCTATGAAGCGCTTCCTTGAAATGCGCGGTTCATTGTTTGATCACGTCCAGTGGTGGCTTCGACAGTTCATACTATATCTCGCTTTAGCAGGCATATTGTATCACTGGAACAGTACTACGTGTGATGGGAGAAGGATATCTAGAAGGATGGCAATGAAACTAGAGCATATACAGAACAACAGCGTTGTCGACCCTCACTCGAGTTGTGGGCGCGACGTGAGAATCAGTGATCCGATGCGGAGCGCGATGGACGTTGCCGGCCGTCGTCCGGGCAGCGTGTGACCTGCGTTTGATTTGATTAGGTCTGCTTCTTTTCCTCGACCTTGACCTCCACCACCGCTGCTGACCAGCGACGACATCCCGGGCAGTCGATCTACCAGCGTCGACAGCTTTTTTGCTATCCCACTCGCCAATTTTTACATTGGCTTTATAGAAACCCAGCTGGTTACATTCCTTATTCCCCCACATTCTTTCTGTTCCCGCCATGCCTCTCGCATCCAAGCCGCCCTTCGCGACAGACCTCCCCGACTCGGACTACGCCTCCGGCGCGCCCCAGACCCGCCGACAGCTCGCCCCGACCGCCAATCCTAACGCGCGCACCTCTGCTTACGACGTGTGCGTCTTCCGTCGCATCGGCCCTTCGGCCGCCGCTAATCCGTCTGCAGATACGACAACTACATCGGCGAGAAAGACGGCCGCGGTCGCAACTCGGGCATAGACGCGCTCGGGATGGGCTTCATGAACGGTTCGATGGACGACGACGACAGCGACGACGAATACTCATCCGCCAGGCCCATGGACCCCCACATGCAGCCCGGTCCGAGGGGAATGCCAAACCCTGCGCCCTCTGGCAAGAACGCTACCCTTGCCGCTGCAGCGGGCGTCAACCGCGCTCACGACGGTGACGAGCCCCCGCCGCCCCAGTACATCGCGGCCCCGCGCCCCGGGTACGCGCCCCATCGCGCAGCTCAACCTCGCCCGCCCGGAGGCCGCCGCTACGCCAAATGGTCGCCAGCCCAACGGCGGCACAGCTCCTCTCCGCGTGCAGATGCCGCAGTCTGCCAACGCCGTCTCCAACCCCTTCGCAACCCCTTACGCCGGCACCCCGGTCCCCGCTTCTCCTCATCCTCTCCAACCGCCCATGACGCCCATCACTCCTGTCTTTGCCCGCCCGCGCGCTGCCGACGTCAAGTTCGCCGCCGAGGAGAAGCATGAGATCATGCGGTCAGACAAGGAGGATGTGTTGATCCCCCGCCGTGGGCAACAGGGCGATGACTTCTGGAGACGTTTCAGCATGGTCATCAAGGAGGAGGGCTCCAAGCGCCCCGGTGAGAAGGAGAGGTACGTGCACACTCGCAGTATCCTCACGTAAAACAAACGATATTCTTCAGCTCATGGCTCAAGAAGACCAATAACGGCACGAGCAGCCTCAGCCGCTGGGTCTTCATCATTGGTATCATTCTGCTCATTGTACGTCCCTAACTTCTGCCGAATTTCACATTCCTGACTCGTTATCTAGTGCGCCGCGGGCGGTATCGGCCTCGGCTTGTGGTATCGCACAACTCGACGACCCAGGACCAGCCAAAGGCCATCGGCGGTTCGCCAACGAGATGAACACTGGCTCCGGCGACGGCATCTCCAGCCTTCAAAGCAGCATCCGCGTCACCCCCACGTACACGGTCGACAGACGAGCCATGGCCACCGGCGCCAATGTCCTAAGCACGCCCAAGCCTATACGGGGCAAGGACCTGCACGTCCACCGCAGGGCAAGGGAGCATCTGAAGCGGAGACTGTAGACCAATCATTATCTTGATTGCGAGTCATTGTCGATTTTCGGAGTATTTGGTGCCCCGAGTCGTCGTTGGCCTTCGGAGTCGCTGGTTCTCCGAGTCGCTGTTGGTCGTTGATAATCGGCGACCGCTTGCATGCTTGCATAGGGAAGAGAAACATATTTTCTACAACCCACTACCCATTACCCCAGCATCCTTGGGATTCTGGTCCCTGTCTACTCGGGCTACCGGTCCCTGTCTACTGGGATCCCCGTCCCGTCCGCTCTTTACCAGAACCGTTTGCCCATTACCCATCTCACTCACCCCCCATCCCCACCATCCTCGTCCAGCTTACGTACTGACAGGCCCCCGCCTCCTTCCGCCTTACAGCCTCCTGTCACACTTACAGCCTCCTTCCCCATCTACCGCCCCTCCTTTTCTCATTTTATTCACGTCGGATACCCTTCATCTTCAATTGTACTGTGTTGGATCCCTGTCACACATCCTCTACGCATCTGCATCCCTCTTATTTTACTTTCACGCGGGACCTACTTCACGTCGTCTCGACTACATATATGTCGTCGTCCCGACTACATATGTCGTCGCCCCGACTGGCAATGCGGCATACACAGTGCTCGCTAATCCGCTCCGCTCTGCTGTGTAAATAAGGATACGGAATAAGAACGCGCACGCCCTTTGGAACTGGATATGTATGGAGTAAAGTACAAAGTTGAAGTCGTGGCTTGCAGGGACTTGGACCTTGTGGGACGGCTGACCTGCGTGGATGCTCGTCATCCGGCTCGACTCCGGTACTTCGGTATCGGTGTCGGCAAGGCATTGGACCATTTTGCGCATTCCAGGTTGCTATATGTACAAATTGTTGCTATACGCGTTATAGAGCGACAGCCCTGGGATTTCGACTGCCTGGGAAGTCTACTGGGACTCCCGATAATAAGTAGGTGCGAGTGTAAGAGTTAAAGACAGGAATTGACTGCTGACGGTCATGTTAGAGTACTACTGCAACTATGTGCGCAACTGCTTGGGAGAGCATGCTGGTGTCCGATGATGGAGGGTCGTAATATGTACAGCCGGAGGGGGAGGAGGCCTATGGACAGATGGGGGGCCTATGGACAGAGGACGGGACCTGTGGATAGAGGAGGGGGCCTCTCAACAAACTATGGACAGGCGGAGGAAACCCAGTGTATTGACAGCCGCGGAAAGGAAAGGGATGGAGCAGGTCAACTGCACCAGTCTTAGATGCATGGACAGGGGTCATGAAGCATGATGATACGATATGTGCACGACGACAGCCTGCTGCGATCATCGAAGACTGGGGTGGAGGACGAAAGGGGAGGCAGAAAGTGTCCATGAATGAGGCAAGGCAGACGACAGACAGACAATACGGAGGTCGGAGCTCACGAACGCGAACAGGGGACGCGAAGCCCTCGGGCGCCGCTAGAACGCGCGAGGGGGCAAAAGCATCCCGGCATCCAACACGGAGTCCCCGCGGCTCACCGAGCTGGGCGTGCGCTGGTGCTGCTGCAACCGCCGGCTCGCGAGGCTCGCAAAACTGGGCGGCCGCGAGTTCGCGAAGTCGAACGCGCTCAAGCCGCTCGCGTAAGGGTCGCGCGGAACGTCCGACGGCGCGCGGTTGTGTTCCCGGCGCGGCGCTGGCGGCGTCCTCGTCGCGGGTGCCGGCGGGGGCGAGGGGCGCACGACGGCTAGCTGGCTGTCCGAGTCGTCCTGCGAGACGCGCTCCTCCGGCAGTGAGGACGCCATGTTGAGCATGGTCTCGATGTCGAGGGAGTGCATCGAGTTACGGCGGAGCGTGCTGGGCGTCGGCGATGGGGCGTGTTCGGTGGCGAGCGGGGAGCGCGGTAGTGGCGGCGCCATGCGGAACTCGCTGCCGATGCTGGGATGGGGGGACGCGGGCGGGCTGTTGTATGCGTAGGACGGGTTCATGACGAAGGCCTCGTTGCCGGTGAGGAACTCGGAGTTGTGCTTGACGGGGTAGACCTTCATCGGCGAGTTCGGCGAGGCGGGCGACTCCTCGGGCGGTGTGGGCGGCATGGGCGGGAGGACGTAAGGGATGTACGACTCGCGGGGCGCGGTGTCTGGCGTCGGCGGCATTGAGGGCCGTGCCGTGGAGGTTGATATCGCGCGTCCTTGGGACCGCTGGGTCATATTGCGCGTGAGGTTTGCCGTGGACGAGTTGAGGTCGGAGGCGTTGGGACGCTCGTAGAAGCCTGAGGCGTCCAAGACGGACTGGGCGCGGCGCCGGGTCTCGGGCTTCTGGCGGAGTCGCCGCTCACGGACGAAGTAGATGACCATGAGTATGGCGACAAGGACAATGATTACGCCGCCGACGGCGAGACCTATGATGGCTCCCCTGTAGCGTATGAGATGGGACCGCCTGTAAAGTCAAGTTCACTCACCGGGAGAGGGATGGCTCCGGTTCGGTATCCTCTGATTCCCCGTCTGATTCCCCGCCTGTTGTTATGCTCGGTAGGCAGCTGGGATCAATGGTCGAGTCCCCAAGAACTAAGAGGATATAAGCATTGAAGTTTGAACACTCATATTCCTCACGTACCTGTGAGCAAGGGAGAAGTCTGCGCCTGGCCAAGGCTGTTGTTCGCGATGAACACGACCTGTGCGCCTTGTGGAATCGCGGCAATGAATGTAGCCATTTCATCCGTCGAGCTCGTCTCATTGAGAGCGTACGTCGTGTAGCTCATGCTGGCGACACGAAGCGTAGGCGCTTCGGTAGACGAGTTGTAAGAAACACTGTAGTCCCCGCACTGCGTTACCGCTGTATCGAATGTGTAGACCGGGTCCACCGCAGCCGGTACGCAGTCGCCATCGCTCGAGTTGGAGGACTGAACGGTGAGGACCTCGGTGACGTATGCGACTGCGTCTCCATTGTCGTCGTCCAGAGACGCGATGAACTGCGTGCCCTCTGCGAGTGGGAGAAAGTTGACGTTGATGCCTTCCAGAAAATTGTCCGCGACATTGGGCAGGTCGATGACCGTCGGGGTAGCGTTGACGGGGAGCAGCGTCAGACGCGTTGGTACGGCGACCTCGTCTGTGCCGACATCGGGAAAGGTGAGCGAGACTGGCTCGCACTCGCGGACGGTGGTGAAATTGAAAGAAAAGGAGTGTGGGCGTCCGTGAGCGGTGGAGAGACGGGATACGAGAAAGAGAGTGCTAGCTGCGAGTGTTGCGTAAAGCATGGCCGACGGGAGGACTGGCGTACACCGCTTGCAGGTGGGTCGATCGCGTCGCGTCCTTGGTGGACGAGGAAATGAGTGGCGTGAACGACGGGGTCAGAGCAGTCTCATCATCGAACGACGATGGTAAAGCAGAACAGAAGGCACGCCCGCGCGCTAAAGTACTTAGACGAGGAGCAGACCGAGGACTTGGAATATGATCGTCGCCGGTCGCAAGCGCTCGTGGCGACTGTAGAACGGTGATTGGCCTGATGCCATCTCGTGGCGACGGGCCGTGTGTGCGAATTCCAAATGGCGGGAATAACCGACGTCGAGAAGGCCGAAGTTCAAGGGGTACCCAGGGGGCAGCCAGGGGGTACCCCAGGGTACCCCGGTCACAACTAGTCCTGTACTTACATCCACAGGCTGCCTGCTTTGCGGAGGTTGCTGCCTCCGAGATCATCCCATAGATGCGCGCCCACAATTTTACCTCTGAATACTTTGCCCTTGTCCGACGCCCGCGAAGCAAAAACCGCATGACGATTCTGCCTGATTCTGCAGAAAGACGGCGACGCAACATTCGGTCACCAGCACGCTCGGCAATTTCGCCGCTAGACGCGTTTCGGCGCCGTCTGGGGAATATTCCATGTTGTCATTGATCATGGGCGACGACGACGACTCACTGAATGGTGTTGTTGCCGTGCCGTCACCGAAGGTCGTCAGTCGTCACCAGTTCAAGTGGCAGTTGGGCTCAGTTGGGCAAACAACGCGATGTTGTGTCAGTAAGTAGGTCTCCCTAGCAGGTTAGCGCAGAGTTAACCACCTAATAGACGCTAGTATCTTCCGCCGTCCTCCACATACGGTAGACCGAACGGACGATTCTTCCATCCGGCCCTATGTGTGCATTGTGAATGCTAGGCCTGACCGCAAGGCCCCAAAGGTTGACCGGTAGTGATTAGACCTCAAATTTAGCTGACTTCACAAGAGCTCGCTCGCAAACGAGCAGGCAGACATATGAGCGGCAAGAGCAAGTTGAACTTTTGAGTAAACGAAGACAAGATTAGTGACTCTTCCCACGTCATTCATCCATTCAATTGATCTGCTTCATGATCCGCGCCCACGTGAGTGTTGTTTCCGTCACCCGTGATATGCGGGGTGACAAGCGCCGTGTGCCACGGATCCTCGCAGCTCCTCTTGCCTCCAACCACCATGATCCGTACAGGAGCTCGTACTGCTGGCAGGCTTCTGCAGTGCGGACGGTTGCCACTGTCGCCCAGCGCGTCGTCCCCCAGCATATTGAGGTCCGCGAAGGCCGTCTGCCCCAGTCTCAGTCGCCGTTTGTGCCGAAGCTCGAGTTCTTCAACTCAGTCACCGCGAATGGGCAGCAGATCCCCACCTACAGGGTGCTGGATGGGTCTGGCACGCTACTGGAGGAGGCAACACTGCCAGAGGTTCGTCCATCGTGCACAGACCTCCCCCAGCGTGCTCAGCGACGTCTTTAGATCGACGAGGCCAGCGCGAGGAAGATGTAGGATCTGCGCTCGCGAAACGGTGCTTTTCCGATCGTTCATTCCCATTGTGCAGATACGAGCATATGCAGCTGCTGCCCGCGATGGACACGATACTCTACAACGTACAACGGCAAGGGAAGATCTCCTTTTACGTGCGTCTGTCATGCCACCTCCACATCGAGGCAAACAAGGCTGACCTCGCGATAGATGACTGCTGTGACTCTCCCTCCTCTTTCTCGCTTTGCTTTAAGTCGCTGACGCTCGCTCAGTACGGCGAAGAGGCCACCGTAGTGGGCGCGGCCGCTGCCCTCGAGCCCCACGATGAGTACGAGCCTTCCCCCATGATCGCCGCAACTCCGCCTCACTCGTCTCCTTGCAGGGTCTTAGGACAATATCGTGAATCGGGGGTCCTTCTCTGGCGCGGCTTTGGCATTGATAACATAATGGCACAATGCTTGGGCAATGAGGAAGACATGTCCACCAAGGGGCGGCAGATGCCAGTCGTGTGTATCGCAATCTTTTGGCGCCCACATTGCAAGTGCTGACCCACGCTCTCATCAAGCATTTTGCTTCTCGGAAGCACCATTTTCACTCTATATCTTCGCCGCTCGCGACACAAATCCCACAAGCGGCAGGCGTGGGATACGCTTTGCGCCGGACACCACAGCGGTCCAACTCCATAGCTGTATGCTTTATGGGAGAGGGAGCAGCGTCGGAGGGAGGTCAGTACAGCGTACAGGCTTGTCTGTTGCCTTACGGGAGGCCGAACTTCATGCAGATTTCCACGCCGGGCTTCAGATGGCATCAACCATTCCCTCGCCTACGATGTTTATCGTCCGCAACAACGGCTTCGCTATCAGCACACCCAGCACAGAGCAGTATCACGGCGATGGTATCGCTAGCCGTGGTCCCGGCTACGGTATCGACACCATTCCGCGTCGATGGGAATGACGTGCTCGCCGTGCTATCGGCAGTCCGTGAAGCGAGGCGGCGCTGCCTTGAGCAGAGCCGAGCTGTCCTCGTAGAAGCCATGACATACCGGTTGGTATCGACATGCGTGTGCAGGCAGTTTGTTTCTCATGTGTATATTCCAGCGTTGGTCCACCACTCCACCTCGGACGACTCGTTTGCGTACAGGGCACGCAGCGAGGTCGAAGATCGCAAGCGGATTGACAACCCGATTGTGCGATTGCGGCGGTTTATGGAGCAGCGTGGATGGTGGAGCGCAGAAGAGGAGGACGCGCTCAAGGCGGTTAAAGGTGCGCCACGATCTCTCCTATTGTGCCGTTTGCTAGCACCCCATTGCATCGCTTCGGTCTTCAATCAATACTGCATCCTACAGGTTACTGACCTGTCGTGCAGGCCGACGTGATGAAGGCATTCAAACGGGCAGAGGGCCTTGACCGCCCATCGTTGAGGAGCTCTTCAACGACGTGTACGCGGGTCAGGAGCCATGGACTATTGTGAGTTCCTTCTTGGTGGTTGACGTGTTCGGCTTTTGGTGGTTCGCCTGTCTGTTTTTGGGTGGCCGGCATGTTTGCCTCTCGGTGGCCAGCATGTTTGCCTGTTAGAGGCCAGCATCCCCGCTTCATTCGCCGCCGAATCTTTACATCGCTTATTGACAACGTGGAACAGCAAGAGCAACGGCGCGAGCTGGCGGGCTTGCTGCGAAAATACGGGGAGGCGTGGGACCCGTGGAAGAAGGAGCTCGCCCGGTTCAAGAACAACGGGCGGGATCTGATGGATGCGAAGTGATCTTCGCGAGTGCGTTCGAGAACGTTGATTCTTCGAGTGCGTTCGAGTTGAATCCGTTCGAGTTGATTCTTCGAGTGCGATGTACCAATTTTCTCACCCTGGGGTTCTCTGTGTGTATATGTACTGCTTATCTATCGTCTACATACGGCCATGTCTTTTACCACGTTATAGGGCTTCTTGCAACATCGTTCAGGTCTTCTTGCAGGTCTTATGGCGACGCTTTTCAGATCTTCTTGCGATACCTATCTTTCAGGTCGTGACACCTTTCAGGCCTCGCGGCATTTTGCAGATCTGTTCGCACTGCTTCGCAGCACCTTGCGAGTCTTCTCGCACCACGAACGCCCACGCTCTGAGTGTTCTTTTACCACATTGCGAGCGTATCAGCAACACGCCTCCGCAATTTTCCGCTGCTAGATGGCTCGGACTCGGCAAGAGATGACATATAGACGGAGAACTTATATCGAATGCACTAAGGGTGATGTAAGTACTGGGCGAGGAAACCTTCTCAGATGCCTCCCACTGCCAGCCCGACAGTGTCAAGATACATGGCCTCATGCCGCCGCCGCCGCCGCCGGGACAGGCCTACCATACATTGCCCCAATCATCCTGAAGTACTCTGGCTCCGTCAAGTATTCGTCGACGAAGAGGCGTTCGCGGTTTAGGTCGAGCCACCTGGGATATGGGCATTTGTCAGTAAGAAAATCATTGAGGCAAGTAACGGAGACGCACCTGAGGAACTCGTTCACGTACTCCGAAATTAGATGAATCGAGCCTGGATCCAGGTCAGAGGAGGTCATGTATTGCGGAAAGTTGGCTAAGGGCGGGGGAAAGGAGAGGTGATGTCAGTATTCTGCGGTCGTCTGAAGTGCTCGACGAAAGTACCCCAGTAGTCGGAGCAGGTGTTCGACGCCGTAGGCCTCGCTCATGTCTTTGGTCGTCTCCGGGGTGACGTGTTGGCCCTGAGAACGAGCGTAAGCCGTGTAAATCAATTTTGGAAGCAATCCCACCGTCTTGAACTGCGTGCGCCAGCCATCGAACTGCGAGCGCTCGAGCGGGTACAGCAAGTTATGACCAATCGCCTTTTCGAAGTAGACCTGCACCAAGTATAAGCTTGGTCACGGCGTGCCGAAAAACACTCACCTTGATGCCGCTGGTTACCGTGGAGGCGTAGATTTTGGGTTCGCAAAGGCTGTTAAGAGTTAGTCGATGGCATTGGTGATTATAATATATACTGCACTTTGCTGGGGCCTCGATTTCGAGGTACGTCTGGAATTCAAGCAATATGGCGTCAACGTTGGGCGCACGCGGCAGTTTGACGACCTGAGTACAATGCTTAGTTCAACAGGGAAGGTAGCAATAGATACATAAGATGCAGACCAAGTTCTGTTTCTGCACCCGCTCCCAGTCATCCACAAGCTTCGACCTAAGACACGACGGCATCTCGATCTTAAACGGTTTTGCAATGGACGGCGCTTTCTATCCTCTGGTCAGTGACCATCAATTATTGATAAGCATGTAACCCTACCTTCCCAGACTTCGCGCTGACATGCGCAGGTGCAGATATAGACGAGAAGCCCCCGCGACCTCGACCGCGACCTCTCCGGCCCCGTCCGTCAGGACGGACTTCGCCAAAAAGTCTCCCGCGTGGGACGGCGAGCGACAACGTTTCATCGCCGAGGTTTACGACAATGGTTGGACCAGCTGAGGAGCGCATGCCGGGCGTGGACTCACGTAGCGCAGAGACGTCCAAAGAGCCGGCCTTTCTGAGTCGGAACGCGGGCATCCACTCGTCTTGGCTGAATGTGGGATCAATGATCGCCACGGAGAAAGCGCAAGGCGATAGCTTCGCAGTTATATGCAGTAATACTCACAATGCATTGAACCCCTCATAATGTACTCTGTACACCCGATGGGCCGCCCAGCTCTGCGCGTCTGCGGGGTCGGCCGGTTCCGAGCTTTCGCGCGTTTTCTTCACGGGTTGTTTGAGCCGGCGATTCCTCAGGCTAGGCAAGCCAGCCTGCTTGCGCGACTTGACGGGTCCGGCGAGGAGGATGGAAGACGTTTCCGCCTCCGTGATGCGCGTTTTGTACCAGGTTCCGCCGACTTCAGTAAGAGCAACCTCAGAAACTTGAAAGGTATCAATGTGGCCGGTAGAGGGGGATTTTGAAGGAGCAACCGGCATGGAGGGTGGTTGGGATTCGGCTTTCGTGGAGCCGCTAGGTTCTGAATCTGCCTGTTGGGCAGGATCAGAGGCCTGCGTGAAAGACGCGTCGTCTAGTTCAGCTGGCTCGGACATTTCAAGTGAGGGGCGAGCGCGTGCGGGGAAGAGAGACTTGTCGTCGAAGCGCCGTTGGGTTGAAGTTGAACGTTAAGTTGAAGACGAAGCAGGTGAGCGTGACGATGATGCAGTGACGGAACGCGTTACAGTGTCTCACGTCACCGGGATCTGCCGAGTTGGACCTACAACTCGTCTAAGTTATGCAAAATGATACAATGCTCCTCATTTGCGTACATCGTTCTCTCATCCATAGCGGACGAAACTAGCAGATCCAATATCACGTTGGTGGCATGTACGGCATTTATAGAGGATTCGTCGTGCTTCCGTTGCCACGACGCCCCTCCGAATTTCTCGCACGCAAATGGGACTGAGCGTTTACTTGAGTTTTGACAGAAGCGATTTCTTCGAAGACGTAAATCCAGATGATGATTAGATCAAGAGTGTGGAGAAACGACATAGAAGGCAGCGCAGTCAACTATTTGTCCGTTGGGTATGTTAGAACAGTAAAGCAGAAGATTACGGTCGTAGATCACGCCTTACTGGGAGCTGCTCGGATAGCGTGAGCATTCTCCAAGGCGATGAAAGTACCAACACTCACTCCTAGACATCATAACGTTCAGAACACCCTTGGACTTCTCGCCAGTAGCTTTTGTCCCGTCTTCGCCCGCCTTGCCCACACCCAGTCTGAACTCATCGTATATCTGTGACGAGTTCAGCTGCGCACTTGCGCAAGAAGCTTTCGGATACATACCTCCCATCCATAGTGTTTATAGACACCAATGGAGCGTTCGGTCGAGGCATCGAGAGTGAGAATTCTCGTTGAGTCGAATGCCTCCATCTCCCTCAACAGTTGTCCGCAGTAACCTATATAGATGCAATTTAGCCTCGTGCAATGTAGGTGATCAGAAGTACTCGCCGTGGCCTTCGTCTTCTGGGTTCGTGAATAACAACTCAAGATACCAGTAGTCGCTGCCCTTGACGCCGCGCTTCCGCAGCATCTTGATCCGTCGCTTCTGTATAGTTGGCAGATATTCCACCGTGACTCTCTGCAAAGGGTCAACATTCTGCGCCTCTAATCGTTCCATATACTGACCTTCAGGCTGGTGAGACCCCAATCAAAAACCACGCGATGGGATTTGGCCCTAACCAAAACCGCCAGGCCATCCATGGATGGTGAATTGGGTGGGATCCATGCTGCGCATGCCGCGATTCGCTCCTTGCCGTTGCCCTCCGGAACGACAACGACCATGATACGTCCGCCAATGAGCATGGCAGTGCGCAGGGTGCTCTCCTCGAAGTGGGTAAGCTGGCGCATGCTCTTCGCGTTCTTCCCGTTTTCCTGTAGATGTATCGACGTTGTTTGGTTCGAGAAGTAGTTCGGCATAGGGTGCGAGGCGAAGGCGCGCGCGGCGGTTCTGCTGAGAACAGGGAGCTCCTCCGGAAGCTTGGCCTCCCGAATGTAGGCGCCGGCGTTGCTATCCGTCATCGAAAAGAGAGGGGGGAGCCTGAGAGCAAGGTGGATGGTCCAGGGCGCGACCGCCGACTTATATAGGTTGTGCAGTCAGTCTGACTCCGTGCCGTCTCAGAGGCTGCTGCGAGCTGCGAGGCTCAGGCTGTACCTATGTCCTGTTCAGTGGACGAGGTCGCGCGTCTGGACAGAGCCGTAAGCGGAACGAATTCCGAAACATCAATGGACCTGGGTCCTGTTTTGGTCACTGCACGAGTCTCCATCTGAGCAGCACGTTCCCTTGGGGAATTCTGGACTTTCCGATGAAAATGTGCGATTTATGTATGAGACTGAATAGACCTCTGAGCTGTTCTGGGGGATGGCTTCGAACAGGGAACGTTTTTCGGACGTGACGGACCATGAACGGTCCTGCAAAAGTCGTGACTGTGACTTGTCGCGACGGTTCCGATACACGTGTCACGTGAGCTCTCATTTCTTTGCGACTCACCGTCATGGCCCCAAACGACGCGTCGAAAGCGGCGACGACGATGAAGTCGAGTATTCCGACACATCCCCAGCTCCCAAGCGCGTGCGCACCGCCAATGGAGGCGAAGGCGCGTCTTCCAGTCAGAACCGACGCGCCAAACAAGAGGACGACAATGATGAGGACCTCGACGTCGATGTCGACATGGCGCAACCTTCGCAGCGTGTGGACGAGGATGCAGAAGATGAGCGAATGCGGGCTGCAGTCCGTGCGAGTATCGAGAAGCGTCATAACAAGACTGCGGTACGCGTCGCGTCTGCTGCAAGCGCCTCTTCGCTGACGCGCGCATATAGGGCATTGCGGAGCACGGCATCATCGAATCTATCGAGATGTCCCAGTTTATGTGCCATAAGCTGCTGTCGTTTGAGTTTGGCCCGCAGATCAACTTCATTATCGGTGCGTGCCCTTATTGACGCCCATATACTCACTTTGTCTAACACATCCGTAGGACACAACGGCAGTGGCAAGAGTGCCGTCCTATCCGCCATCACTGTCGCGCTTGGGGGAAAGACCGCGTCAACCGGCCGCGGTGCAGGCTTGAAGGCATTCATCCGCGAGGGGCAATCGTGCGTCGTCTCGCTAACACCCTCGCATCCTCACTGACCTATGTATCGCAGTGTGGCCGAAGTTTCGATCATGCTTAAAAACCAGGGCGATGAAGCATACAAGCCTCGCGAATACGGCAAGTCTATCGTCATCACGCGCCGGTTCACGAAGGACGGCAACTCGTCCTGGAAGATCAAGTCCAAGGACGGAAGGGTCGTCAGCACGAAGAAGGACGAGCTGTCCGCGATCTGCGACCACATGGGCATTCAGGTCGACAACCCCTTGAACGTCCTGACTCAAGGTCAGTCCGCCTGTGCGTTAGTGTTCATCACCGCTCACCTTCATTCTCAGACTCCGCACGTCAGTTCCTCAGCGCTGCTAACCCCGGAGACAAGTACAAGGTTCGTCAAATTTGTGGTCAGCCCGGCTACCATAGCTAATACTTTCACATAGTTTTTCTTGAAGGGAACTCAGCTTCAGCAATTGTCGGAGGAGTACGAGACCTGCCTCGAGAATATTCATCAGACGAGCAAAATTCTCGAAGCCAAGAAGGAAGCGCTGCCCGATCTCGTACAAAACCTCGCCGAGGTGACTGCGAAGTTCCAAGAAGCCAACAAGGCGCGCGAGCAAAAGAAGAAGATCGATGACCTGAAGAAGGAGAAAGCTTGGGCGCACGTGAAGACGAAAGAGGTCGAGCTTGAGAACAAGCTGGAGGAGGTCGAGAAGGCGACGCGCCGCCTTCCTAGGATCACGGAAGCTCTCGAAAAGACTAAGGTCGGTCATACGGCTATAGACTGCGAAGAAGATAGTAAGTCTTTTACAGCAAGAATTGGACGAATCAAGTGCGAAGATTATAGAACTCAATCGGCAGATGGAACAAGTCGGGGACGTGACGGAGCTGCAGGAAAAGCGCAAGGAGGTTGGAGCTCTCATCCAGGCCAAGAAAAACGATCACGGCTCAATCCAAGTGAGCATCTTTCGACTGGCCTTGGCTTTGAGCTCATCTATCCGCAGCGTGACATTCGCAGCATGAACGAGACCGTCACAAGCATTCAGAAGCAGATCAGCAAGTACGATGACGAGATCAAAGCTGAGAAGAAGCGTATGGCCGCGGACACGCAGGCTAAGCGGCAGGAGATGCAAGACCGCATCGAACAAATGAAGGCTGAGTACGACGCCGCCGTGGAGCGCGCGGACGAACTCAGCAAGCAGGCGACCGAGGCCGATAAACAGGCCGAAAGGTTCAAGGCGCGCGGTTTGGACTTCGAGAGGCGGATTGGGGGCCTTCGCAATGAAATCCAGAATATCGAGTCGGAGATCCGGCGCATGCAGCAGGCGAACCAAGACCAGTTTGCCAACTACGGGCGGAACATTGGGGCCGTCGTCCACGAGATTCAGAATATGCGATGGTCTGGGGAGGTGCCGCTCGGGCCCCTTGGTCAATACGTGAAAGCGCGCGACCCGCGCAAATGGGGCATGTTCTTGAGTTGGCAGATGCGCAGTCTGTTGGACGCATTCGTCATCACGGACGCGCGCGATCGCAAGCAGCTGCAGGGTCTTTTGCAGCGCCACGGGAATCAGTATGTGCTTGCTATGCATCCGCGCAGGCCTGATCTCTGACGAAAGCCAGGCGTACCACAATCATCATCACGGAGCGTGATATATTCGACTACGCTCATGGCGAGCCTCACCCGGACGTTCTTACCGTGCTTCGTGCACTCGAGGTGAGGACACATGTTGCTTGAGGTGCTGCAGAAACTAACAGGTGGTCTAGTTCAGTGACGAGTTCGCACTGCGTGTGTTCATCAATCAGCTGGGCATCGAGCGTCAGATTCTGTCCGATACGCGTCGGGAGGGCGAACAGCTAATGCGCTCGATGCGTGGCCAGCAGAGGGCGTGGACGCTTGATGGCTTCAGGGTTACGACCTTCGCGTATGTTTCGAACGACCATATTTGTGATGATGCCGCTCATGAGTATACACAGGAATGGAGGTGGTCAGTCTGAACCTGTCAGGATGCACAACCCAAGGATGAAGTTGGCAGGTGCGACTGTAGCCGACCAAACCGAGTGCGTAATGCTCTACTACCTTCTGGGTATCTCTGACATACGTCGTTCCTAGGGCCTTCATGGACCAAAAGCGGGCGCTCGAAGCAGAATACAATGAGCTCAACGAGCAGTACCGCGAGGCCCAACGCGAGTTCAACGCAGCGAAGAGAGCTGGAGAAGGATTCACGGTACGTGCGGGTGTTCGGGTGATGGCGAAAGTGCTTACCCTCTCCTTCAGTCACAGGCGCGGATGGCGAACACGAAAAAGCGCCAGATCGAGACGAACCTGCACGCACTTCGCCAACAAGCAGCGCAGGAGGATCCCACCTCGGATATCGGAGCTCTTGAGGCTGCCAAGGAGGTGCGTTTCTTCTGTTCCTGTGCTTGAGATGTCTGACTTAGAGAGTGAATCAGGCTGCGGAGAACGAGAAGCGCCAAACTGTGGAGCAATTTGCAGACATAAACCAGCAGAAGGCGGCCATAGATGCGGAGCTCTTGGAACTCACGAACCAGAGCAGCGAGCTCAAAGCTCAGATCGAGGCATTCTTCGACGGCACCCGGGGCATCGAGGTATGTGATCGCCGCACTCGCGCGGGTTACGTGGCACTGACGACGTGCAGGATCAGTTGTCCGCTCTTGCGGAGAGGCGCGTCAAGCTCAATGCGGACAAAGCTCATTATCAAGAGAAGCTGCAGGATGAGCAGGCTCAGATCGATGTCCTGCAGGAGGCGGCGGACGTCCTCACGACGGAGTTTAGGGTGAGTGTCTGCATTGGGCGTGCCAGTATCCCGCTGATGTTTCGTCAGGAATGGACGAAGAAGGCGCTCGAATATTGTCCGCGGGTCGAGAATCCGCGCAAGGTTAGCGAAATTGAGCGCAACCTGAGCGCGATGCAGCACTCGTTGAAGGAGCGCGAGAGGCGGCATGGCAAGAGTGTCGAGGAGATGACAGTTGAGGTCAATAAGGCAAGGGCGAAGGTCGACGAGTTGAAGAACGACTTGAAGGCGATGAATAGGTTGAACAAGGTACATTCCGATTTGTGAAACTCATCGAGCTTTGCTAATGTCGGATGTAGCAACTCAAGTGGTCGTTGACGATGCGCCTGACCAAGTGGCAAGAATTCCGTCGGCACATTGCGCTGCGGTGCAAATATGTCTTCCAGTACCATCTGTCGCAGCGCGGGTACTACGGCAAGGTGCTCTTCGACCACGACGCGGGCACCTTGACTTTGAAGGTGCGAGTTTTTGCTGTCGACTTGCTACCGACATGAATTGAGCATCACGCCTCCAGGTTCAAACGGACGACCAAGCCATCGCGAAGGGTGGCGGGAGGCAGGAGAAGGACCCGCGCTCGCTGAGCGGTGGTGAGAAGTCGTTCTCGACGATTTGTCTGCTGCTGTCTTTGTGGGAGTCGATCGGATGCCCGCTGCGCTGCCTCGACGAGTTCGACGTGTTCATGGACGCCGTGAACCGGCGTATCAGTATGAGGATGATGGTGAGTTGTTCGACATGCGTCGGTGGAGGGAACCTGATGTTTTTTACAGATTGACACGGCGAACACTTCGGATAGGAAGCAGTATATCCTGATCACGCCGCAGGATATGGGCAATGTGTCCATCACCGACTCGGTGAAGGTGCATAGGATGTCGGATCCTGAGCGTCGCGCGGTCAACTAGACGAACTTTGTTTTATGTGCCTTCTAAATTTCTACTAACTCTTACTCTACCTTCGCCTTATTGTACACTACAATTCTGACCCTTTCTTGACTAGAGTATTGTACCCCGCTTGTATCTCTTGAACTTGCTTGTTTGTTGCATCACTTAGGTCGAGTGACTTGACTACTATTAGAGTATCCTCATGCGCGCCACCCAGCGCGCATTGATGGTCCACGTGATCGTGCTGGCGCCTACGCGACGTCATCGACACCGCTGCCGGGCAAACGCGTCGCCATGCAAGTCCCTTCTTCGTTCCTCCCACCTCCTTGCCATCGTCCTCGCGTTCACACAGGATGTCTATATCCACCGCAGCGCGCGCTATGCGCATTGTTGCTATCCCTCTAACGCGTCCAGCTGGTGACGCGACGCTCAAAACTGCGGCGCCGCGCACCATGCTCACTTACTACCACTTCCAAATCTCGAAGCCCCCCAAGTCATCAGGAAAGAAGAAGGCGGATCTGCAGGGGAAGACTGAGCGGCCCCACTGGTGGTCGCAGCCCGAGGAAGGGTGGAAGAGCTGGGTGACAGACAAGGCGGCCAATACGTGGGCAGGGTTTGGCAAGGCGCGCGAGGGATCGTGGCAGGTGCGCTGAACATTTCTCTCCTGGAGAATACCTTCTAACTGGGATGTGCTGTACAGTTAAAGACTTACGAGTATGGGGAGCGGCTAGTGGACCGCATCGACTTCGAGGAGCTGGCGCTCAAGGGCATCGACCCTTCCATTGGGCCCACCATCACACATCCCGACGTTACCGGGAGCGAGAGCAGTGGACCGAAGGTGTCGGAGAGCGTGCGTATCGCTCAAGCGCGCTGGTGGTGATCTGGACTGACTGATGGGTTGTCCTCTAGATAACCTTGCTGTATCCCTCCTCAGTCCTAAGCGGACCTGGGACGCTTGCCCACCTCAAGTCGTTGATTGATCACCGAACACCACGGCACAAGAAGGGCTTCATCGTCTGGATGATTGCTGCGCCGCTGACCGCACCCTTCATGATTATCCGTACGTGTGCCTTCTTCATGTGAGCTGCCGGTGAACTGACAGCCTCGCAGCGATCATACCTAACCTTCCCTTCTTCTTCTGCGTCTGGCGCTCCTGGTCACATTACCAGGGTACGTCCACCCTTCTTATTGTGCTCCTTGCATGCTCACAGTATAATTGCAGCATGGCGTGCGTCGCAATACCTTCAATCTCTCATCGACAGCGGGGCAATACACCCGGAGCCGAGCGAAGCGCTTGACATCCTATATCGCTCCTACCGGCCCCCATCACGCGAACAACCCACCGTCAAGGAGCAGGAGGGTGATGGCAAGACCATTGTGACAAGAGCAAACCCAGACGTGGACCTGCTGCTCACGAAGGACTCCGTGCCGGCCATCCTGCAAATTCTGAACCTGAAGCCGTCGGCGGAGGCGGACCTGTATCGTGCGCTCGAACAGGCGCGCTTGAGATTGAAGAGGGGAGAGGTGAAAAAGCCGGAGGCGTAGGTGCGCAATGGGTGCAGGCGGGCGCGAGCGATGGATGCTGGTGCGACTGTTGACTTGCGATGGTTGCTAGTCATGGACTCGGTTGGTTGGGACAGCACGGTCAATGACCTTAGAGCACCTATGTAGTGTTGTACTTAACGGTGCGATGGTCCGCCGGTCATAATGGTGTATACATGTAGAAACCTCGTGTCGGTTCGGGGTTGGGGTGTTCGGACTCGGAGAGGACTCGCCTCAATTTTGGATTGAGGAAGGACTTATCGTGCGATTCGAACTTGGGGAGGCGTCATTCGAAATGTAGGACACTGAACAGGTCATTGGCGCTCGGAGACAACAAAGCCTTCCAAATGCGGATTATCTGTCAACGTGCGAGCTCAGCGAGGCTTCAGCGTGGCTCAGCGCTTGTCTTGACCTGAACTTTGCTGGGTTTTACTTCTCGGTCATCGCGGTACCTTCGAGGCACTGCAAGTCGAACCCCTTCCTCCCTCTCACAATGAGATTTCACTCAACTTTAAGTTCTGCGTGAGCCTCCGACTTGCGTCCGCCCCGAACGCCTTCCACTCTACGCAGTGCCTTGTCCTATAACTCGGCTGTACCACGGGTCTTAGACTGGCTGCATTCTGATTCGAACATTGCGCAAACGCACTCATCGACCACCTCCGGGCACCCTGCGCCGTCTGCATCATGGGACCACTGCTAGTCTCGACGGCGGTCACCCGCACCCACGAATCTCCCCCGCACCGACGATTATCCTGCGCTCGCCGGAGATCATGCATTCATGGCCTCCTACTTCTTTGCGGTGAATCTTCGCCTTTTATTTGCCCGTGCGATGGTAGATGGCCCTCTGCGGGTAGTATAAGTAAGGAGGGCGGCGGTCGCAGATCCACGATCTCGATATCCCTCGCATCACCTCATCATGCTCAGCATCTCGGCCATTTCTCTTCTTGCTGCAGCTTCCGCCGCGCAGGCGGCCACTGTCCTCTGGGATGGCAGCTTCGACCAGTTCTCGACGACGGCTGATATCGACAAGTGTGAGTGTCGCTCTGTACTTGAAAGGTCCCAACGGATGCTGACAGGAAGATCGCGTGCAGGGTCTTGGGCGAACCAGGTTGGACCGTACCAGTGGGTAAGTGAATGTGCATGGCTTGAATGCGAGCACGCTTGACATATCCTCCTCGCCTGCAGTACATCCACGGCCCCGGCGCTACGTCGGACTACCTCGCCCTCGACGCCTCGTACATGAACCCGGCTGGCAGCGAGAGCCATGGCGTCAAGGTTACGATTGACGGCACGTCGAACTGGAACGGGCAGACCATGGAGCGCACCGAGCTCATACCGCAGACAACGGCGAACCTCGGGGTGAGCCGCTTACTGTTCGAAATACATTTGTCAGCTCACACGTCTTGCAGACCGGCAACTTGCTGTACCACTTCTCCGTGAAGCACTCGGACGAGAACGCCCCGGTGGTGAGTGGATCCAATATGCTTGAACAAGTCAAGAAGGACTGACTGGGGCTCGTGATATAGTCTTCTCTTGAACACCAGGTCGTGTTCTTTGAAAGCCACTTTACCGAGCTCAAGTACGGCGTGAACGGGGATGACGACCTGCACTGGTTCGTTGGCGGAACCTCGCAGTGGAGCACGCCCTTCGACGCGGACACGTGGTACAACTTTGCCTACGATATCGATGTGCGAATGGTCTCGGGCCTGCTCATCCAAACATGGCTGACAATTTCCCTTTCAGTTCTCCTCAAGCACCGTCAGCCTGTGGACCTCCACGGATGCCGGCGAGCTCGAGAAGGTCGCTGGCCCTATCTCCGCGTCTACGTCGACCAACTCGGCCGACTGGCACCTCGGCGTGCTCCGCCTTCAGACGCAAAACGATGTCGAGGACTGGTACTTCAGCGGTGTGTACGTTGAGGACGCGCCCATCACCACCTCCATTGCCGGTGCTGCGTGAATGTCACGTCTACTTGGAGGTTGAGGCGTACGAGCTGTGTTCTATTGGGAATAGTTAAATGTGTAGACTATATGAAGTCGGGGCAGCATATGAGAAGATGGGTCCTTATGCCCAGAGAGAAGTCCGTCTACCCAGAACGGGCTTGAACCCCAGAGAGAAGTCCGTCTACCCAGAACGGGCTTGAACGACTCTCTGCGAGAGGTTTCGCGCAGGCAATGCCCCATCCGATCTCCGTCGATTGTGATTTCGAGCCTCAGCGAGCGTAGTCGAAACCTGATGGAAACTTAAATTGGCATACGGTCACGCTCGTCCTGCCAATACCTCGGTAGACAGCTTTTTTGTTTTACTCCTGGTGAAATATGGGCAGGTCGAGCCTGCACGCACGCGAAGAGATGCAGGCAACAGTGTATATTGGCAGGAATCAATATATACAGTATCTAAGGATATCACGTATGCAACATGTATAAGCTAGACGAGAACTCCAAGAGGCAATGGTAGCTATGCACTGACAGTGCACGGCGAGCGAGCGACCACATGGGCCGGGAAGGGCCCGAGCGTCGCTATAAGCCTGGAATATACTTACTCACTTACATACTTACTATGCGGCAACCTGGCAGATGCGCGTGAGCGGAGTTCCACAGATACAAAGACAACGCACCACATCCACAACATTCTCAGCGTCAGGCGAGCGCGCCTCCTCGAGCTGCAGATGCATGAGTATCACGCAAGACAGCTGTTCGTAGAGCTCACCGCACCCTTGGGCGGCACCGTCGCGATCGGGATCATGGGTGGTCGCGCGGAAGCGCAGGGTCTGGGATACGTTAACGCGACGACAGGCGTAGGAAGTGGGATGAACAGTGTTTCTGGTAGGTCGTTCGCGGGGTGCATTCATATGTCCTGCTGGGGCTGCGTCTCGCATCGACGCCAGTGCTGGGCGCTGGGCCCTGGCAGACAAAGACGACTGACCTGGCGTCATCTCGACTTCTGCCGACGTGTTACTCAGCTACGAGATCATCCTAAGCAAGAAGCAAGTTTGTAGCACAGAACACGCACATGAAAGACCCCAACACGGCCGGTCAGCCCATCGCTCGGCCTCGGAGCAGCTGGCCCTTCCTCGACGGCGGCCATGATCGTGGTCATTGGTGGACGCTAGCGAGTAGCATCCGGGATGGGGGAGAGGAGCACTGCGTCAGACGGTGTCGACTCCGCATACTTGCGGTTCATGGCGTCGATGGTGAGAGAACAGGACAGAGCGCGTCCGCAAGTCGAAGCCTTCCTCTTATGAACACGTGGACGACCTTCAGAAAAGTCGCGACATTTACAAGTCCCTTCAACGTTCCCACAGTGTCTTCACACATGAATTCATGGCCGTGATTCATTTTCTGACCAAAATCCAACTTCAAACAAGATCTCGCTCGACCTCAGCAGATACTGTTTTCATCATTTGAAATACTTTCGTCCTGGCTCGCCCTCGTCGGACAGGACAAGTTGAAGACGGACTTCTCTCTGGGCCTTATGAGTCCAAAGCAACGCTTGACACGTGCAGTCTCGGTGTTCAACTTCGTCTTCCGTTTCCTGTCCGTTTCCAGGTTCAGGTTGCGTTCCGACAATTATCCACGGCATCTTACAGTTACAGCCCGCCATGCGCGTCAGTGATCCGAGCGTCATAGTTACTGTGCCTCGACGGACTATAAAAACAATCAACGGCCGTTCCTGGCTGTTTTCCATTGCATTTCTCTCTCTCGTCCCTCACCCTCATCGTTCCCTTTGCCTTCGTCGTTCCCCTCACATTCTTTCTTGAGTCCTTCCTTTGACGCCGTCCAAGATGATTGGCATTACTTTCGCTACCCTTCTGATCGCCTCGACCGTGCGGGCGGGCACCGTGGTCTGGGACGGTAGCTTCGACGCGTACACGTCTGCAGCGGACTTCGATGCATGTACGTTCTCTGGCTAATCCTGCGGATGGCTCTTCACGATTGATATAATCTACAGGGAGCTTCTCCAACCCGGTCGGAGAGTATCAATGGGTGCGTGATGAATCAAACAAGGGAGAGACTCATCATAACTGATGCTCACACTTGCAGTACATTCACGGCAGTGGCGACACTTCGACATACCTCGGCTTGGACCCCTCGTTCAAGAACCCTGCGTCCACCCAGACGAATGGCCTACGCGCTACCATTGATGGCACCGCACTCTGGAACGGCCAAACCATGGAGCGCACCGAGCTCATTCCGCAGACAAGCGAGAACCTCGGCGTGCGTCTTCTACACTCCCTTAGTCTCCGGCTCCTTCGGCGTCTGACCTGCTTTACCTGCAGACTGGCAACCTTTTCTACCATTTCTCCGTGTCTCGTTCCGACACGAATGCGCCTGATGTGAGTCTGGCCCTTGGGACCGCGTTGCCACCCGCTAACCCGCACCTCAGTCCTCGATCGAGCACCAGGTTGCCTTTTTCGAGAGTCACTTCACTGAGCTGAAGTACGGAGTGGGCGACGAGGACCTCCACTGGTTCGTTGGAGGCACCTCACAGTGGAGCACAGCCTTTGACGCGGGCACTTGGTACAATTTCGCGTACGATATCGACGTGAGTCATCTTCTCCTGTTCCCTTTTGCGAGACCTGTGCTGTTTGGGGGCGATTGCTAAACAAATATTTGGTCCAGTTCGACGCGGGCACGGTTGCATTGTGGGCTTCCACCGGCTCGGATGAGTTGACCCAAGTCGTCGAGCCCGTCTCCGCGTCCACCTCGACGAACTCTGCGGACTGGCATGTCGGCGTGCTGAAGCTCAGCACTGCGGCTGTGACGGAGGACTGGTTCTTCAGCGGCGTCTACATCGAAGACGCCCCTGCTACCACCTCGGTTGGCTCCGGTTCGTCGTCCGGTGGCTCAGAGACAAGTGCGGCTGGTGAGTAAACTGTTGAAGGTGTGCTCGGCTCTTGACTTATGATGTGGCAGCTTCCACCTCCGTTGTCGCTTCTACTTCTGCCGCTGCCTCCACGTCGGCTGATGCCACGACTGAGATCGCTTCGTCCTCGGCAGAGGCGACCTCCACGGTCGTCGCCGCTGCTCCCTCAAGCAGCGCTGTTGAGACCTCCGCTGCTGCATCCACCACTGCTGCCGCCACGTCTGCGCCCGCTGAGACCTCCGCGGCCTCGACCGGCGTCGTTGAGCCGTCTGTCCCTGCCGATTCGACCTCTGCCATCGAGACGACCTCTGAGGTTGCTGAGACCTCTACTGCGCCCGCCTCCTCGTCGTCCGCGCCCATCGAGTCCTCAGCGCCCGCCTCCTCCGCGGTTGAGACGAGCGTCGCCGCGCCGTCGTCCGTCGCCGAAAGCTCTGCGCCCGCGACGTCCGCTGCTGAGACCTCTGCGCCTGTAGAAACGTCCATCGCAGCCTCGACCTCCGAGGCGGCCACATCCGCCTCCTCGTCCTCTGCAGTTGCGAGCTCTGCTGCCCCTTCGACGTCCGCAGTCCAGACCTCGGCCCCTGCCACGTCCGTCGCCAGCTCAGCTGCCTCCACGCCCACCGGATCTAGCTCCTGCACGGCCAACGCGAGCGGCGTTGTTGACGCTAACTGCTGCATGAATGGTCAGTTTCGTTGTCTGATCATTGTGTAATACCATCATCAATGCCTTCCGCAGAGTACAACAAGTGCCTCGCCGCCTCCCAGCCGAACCCTGACTTCACGGGGTGCAGCGCGGCAAAGGACACCTGTATGACGAGCGCGACGTACAACTACAACATGGCCGGGCGCGCGAAGCGTGACGGCAAATTTGGGCGGCTCCTCCTTTGATGGAGTGAAGCTCTTGAAAATGGGGTGGTTTTGCTGCCTGCGTGCATTCCAGACGATCTGAGTGTCCTTCCATGATCTCGAAGATCAGAGACGCTGTCTTGACGGTGGCGTCTTTTTACTGCATATACTATTTGGTTGTAGCTATAGCTGCGAGATTGGGCTCCTATGAGCAGGACCAGTGCTAGCATTGGGGAAATATATGACAGGGTTGAATGGGCTCTTGCGTGTTCTGGGGCGATTCCGCCTCGCATTCAGTCAACTGTTTTGGAGTATCAGCGGTCCTCCCGCGGTACCGTTGACAAGGGGTCATATGCCTCGTCTATGAATGTATACATGCTGCAGGCTAAGACCAAGCAGGTAGTAATTTCTCAAGAGAAGACATCATGACAAACAGCAAGACTACTGCTTAATTTCCTACTGCTTTGCACCGTGCGAAGGCACGGCTGGGACGACAGTGAAGTTCAGACAATCGTTAGTAAAGTACAGTGAGAATAAGTTACTTGAGAAAGACATGTTGTAGTGTGTAAGTTTGCAGGCGACAGTGTAAATATAATGTATGAAGGAGTCCATGACTTGAGAAGACCAAGACGAATCCCTGGCGGACAGTCCATATGTAAGTAAGTGAGGTATTTTCATCAAAGACATCAGCCCCCAGACCAAAAAGCCCAATGGTGATTCTACAACGGGCAAGAGTCCTTTTATAGACAGTCCAGGAAAGCTATCTGACTCCGTGTGCGACCATGCAGGATGACGGGCACATGGTCGTTCATTGTCACGTGGTTGTTCAACTGCACGTGCCCAACAGGCAGCCCGTGACCATGAACATCGCGACCTCCGATGGGCGCCTTCGCGCTCAGCAAGGGTGCGCCGGTGCGCAGGAAGCGCGCCTCTGTGTGATGATGCACCGTAGGAGGAGATAGGATGTGCGGTGCGGAATGCGGATGCCGTGCCTCTGACTGGGCATCCCGTGCCTCTGTATACGAGATCCGTGCCTCGACTTGCGGTAGACGTCCTGGGGTGTATGGGCGGCCGCCTTCGAGGCGCGCTGCGCTGTACAGTAGGTGAGCGTCGCTGCGTAGAAGCTGTGCATCGGCGTGTGGGAGGCGGAATTTGTGCTGCGGCAGGCGAAGGGGCATGGTGGTGCGCAGGTTCCGCGTCGCCTCATGGAAGGCAAGCTCGGCGCGCGTGCGTGGAGACCTACGTCGGCGCCTGAAGTTGTCTGCCAACCGTAATGAGGGAGCGCCCTGCGGAGTCCATGCTGGAGGCGTGACAGGCGAGGGGCATTCGCTCTCGGGGCTCCACGCGGACGAGGGCTCGAGCTCTGGGATGTCTTGAGGCGAGCTCGCACGGGATGGGGGTAGGGGGAATGCGTCCGGAAAAGGTAGCTCGACAGGTTCAACGGGTGGGCACAAGAGCGCGTCGTAGTGCACGAGGAGGTCCTCCTCGGTGATACCGAGGCGGTAATCGAGGACGCCGAGGAACTCGCGCTCGACCAATGCAACATCGCGCTTGCCGAACGTGCCAGTGTATGCGGACCAATGCGCGGCCTTGGGCGAGGTATCATTCGTGTACTACGTCAGACGTCAGGCATTAGCCTATCAAATGAGTAGAATCATTGAGTAGCTTACCTTAGACGCGGCTATGAGGGCGCCGAGGAAGACGCGCTGGTAAGCCCACTCGTCGAGGTCGATGCGCAGTTGTCCCCGCGCACGACGAATGTATACGAGCGCGACCAGGAGTACAGGCATTGCAACGCCCGAGTTTTCGATCACGTTGGACGCGAATGCGGAGAAGTAATGCTTGTCAGGCCTGGTCCAGAGCATGCCCGAGCGACTGCAAGAAATTGGATCGTCGATAGCGAAGTCGACAGCATCGCATGCAACGTCAACGATGTACTCTGCGAGCGGGAGTTAGAGATGTCTTTGAGGGAATTAGTGGCGAGTGGTGCTTACCCTTGACGGCCTGCGAGACATCGAGGGAGAGGAGGTCCATGAGAGCCGGGGTGTGGAAGATGGGGTCGACCTGGCTTGCTGGATGCACCGCCGAGCGGCGCACTGGTGTGAGGCGCGCCCGCTTGCGTGGTAGCAAGTCGAGGTCGCTGAAGTCCAGAGGGAGGCGACGGCAGCTCATGTTGTGTGACGTGCGCGAGGGAAAACAACAGGAACACCTATCCTTATCCATGCCGTATATAAAGGCGCATCGACCCGTGAGGCGGAACGGCAACGGAGGCGCTGCACACGGCCGTGCCTTGGCCACGAATGAGCTGATGTCAGGTTCTGCTTCCGTCAATTGCCTCAGCGCGCCGAGCTCAAAGACCCGGGGGAACGCACGCATGCGGAGCCCGTCGCGTAAAGGTCCTCGGAAGCACCGCAAGAAATAATTTTCTCTGTGTGAGCTTGTGCAAGGAAGGCGAAAAAATTGAGCAAAGGTGTGTGGCGCGGCAACAGGGGGGCGCGCGCCGCACATGATCCTTCGTCCGTTGCGTGGCGAAAGACAAGGGCCGCGCGGGCAATACAAACAATTGATCCTGATTCAGTAAAAGCGCCCTCGGGTTCCTGACCCCGTAGTTGCACCGTCCTCGGGCACCGGCATGATAGGGCTTCGAAATCCCTATTATGTAGGGCTTTGGGACTCTATAGGATAAGATAGAAAGGCCACCCAGACTCTGACTTGGCAGGCTACTACACAGTCCAAGCCGTCCTGAAGCCAAGCGAGACGGATGCGTTCATTCAGCCCGCCGTGCTGAGACCGTCCGGAACTTGCTGGCCAACATGGTAGGGGAAAGAGGTCAATGCGGTGGCAGTGCGCTCGCTGACGCCCGCGCTGCGACGAGTGTGAAGGTCAACGGGGCGAATCACGTCCGAATTCGCAAGTCGTCGGTGCCTGGGTCTGGATCGTCCTCGACCGACGACCCGCCACGTTTGCACCTGTTCATGAACCAGTCAACACGGTGGACTTCCTCACCATGCGTGCGAAATTATGCCGAGGGCAGCCCTCGGTGCGGAAAAATTACCCATGCTCTTGTTGGCATTCACCAAGTTGAATTCGGGGCATGGGGTGCCCAAACCTTGAGAGTATCAATGCAACTATTATTCTACCCAGTACCTATCTCAGTACCAACAGCCCTAGGGTTATATCCGTAAATTACAGTGAGGTATAATTCCCGTAACGATAATGCGAGAGAAGACGAGGCCGATAGTGTGTGTGCAGTCGACATAAAGGACGTGAGATAAAAGCTAGGTGTGACAGCGAACGACCAAAAAACGACAGACACAACTTCTAATCGCGCTTGCTCAGGGCCTGCAACTGCACGTATTCGTAGTAGTCACCCTTGCGAGCGATGAGCTGGTCGTGCGTGCCCATCTCGCTCACGCGGCCCTCTTTGATGAAGTATCTGTGAACGCATGTCAGCGCCCAGGCAACCTTGTGCCACAAATGATCACTCACATCCTGTCCGCGTTCTGGATAGTCGACAACCTGTGCGCAATGGCAAGCGTAGTCCGGCCCTTGGCAGCCTGGTCAAGCGCGGCCTGCACGACCTTCTCGGAGTTGGAGTCCAGAGCAGAGGTGGCCTCGTCGAGAAGCAGGACCTTCGGGTTGCGCAACAACGCACGCGCGATCGCGATACGCTGCTTCTGGCCACCAGAGAGCTGTCCACCCTTGCCGCCAACCTCAGTGTCGAAGCCGCTGAAGAAGAGTTAGTCTGTGAACTACCATGAAAGCAGCAAGGCACTCACTTCGGCAGGCTCTGGATGAACTCCAAGATGTTCGCTTTCCGGCAAGCCTCCTCGATCTCCTCCTGCGTGACCTCCGACTCGGGCTTGATAGCACCGAGAAGGATGTTGAAGCGCACGGTACCCGCATACAAGGTCGGCTCCTGGGAAACGAGCGCGATCTGCTTGCGGTACTCGGCCACGTTGAGGTCCGAGATTTTCTCGCCGTCAAGCTAAGATGCAAGTCAATCTCTGACAACACACGCAAGATCGAAGGCACTTACGTAGACATTGCCAGACAGAGGGTCGTAGAAGCGCTCGATGAGCTGAATGGTCGTCGACTTGCCGCATCCACTGGCACCGACGAGCGCCACATACATACCCGGCTCGATGTCGAGCGTGAGGTCGCGGAGCACACGGATGCCCGGGCGCGTCGGGTAGCGGAAGTGCACATTCTCGAACTTGATGTGACCGCGGATCGTCTCGCGCGAGATCTTGGTGCCCTCCGTCGAGTCCGCGTCGATCTCCGGCTTCGAGTCCAGCAGCTCCAGTATGTCCTCCGCCGAGCCCTTGGCGGACGATACGTCGGGCACAAAGGAGAACACGTTACCGGCCTGGATGGCGCCGAATGTCGTGCTCATGAGACCGACGAAGAAGTCCGTGGTCGAGATGCGCTGCTGCGAGACGAGCTTGGCGCCCCACCAGAAGACGAGGGCGATGACGTAGAAAGACATGGACTGCGAGCAGGCGTAGAGCATGTTGCTCCACACGGCGGTGCGGTTGGACTGGCGCAGGGGCTCCTCGAGACTCTTGCTGTACATGTCAAGGCAGTCGGCCTCACGTGTCAGGGACGCAACCGTGCGGATGGCTCCTGCAGCTTCACAAGCGAGCTGGGCAGACTCCTCGTGAGCAGCCTTGTTGGCCTGGTCCTTGAGAACGACGACGCGCTATAGTGAGATGATCATCAGTGAATGCGAAGGGAGTATGATCGAACCGACATACCAGACGAATATAACCCGTGGAGATCAAAAGCGGCGTGCATGCGAAGCCAACGAGACCGACTTGGTAGGCGTAGATCGTCCCAATGATGAAGCCGACAATCAGAGTAGACGCGCTCTGGACGATTGCGCCCAGCGTCACACCAGCCAGTCCGTTAACTTTCTGCGGGTTGTCGCTGAGGTTCGACACCAGGCTGCCGGTGCTGTGGCTCTCCTCGTCAAAGAACTCGACATCCTGGCGGAGGATAGCCTTGAAGGAGAGCGAGCGAAGGCGGGCCGAAAGCTTGGACGCGGACGCGGCGAACGCGTAGTTCTGTGTGCCGATGGAGATGGTCGAGCAAATCGCGATGAGGAAGAACCAGAGCGCGTTGCGGTCACCGGCGTGGCGCATGGCGTGCCAGTCCGTGAGGGAGAAGCCACCGATGGCTTGCGCTGAGAGGACGGTCAGCAAGCATGCACACAAAAATCATCGGCGCAACAGACGTACAGAACACGATACCGAAGGCCGGGTAGACGGCACCAGTGGCGATGGCGGCGATGAAGCCGATAACGTAGAGCTTGTAGCTGTCGCTGTTCACAGCGCCCATGCGCCTGAAGAGCTGCGTGACCGAGTACTTGCTCTTCTTGCCGGCCTTATCTGCTGCGCGCTTCTCCAGAATCTCGCTCGCCACCGAACGGCCAGACTGCTGACGGCCGAGGGGGATCTCCTCGGCGGCAGCCTTCTCCATGTCCTCCGGAACGGCGTTGTCGACGTCGACCGCGTCAGCGTCGTCGCCGAGCTTGGCCTCAGCGACCTCGCGGATCTTCTGCGCCTGGACAAGACGTGCGTACGCGCCCTCCTTCTCGAGGAGCTCGTTGTGCGTGCCCTGCTCGATAACAAGACCATCACCCATGACAAAGATCTGGTCCGCATCCTTAATGGTCGATAGGCGATGCGCAATAGTGATAGTCGTGCGGCCCTGCGAGGCCTTGTCGAGTGCGTCCTGTACGATGCCCTCGGACTGGGTGTCGAGCGCGGAGGTCGCTTCGTCGAGGAGGAGGATGCGGGGGTCGGAAACGATGGCACGCGCAATGGCAATGCGCTGCTTCTGGCCACCGGAGAGGAGCATGGCGCGCTCGCCGACCATGGTGTCGTAGCCCTGGGGAAGCTTGGTGATGAAGCCATCCGCGTTCGCCTTGATGCATGCCTGCTTGATGAGCGCGAACTTCTCCGCCTCAGATGCGTGCTCGTGCGGGGTGTTTATCAAACCATGGGCGACGTTGTTCTACATAATGGTCGGCATTGATCAGCTTAAGCCTGAAAAGCATGCTTACCTTAATTGAAGTGGCGAATAGCGTAGGCTCTTGGCTGACAAGACCGATCTGGCTGCGAAGCCACTTAATGTTAATATCCTTCAGGTTGACGCCGTCGAGCTTTACAACACCCGCGGTCGGGTCGTAGAAGCGCTCGATTAGGGAGATCGCCGTTGACTTGCCCGAGCCCGAAGCGCCGACCAACGCGGCAGTCTTGCCAGCCTGGAAGTGCAGATTCACGCCCTTGACCACGGGGACCGTCGGGCGCGAAGGATAGCTGAACTGGACGCCCTCGAGGACGATTTCGCCGTGAACAGTTGCCGGCTGCAAACCCTCGTGCTGTACGAATCGATATCCGGCACACGGTCAATCGTCGAGTAGAGCTTAGCGGCGGCACCGCGAGCATGTGTGATAGCTGTTATAACAATCAGGTTATGCACTCCGACACCATGACCATGACAATTTACCTTGCATCTCAGGTGCGAGCAGGGCCAGGGAAAAGGAACCAATGAGAATGGCGAAAAATACGTTGACAACAATGCCGGCGTCGGCTACACATATGTTGTCAGCACAGGATAACAACAATTAAAGTCCAGCACGTACCTTGTCCGCGTCCAATGAGTGTGGTGCCAAAGTCAAAGGCGAGCGCATAAGCGCTGTAAATAACGAAGAAGAACACCGAGAGGCCGCAGCCGTGCGCGATGGCGGCCTTGAGATCCACCTCCTCCGCACGGTAGTTGTGCACGTCGTACAGACCAGAGAGGATTTTCTGAGTGCCAAACGCCTGAGCGGTACGAACGGTGGAGATGACCTCCTCGGCGACAGTGCCACCCTCGGCAACGTACTTCAGTGAGAGCCTATATGCGTTAATTACGCGGCGGGCATCGGGAGGATATACGCACTGCATGTACTTCGAGACGAACTTGTTCATGACACCACCGGCGATGGCGATGCACGGGATGATCGACGTGAGCGCGAGGGCGAGGCGCCATGAACGGATGTAGGCAAGGACAAACCGGTGACGAAGGCGGCCAAGAAACTGACCACAAGAGCCACTTTCTCTGACGTGCCTTGCTGGACCAAATCTACTGAACGTGAGAAAGTGCCAGCTGGAGGGGAGCGAGGGGGGACTCACGGGTGTCGGTCTGAATGCGCGTCGCAATCTCGCCAGCGCCGACGTTGTCGAAGTACGCGATGTCCTGGCGGAGGGTGGCTTTAAGGTAGCTCTCCCGAATGCGCTTCGCGTTGATCTCGCCGGTGTACACCCAGCCGACCATGTAGATGTAGACGCAGATCATCATCCCGAGACCTGTGTATGATGAGGAGGAAACTCAGACAGGTTGCTGATCACGTACCGATGTAGACGAGGTAGCTTGCATTCTGGCCGGAGGAGTGCAAAAAGTGTGCGGCGGCTGCAGGAATGTTGGCCGCCGCGTCGGAGTTGCCTGCCTCGGCTTGCGCGATGAGCGTTTGGAAGACGACGAAATCTTGAGTGAGGTTGCCGAAGAGCAGACTCATAAGAGGCTGTCGGTCGTGAGTTTAATGAATGGGTGCGCGGCCGAGTCAACTCACCTGCGCAGCGCCCGACGCCGCAGCAGTAATGAGGCCCACGAAGTTGTAGAAGAGCTCCTTTCTAGTGGTAAACCTATGTAGTTGGGTGAGTCCCGTTCCCCCTTCAATCACTGGGGACGCACCTGAAGAGCTGGGCGAACGAGACCGGTTCGACCTCCTTGCCAACCGGGATCACGGGCGCCAAGGGCTCCTCGTTCGAGGTCGAGGACTTGCCATCCTTCTCGTCTACCGAGTCGTTGGGCTCCGTGCGCTCGGTGGACTTGGTGGACTTGCTCCTCCCGAAGAAACTCTTGCCTGACTTTGCCTTCCCCTTTTCTTGAAGGGTGCCAGCGGTACTGGGGCGGCTGTTGTTTGCCATTATGCCCTCTAGTGGCTGGTGTGTGAAGGAAAAGACTGGAGCGTAGTTTGTGGAAGATGGAGGAAAGAGGAAAGGGGAGTAGCGGGTGGTTTAACGGGCGCTACTGATGAATATATACATCGCGATCGGGACCAGGTTATGATGAGAACATGATTACTCAACGGCAGGTCCTCCCCGCGGGACGCGGCCGGCACCATCCCGGTCACCTCAAACATCGAATTGAAGTCGAACAATCGGAGAAATGGACTGACGAACCCATGCTAGACGACCGTTCACTGACCAGGAAGTGCTGGGGACGCTTTCTCTCTGCTTAAGAAATACACGTCTGACCCCAAATTACCCAGCACCCACCACAGTGACCGTCCAGAATACCACAACGACGATGCTTCTCACCGCCGAGGCGCTTGCGAAACCAAGTGCCGACTACCGTTCCTCTGACTCATGCAATTCTCATTGCTGGCACCACACGTATGATTGGACACGCGGCTCCCAATCTATGCCGCAGCTCTATCGTACGCGTCAACATGCTGGCTTGCTGCCGGTGTGCGTCGGCGCAGCGGCCACTGCGATGCGCGGGTCAAGCTCCCCCATCGCAACAAATCTTCATCGTGTACTTCACCCAGTGGCACCCCAGCATCCACCGTCACCTCATTGGCTGCCAATGTCCGGTGGCGTCTCCTATTCCAGTCCAGTCCTATTTTGGGCCGCCGGCCAAGGATTCGAAGAAGAGGTGGACTGCAGCCGTCGCGGAGCCTGCCCAGACAGTTCGTATGCTGCATGAGTCACCTCAACTCTGAGTCCCACGACCATTTCGTGCAGAAACTCCAGATGGGTCCGCAGTGGGTCCGTTTCGACTGTTGTTCGCATTCCGCTGTCGTCGCGATCGATATGGATCCTCGAAGTAGAAGTTGGTCGCCATCCTTGCCAAGCCGCCACTCCAGCGACTCCATCTGACTCTGAATGAACTGTCCGATGCATTGCTCGATACGCAGATTTCTGAAGTCATTCGCTGTCCATCGCGGCCACGCCGACGCAGCTAAGCTTGGCTCACGAGTTGTTCTTAGGCGACGTAGTAGGCGTCATAGCGAGGGCTGCAGCTATGGTGTCACCTCATCATGTGTCTAACAACCGAGAAAGGACGAGGAGCTAGACCTCAATCGCTGCCAATCTGTTGGTTGATTTACTGACCTCGGAATCAAAGGTGAACCGTCCGCAAAAGGAAAGCCTTGTGACCATAAAAGATCGAACATCTTGGTCCCCATTTGGAAAGGCCGGTCTTCTATTAATCATCACGACTCACCGTGCAATAGTGTGTGTCTATTTGTTCAGGTATCTCGTCAAAACCCACGCAGGATACCTGGCAAAGCAATAAATACGTTAAAGCGACAACAAAAGCACAGCATTGCGAAGTTACAAGTGAGCAAAGAAGCACAATCAACCATTCCCGTGCACCATCGTCAACAATCATTCCTCCACCTCCCGCCCCAAAACCTCCGCCAACTTCCCCTTCACATCCACCCCGTCGTCTGCAGTCAAATTCCAAGCCAGAAACCGCCTACAAACGGCCTCCGCCTCCGCCAGCTCTTCGCGCTCATCCTCCAGCATCTCTTCGTCCAGCAGTTGCCCTAGTTCATGCGTCGATATCAGGCGGCTGAGGAGGGGTGGAGTCAATTGGGGAGCGAAAGCCAGCAGGTCTCCTAAGCGGTGATTCGGAAAGAGTGCGCATACGGAGAAAATCAAAGCAAACTGAGAAACCAACAACCACTCACCTCACATACTGCGCCCTCGCGCAGATCTCCGCTGGCAGCCCAAAGATCTCCGCACATTGTGCCGCATGCGAGTTAAGCGACAGTCCCTCGGCGACACGGTAGAGATAGGTGATCTTGTCCCCTCGCGCGGGCGCAGAGGTGCCGGGTCGGCTCGTAGAAGTCCCAGGTCGACTCGTAGAAGTACCCGGTCGACTCGTAGAAGTACCCGGTCGACTCGTAGAAGTACCCGATCCACTCGCAGCAGCAGTACCAGGTCGACTCAACGCCGTGTCCGGTCGTCCTGTCGCAATTTCGCCATCTTCTGTCGTGAACATCACCTGCATATGCAAAAACGCGATCGGCACAGACTCGGGGTCGAGCAGATCTTCGCGGAAGACGTCGTGGAAGTGCGTCGCGGCCATGACCTTGGGGCATTCCGGGCCGCGGTCGAGGAGGTGCTTGAGGACACCGCAGAAGAGTCCGGCGCCATCTGGATCGTGAAAGTGTTAGTCGCAAGCGTAAGATCGTCAGCTACTAATGGTAAAAGGAGAGAGCATCATTTGAGCAAGATCGAGGACTCGAGAGGCAAGGAGTTAGGAGAAGAAGTCGCGCAACAGGAGGACGGAGCATCCAGGCGGAAGAGCAGCGCGAGCGAGTAGACAGACTGGAGAATGACCTGTAGACATAGTTCCCTTGCCGAATTCGTCCAGAAGTATCAAAGAGCGAGGAGTCGAGTTACGCAGGGCGAGCGAGACCTTGATGCGGTGAGAAAGAACGCGTCAGAGAGAGATCTTCGCGAAAGATCCGACGTCGATGCGATTATACCTGGTTCAAGTCGATCATAAAAGCAGATTGCACCTGTGAGGAAAACGGAGGAGTTAGCCTTCCGCAACGCTATTTAATGCCTTACCTTCGAGACCGAATCTCTGGTCGATATCCGCGTGAATATCTTGTCCACAAGGCCTAAGGTGGCGGAGTCCGCTGGGACGAAACTACTCAAATCAGACACATCGCCCAAGTGGAGGTCAACACCAACACGCACCACCCAATTTGTGCCATATACTGGATGAGGGCCGTCTGCTTCAGATAGACGCTCTTCCCGCATGCATTCGCGCCTGTGCAAAGAGCGATCGGCTTTAGGTACTCGCTTTTGTCTTCGCCGTCCTCCCCGTCGAGCTCGACATGCGCGCCGAGGCCGCCAGCGAGACGCGTGTCGTTAGCCACGAACGTATCGACTACTTGCTCTTGAAGAGGATGGCGACCACCGTTGATTATGATGACGTTCTCGTCGACCATGACCGGTCTGCGGTAGTTGAAACCTCGACAGGCGTCTGCGAAAGATAGCAGACTGGCGATAGCGTCAGCAGGTTTGCGGGCGGTCAGTACAAGGTGAGAGAGGCTAACCAATCGAGTTCGGCACATATGTCGCATGAAGCGGTCATCTCCGTATAGTACACAAGGATGTCAGTGAGCAGATCCTGAACGATCTCGATCTCCCGGTCGACGATCAATGAGTGCAGGTCGCCTAGACAGACTCATTGAGGAATGACTATGGACCGCACAAGGCCAGATACTTACCTATGTGCACGTCCATGTCTGCCAGGTATCAGTGGGACGGGCGATAAGCACAGAAAGATCTTACCGTGCATCTCTTCCGACTTGAAGTACACGTGCGTCCTATAGCGCAGCCATGGGTTAAGCGGGCGACAGCTTTGCAAGCCACGCACTCTGACGAGAACTGCAAGACATCAATCATGTACATCGGTCATAGACGCGCAATTCGCACCTGAAATGTCCACCCCTCGATGACTTGAATGCCCTGCTCGCCTTTCCATTGCTCGAGCATTGGCACACAGACCAAGAAACCTATGGCAATCATCAACCTTAGATCGTACCTACGCATCGACCAATCGCACCTAGTTGCGGAAAGTATACGACGTTCAACGACTCCGCGTACTCGGTGGGCACCGTATGCGAGATCTGTTCCGCGATGTTCGACTGTGGTGGACTGTCAAATCTTCTGTATCGCGAACAAGGAAGAAGGGCTTACCAAAACGGAGTCGATGCCATTGTATACGTGCTTTCTGTTATCGAGTTCTTCGTCAATTCCCGTGCGTACGCAAACACGGCCGGCCTCTGCCGACTCTTCCCAGTCGATCTGGGAAGCCGTTCAGCGCCGAATATGATTCAAGAAATAATGAGAATGCAAGCGTACTATCTCGTTAACCTTACTGCCCACATCACGGAAAGCGGCCGCATCAAGGACCTCGAGCAGCTGCCCATGGAAGATCAGAGCTCTGTAGTCGAAGGAAAAGGACGCTCTTCACCTTAGCGACTACACCGATATGTTCAGCGCAATGCAGTTCCGTCAACGCCTCACGCAACATAGTAGCATGAAAAGTGAACTTGACCAGGCCTTGCCATTCCACCAACGTTGCGGAGCCGCTCTTTATGATGGCCAAGATCCGCGGAACGTTCTTGATTCCCTTCAGGTGCCCATGCATAGCGCGAACGGGTGAGTTATTATCGGGACTGAGGAAGCAGTCGATCGCGTCGTGGCGTGCAGTGATGACCGGTATGGAAAGCGATGGGCGCAAGAACCAGGTTTTCAATAGCTGGCGGCCAAGCGTGGTTTTCGTGTTATTTATAATGCCTGATGTTCCGCTCAGACAACGGAATAATAACTCCGGGAAGGGACGTACCGAAAAGCGACAGACCCTCCTTGGTTTTGTCGCTGTGAATGGACGCATGGGACTCGTCTTCAAAGATGCCGAGCGAGCTATAGGAGACTTGATGAGATGTTTTTTTTTGCAGAGGAATCGGCGTTCGTACTATAGGGCGTCAGCGTTGATGTGCATCATTTTATTTCTGTCGGTGCGTGTCGTGTTAATAAATTTGCGCAAATGAAGTCAACCAGAACGTACAGAGCTATGGCCTCGATATCGCGGATCGCCAGGCCAGATATACCCTCCTCTTCCAGGTCATTGACGGCGCGTTCCCGAATGAGATGATCAAGCAGGGCACCGACGCATGCTATGCAGAGCGGCGAGGAGTCAACAGACGCAAAGTTAGCCAAGCGGATAGATGCATTCCAGCGTTTTAAGGTGGGATCGCCGCCATTGCCGTTCTGCCGTCGGCGCATGAAGTCGTAGGCATTCCGAAGACCGGATGTCCCGGAGCCGGAGTCAGAGGATGGCGCATCATGGTCGTACTGCATAGGTAGCTCGGATAGAAGGGGAAGAGAGAAGAGACGGTCGCGTCCTTTTGCGGCGTTGAACTCTTTGTGGGGGCGAATCTGGAAATGACCGCCGGATGCCTCCACTGGACATTGTTCAGAATGTGAGTATATGCGGTGTGTACCTTACGCACTGTGATCGCGCAGCTTATCTATGAACTCATCGTCGCCGCGGGAGCTCGTCAAGACGATGTCCGGATTGGCTTGCTCCAGGACTAGAGACGGTCAGACTGAAACGGTGCAACTTGACCATGGCAGTCACCCACGCGTCCGTGTTAAATCCAGATGTGGAGTCTCTTGTGTGTCTTCTAAGACGTAGACAATGCACTTGACAGGGTCATAATAAGCGCAACCCATGCGACCGCTTCGAGATCGTCAGCACCCGACAGCAGGAACTACAACGAGACCCACTGTTGGCACCAGGCTGTCAAGCATATCTTTGGAATACTCGGTCAGATATTCAGGTGCTAGATGAGAAGAGGTGTGCCTTGTCCGGTGTTTTGGTTCGTCGGATTCGGTCTCGTCCGTAGTTGTCGTTCGAGCGGGGGTCGTTTCTGCAGCGGAGCCGTTGAAGCGAACCTTCTTGGTCTCTGGGGACCCATATAGGCTTTCTTCCTCGACGGTGATATGCCTCTTGGCCCGCTTGCGCGTTCCTTTGGGGGCAGGCATGATGGTGGGAGCGCGTAGGTTGAGATGTCACACAGACGCATGATCGTGACGAGACGTGAGGCCATTAGTCATCAGTACTAGTAGCGGTGTCTGCAGTGCTTGCTCTTTCCCATCATGGCCACCGTCTCGCACACTATATACTCGCGCTATGATCCCGCGGATAGGGAGAAACTGGAAAAAGAGACGGGGCAGGCTGCAGACGAGGACGAATCAGAGGACTGGGCCCTGAAGTCAGCGTTCCTGCGCCGTACAAAGCCCCCTCCTCGATTTGTTCCTGCGACGGTCGCCTTCGATGACTGGTCCCCCTCCACCTCCTCAAGAAGTCTTTCATTTGACTCGAAGGCTACGTCCAGTCGCAGCACTGACGTTGCAGACTGGTATCGTTCACTGGCCGGCCGACGATCTAGTGCAGCGCCCTCCCAATCCGTACCCAGCTCCAGCGCGGGCTTTGATCACATACGTCGACCTCGTACTGCCCCAACATTCCCTGCACTACACACTTCCGAAGCGAAGAAGCCAGACAAGAACGACTGGTTCATTCAGAATGTTCTGCACAACCCTGCCGAGCAGCTCTCACAACCCGCACCATCGACTTCCAGCCTGGCCGACATGATTACACGCGATCCCCCACCCATGCCACATGAGCAGCCCTTCAAACCTCCTGTATTCCTCGCTCTCGGGCCTGCCAATCGCGGTTGGGGAATGTTGCAGAAGAGCGGATGGAGAGAAGGCGAGACCTTGGGTCCGAACGCTCGGAGGGCGGCGCCGCCATCGCCTTCACGCAAGGGCAAGGAGCGCGCGCCGCCGCCTCACCAAGCGAAGTCGGAGGATGTGGAGGTCAGCCTAGACGACGACGGAGAGATAACGGAAATTCGCAAGGTCGACGTCGTGGATCTGACAGTGTCAGATTCTGATGACGGGGACGACGACACGGACGAGGACGACATCGAAGAGATTGAGCCAGACGCGACTCTGTGCCACGGTCAAGGACGAGGCATCTGACGACATGGATCTCGAAGAGGACGACGGTCGACGCGCACTCGTGAAGCCCATCGCACCGTATTGAAATCTGATCGACTCGGTATTGGGCTGAAGGCGAAGACGGTCGGTCCGTACAAGGCGTCGAAGAAGCGATTACGCACAATGCGGCTGCCCTTGCTGCTCATATCCGATCCGCCGAGCAAGTACGGCGCCGAAAAGAGGAGATGGGGCGAGGATATCGTGCTTTTCAGAGACAGGACAAGCGGGACCAGCGCAATCGACGTGACCTTTTAGCATATCTCAATTCATAGCCATCGTAATTTGCAGACAGTATCAGCGTATCACAGCTAGTAGGCATCCCCTACCGCAGTTGTCACAATGGGCAGCGAAGGTGATCCGACTCTCCTTATGAGCTACAAGTCAATCCCCAGTACGTGTGTCTTGATGAAGGGCTGCAACTGACAGGCATACCGTGCGGTAGTAGAACAACGCCGTACAGCATCACCAGCTCCAAAACGCGCACGTTATGCCTGCCTGTGGCCGCCGCTCCACGAGATTCGAGCATATCCGCGAGCTTGTCAGGCCCGATTGACCTGGTGGTTCCCGTGGCGCTCAACTCCAGCTCTGTAAGATTCGGGCACAGCGGTAGTGATCCCTCTGCGGCAGGCCGTACCTCCAGCGCGGAGATCAGTCTGTCAGACCGCAGATGGTGCACGCGGATATGCAACTCCCGTAGGCTGGGAACATGAACGAGGGCTTTCGTGATGCTGTCCTCGTCCAGCACGTATGCAGACAAGGTGAGCTCGCGTAGAGGGCAGTTCCACCGTTTGAAAGAGTCCTCTAGCTCCCGTCCGAATGCAGGAAGCGATAGGTGCAACGTGCGCAGGGCGGGAAACGATACAAAGGCCAGCATTCTGCTAATTTTCTCCGCCTCGTCGATTCCGCCCAGCCGCAGTGAGCGAAGTTGAGGGGCGGTTGTTGACAATGTGGGTAACGCCGCGGGCACGTCCGTGTCTTGCGCGAGATCGTACGTGCACGTCTCCACATCCAGCCGCCTCAGCTCCTGGCAGCGCGCGAGCACATCGAGGACGCTGCGTAAGCTGCCAACCGTGGTACGCAGGCTACGCATGCAGGGAGGAAAGCAATGCATGGCGGGAGCGAGCTGGCGCAGCGTCACTTTCTTCAGTCCCTCCGCAGATGTAAAGATGCTGTTGACCCAGCGGATGAACGTGTGGTCCGGCGTGTAGTGGTCCAGCGTGAGGAAGCTGAGAGCGGCAGGGGCGTCGCGCATACGGCGAACGAGAGCGGGCAAGATATCTCCTGCATAGGCGACCCGCAGGCAGTCCCATCGGCCACATTGCTGGGCCAGCAGGGCTAATGCGCGATCTAGCTGGGGCGTTAAGATACAGCGACCGAGATAGACATTCAGCGGTAGCGTAGCCGAACGTCGTAGCTGACGGGGCATGATGCGCAAGTGTCGGGGAAGGATGATCCAGGTGTGAAGCGCGGGCGTCCCAATCACGACATCGCGCCAGTGTCGGCAGACCGCAGCGGCGGTCTCTACCAGCTTCACGGCCTTGGATGACGTCCAGCAGTACGATGCACGAGCCGTTGTCACGATGATCTGCAGGAGCTCTGGGGGCAACAGGCGGACGGGTGCCAGATATGACAGATAGCATGCATGCAGTCGACGAAGTGCAGACTGTCGCTCCTTCAGTCGCTCCGTCGTCTTCGTCAGGCGTTCAGTCCGTCTGAGACTGAGCGGAGACGCGCGAGAAGAGCAATTTGTGTGGGAGACTCTTCCTCAAGCAGCCCTGGAGGAAGAGTGCGCATATGAGCGGGGACGGCGGCGTACGATGCTTCTCTTGCAGATAGAACAATATGTTCGCGTTGCAGTGAATCGAGCAGACGTTGCGCATCCGACAGAGCCGCGTCGCACTGCTGCAAGTTGTTGTCGATTGAGGTACGACATGCGATGACCTCTTCCGCCTCTTCTGTGTCAGGAAAGTAGCCTGCTCGCAGCTTGTCGTCTATATGAACGAAATGCGCTATCGATAACTGCAGGACGCTCTTGCAGCTTTCGGGTATTAGAACGTCTTGCTGAGCCATGAGGTCTGTGTTCTTTACTTTGAGCCGGAGCATATGCAGAGGGAGAGTTACTCACAAGTATGACTGAGAGATGCAGGAGGGAACTGTAGGTCGGCCGCACGCTCGAGTCGTGGCAGCGAACAAGCAACGGCGGGGCTGAACCGTGGACGGTCTTCGGAGCCTGCCGCGCGCCATACACGGACCGAGCACGTGCATTTAGTGCGGCACGTGCGCTTTGTTCGACTTTCGCTTGCTAGCGCAAATGTTCATGTATCCTGGATTGCAATCACCTCGGCAATGGAATGCATTGGAGCACACTTTGTGGCTGCCTGCTCTTGCCTCAAGGCTCGCTGCAGCCTCCTAAACAATAAGAAATATTGCCGCCGGTCAGGTCCGATCAGTCACGCATGACAGCGTGACGCCGAATTTCTTCGACACGGACTCGGCCGTTCAACTTGTCTGTCCTATCGCCACCATGATGGAACTGATGTAGCAAGCAGCATAGCAAGTCCCTCCACGGATCTTGGAACCCTGTCTGACTGGCATCATCCTTTTTGGCTAACAGTTAGGATGGATTTCCATCGCTTGCTGGATAATTGTCTTTTCGCCCCAGCTATACGAAAACTACGCCTTGCAATCTGGCGAGGGACTGAGCCTCGGCTTTGTGATTATCTGGCTCGTGGGTGACTTGACCAACCTCGCCGGGGCGGTCCTTGGGAATCTGTTGCCCACCGTCATTCTTCTGGCAGTATATGTGAGTCACGCCCCCTTCCCTGCTCCTCGTCATTTCGCACTTTGCCGCTGGACTGCTGGTCTCACGCTAAGTGCAGTATACTGCCTGTGACACCGCGCTCCTAACCAGATCTACTACTACCGGTGGAAGCGATCGCGCATTGCCCCGGAGTCAGCACCGCTGCTCCCGGAGGCAGACCGCGCACGCGAGGCGAAGGCGGGCCCCTCGACACGGGCCATTGTCTTCCGGTACGTGGCGGCGTTCGCGTTCGTGATTGCAACGGGCATCGCCGCCTGGGGGGTCTCGCGCTCTACCGATGGTGAGAGGAAGCGGGCGACCCATCGCCTGAGCAGCCTCCGCGGACGCGGCGTCTCCAGCTCGCGCATGGGCCATTCAGATTCTCGGCTGGACGAGTGCCGTGCTCTACGTACGTCGTACTTCATCCTAGCAGTCACCACAGGATTTGATGACGCTCTTCTAGCTGGGAGCGCGGATTCCCCAAATACGTGCGTGCTGTCGATATCCGCAGGAGACCGATACTCACATTGCTCGACCGGGATAGGCAAGAACGTCGAGACGCGATGCGAAGGTCTGGCTCCGGGGCTGTTCGTCTTTGCAATCTTCGGCAACATGACATACGCGCTGTCAATCTGTGCGCAGAGCATGGATGGGGCCTACCTTGTCAAGAACGCCAGCTGGCTCGCAGGTGCGTGATGGATGGACTTTGCAGGGCGTGCGTGCGAGGCTTACGGCACTCGGCAGGTAGCGCGCTGACGGTCTTCCTGGACGTCACGGTGAGTGTAGCGAATGTGATGACTACGTCCCGAGGGCTGAGAGCGGGCGCGTGCAGGTGCTCTGTCAGTTCTTTTACTACCGACGACAGGACGGGGCCATAGCTCGAGAAAGGGAGGCATCGCACGAGTAGAGGAGCATGGGCCTTTGAGTAGCAGGAAGTAGCGATAGACTTGGTTCGGGCCGTGGGCTATCGGCCTCGTTTCCCGCTTGTTATGGGCGCATCGTCCCGAGCGCGCGGGACGGGTGCTGTTGAAATCAAGCCTCGTTCCCACCTCGTTCCGGTGTTTCTCTTGCGTGGACGAACACGTTGCGGACGTGGATCAGGCGTGCCGCTCTGTTTGCAATGAGTACGCGCCATGCTGCGCGCCTCGTGTACGGGCCTCGTCAAGTTCGAGTCGTCTTTTATCCGCGCGCGATCTTTTATAAGTCGTACACCATCGCCGGACGCGCCCGAGAGCCCCCGCCGCGGTCGCCGTCGTCGTCGCTGTCCCCACCGCAGTAGCCGTCCTCGCGATGCACGCCCGCCCCGGCCACCGCCTCCCCACACCTCCCCCGCTCGCCATCGCTCGCCTGCGCGCAGCGATAGACACCGTGGATGCCCAGATGGCAGGCCTTATGCACGAACGCTCGTCGCTCGAGACGAGCCTCGAGCGCGCGGTACGCCTGCAGTCGCCAGTGAACCGCCTCCCCTCAGAGCTTCTGGCCGCGGTCTTCACGCTAGCCGTGAACAGGACGACGACCCTGCCATGCTGTCCGCGCTTATGCTCGTCTGGTGCGTCGCCCTTCCCTCCCCCTTGCGCCCCCTGCTAACGGCGCCACAGCCGCTATTGGGCGCAGCTTGCCATTGCGACCCCATGTCTGTGGTCAACGATCACTGTAAGCGCGCACGAGTCGCTCGAACGCGTTCGGCGACGTTTGGAGCGCTCCAAGGCGTGTCCCCTCGACGTCAGCATCTGCTTCGAGCAGCGGGCCGAACTTGCGAGCATCTGCTCCCCTGAGCAGCACAAACACCGCGTTATGGACCATGTCGTACGCGCCATGGACCTCATCCGCCCCGCCCTCTGGCGCACCCAGCGCTTCCGCCTGGCTGTCCCCACCCGCGCTCACGCACACGCCGCCCTAGCCCGCTGCCGTGAGGACGCGCCCCTCCTGGAGGCGCTCGCCGTCGAAATCGGCGAGCCCGCGCACGACGAGCCCTCGTTGACGGCCTCGCTCCCCCTCTTCAACGGGCACACGCCACGCCTACGCGCCTGCGCGCTCGCCTCCTTCAACTGCAGCTGGCAACCCACACTACTATCCAACCTCCGCGTCCTCGCGCTCGGCGGCTACTTCAACGGCGCCGCCCCCGATCCCGCCACACTTCTCGGCGTTCTCCGCGCATGTCCGGAACTGGAGGAACTCGCTCTCCGCAACGTGCATGACCCTGAGGAAGCCCTTGGTCGCAGTCTGAGCTTCTGCGGCATACCAACCTCTACAACTCCAGCAGCCACGGCATCACGGGGACTTGCTCTTCCCAATCTTCGTCGTCTGTCCCTATATTCTGTGGGCTCCACCCTCGTGGCTGCTCTTGCTGCGGCCCTCGTCCTACCAGCACTCGAGGCAGTCGAGCTATGCTATCTGCAGGACGTCGGCCCTCTAGTGCAGCTGTTACATCAGCAATCGCTGACCCGCCTCCCTTTGCGGGCCCTCCGCGTGGAGGCCTGCTACCTGGATGAGCTTCGCTTTGCCGGTCTCATTCGACGCCTGACGTCGCTGCTCGTCTCGAGCTCGTCGACATTGATGACCTTTCACCTGCCTTCCTGAAGGTGTGTTTTATGCTTTAGGATTATATATTCTCAGTATTTACGCGGCACCCAGGGTCTCTCCGCATCACAACCACCTGTATGCCCTCGCCTTGAGACCCTCAGTCTTGAGGCCTGCACAACTGTTGACTGGGACGCAATCCGTACCTTCGTCGAGCTGCGTAGCGGAGCCAACCCCACCGCGGGTGCCGGCGTACGCTCTCAGTCCCACGACCGAGTGCGGTCCGCTCCCATGTCCGCATCCGTGTTCGCTGCGGGTGCCGCACCCGCCTACGTGCCGACAGGCTACTCGTCGGCATCCGCCGCGGCAGCAGCACCGAAGACGCCTTCGGTATCGTCTGCCTCTGGCTACTCGTCCGCCTCGGCTTCCGCCGCCGTCCACGCGACGCAGCGCACGCGCGCGCAGACCACGCCCCCGCGATATGCGGCGCGCCTACATGCCATCGACGTCCGCCGGTGCAGCCAGATCTCGCGCGAGATGGTGCAGTGGCTACGCATGTACGTGCCCGAGGTGCGCTATGAGTCCAGCGCCGGCGGTGGGGCATGGCGCGGCGCCTGGGCAGAGCGGGAGGTATAAGTATATGGGCCTCCCTCCCTTCCGCGGCACATCCCAGTCTGTGGCGCATGGAGGCCTGGCCTGGCAAGATAGAATTTATTCACGACGCGCGACGACGACCCCTTGCATAACATCATTTTTTATCTTTGCTATTATTTTTTGGTCTTGGTTTTCAATATTGTCCCACTTGCATTCCCTCTACACGCGACCCCCTTACTCCCCTTCCTTCGTCTGTTCTCGCTGTGCATATAGTTTGCTCTTCGCTTGCTTTCCCTTTGCATGGTAGTTCACCTCAACCACGCCCGACGTGGATTTATTGGGTTCTTTGCGCGCTCAATATCGATACCCTTGTATTTGTACCTAACTATCCAATCCAAGAATCTCCTGGCAACTTGGAGCGATGTAGAGGAAGAGCAGAAGGAGTCCAGCAAACATCGAACTTGAAGTTCAACCTGATTCAACTTCAAGTCATATGAGTGAACTGAAAGAGCAAACGCCAACGGGGTAATCACGTGGCGTGCCGCGGCTTGCCGTGACGCGCGCTCGCCGCTGCCGGCTTTCTTCCTCAGTCCACCTCCTCCCCACCGTCCGCGTCTCCAAATGTCAGACCCCTTCGAGCAGTTCGCAAAACAGTTACGGAATGCCGCCAGAGGCAACTTCCCAGGCGGACGCGGGCCGCGCGGGCAGATGCTCGGCGGAATGGGCCTGCTCGCCGCTGCAGTTGCGGCGGGTGTCGGCGTCAGCATGAGTCTCTACAACGGTGCGTGTCGATCTGCCCTTGTGTTTATCTGTGCTGACAGTGTGCAGTGGATGGTGGTTTCCGCGCGATCAAGTATACGAGGTGCGTCTGGGCTTATGGATCGGAAGGGCGGGGACTGACGCGCCGCTCGGGATAGACTGGAAGGCGTGAAGAACGAGGTGTACGGAGAGGGAACGCATATGATGGTGCGCATAGCTACGGCGGTGCCTGAGTCTTGCTAATGGACCGCAGATTCCCTGGTTTGAGACGCCCATAACGTTCGACATTCGCGCGAAGCCGCGGAGCATCGCGAGTTTGACTGGCACGAAAGGTGCGGCGTCTGACCTCAATGGCCACCTACCACTCTGCCATCAGACTCTCCACTTTCTTGCGCTCTCATGCGATGCACACTGCGACTTCATGCTGACTCTGCACAGACTTGCAGATGGTCAACATCACCTGCCGTGTCCTGTCCCGACCCTCGCCGCCCGCTCTGCCGACCATCTATCGGGAACTCGGCCAGGATTACGACGAGCGCGTACTACCGTCCATCGTGAACGAAGTGCTCAAGAGCGTCGTCGCGCAGTTCAACGCGAGTCAGCTGATCACGCAGCGTGAACAGGTTCGTACAATTCATCGCAAACCTCCCCCTATCCTCCCGTTATTCGCTCCTTCCCTCCATCCAACTGCTTTCTGTCGTGTCACTCGTCTGACCTGACTATTCCACTAGGTCTCCCGCCTTATTCGCGAAAACCTGACCCGCCGCGCGCTGCGATTCAACCTCGTCCTTGACGATGTCTCTATCACGCACGTCGCCTTCTCGCCCGAGTTCACACACGCTGTCGAAGCAAAGCAGGTCGCGCAGCAGACCGCACTACGCGCTGCCTTCCTCGTCGACCAGGCAATCCAGGAGAAGCAGGTAAGTGAACCGCGTCGGCACTTGCCATCCCTCGAACCAGAACCAATCAATACCCCTGCATCTAATCCGCTGGATCACGTGTATCTTTTACACCTCTACCCTTTCTTAGCCTTCCTTGCGCTCACGTTCCCTTGCTAACGCCGCCTTCCCCAGTCCATCATCGTCCGCGCCCAGGGTGAGGCACGTAGCGCTGAGCTCCTCGGCGATGCCATGCGCCAAAACAAGGGCTTCTGGAGCTCCGGCGCCTCGAGGCAGCGCGCGACATCGCGAACCTGCTCGCTACCGGCGGGAACAAGGTCATGCTCGACTCGGAGAGTCTGTTGTTGAATGGTGAGTGTTGAGCGAGCGTTGTGCTTATGCGCGAGCGGCGTGATTATGTGCAAGCGTCGTGGTTATGTATCCTTGCTGATCATTTTGCTTCCACAGTGGCCGGGCACGACGCGCAGGAGTTGTTCAAGACGAAGAAGTAAGTGAAAACGGGCCGTTGATGTCCCCGGCGGGCCTACGTACGGGAGCGCGTAGACTACCCACTCTTTGACGCTATCTATACACCACCCTGCTCTCCAGACTGTCAGACATAACTGCACACTATGTCGTGGCGGAGTCGCTGATCAGACGAGGTATGCGCGTCACATCCTGGGTTGGTATATGCGTCTATGCGATTATTCTTGTGACTGCATTCGGTCGAGCTTCCAACGTAGATCCGGATGTGATTGCACAGATACAACTGTCTGGGAACGTACAGGCTCCCTTTCTAATGCCCATGCCCAATAACGCGCCAATGGCCCAGGGCATAAACATACCCGCTCCTATCAGGAGCACACGAGAATTGCCAGTCGGCCCACCATCAGCGCCGTGGTCTTGTGCGACGGGCTGCAGGACAGTCGCGACGTACAGGAAGTGCCACCCTGCGAAGTGATGAAGGGAGGGACAGACGCAGCACGAGGAAGGACACGCTTTGGGAAGAAGCGCCACTTACAGAAAACAGCAGCGTCACCCCAGCCCACTCTTGTCCTGATCCGAGAAAGGCGAAGAGGGCATAAGCCGCGATTGCACCCAAAGGCGTCGCCGCGCTGAACGCAGCAAGATGTGTCCGGCACTCGGCGCGCGACAGCGAGGACGTGGCCAACAGAGATGTGGTCAGCGCGAGTGCGGTTGGCGCTGTATCAATCATTCAGCAGCGCTTCAAGCTCAGACGCGGCGCAAACGCACCCTTATGCACAGCAGCGCCAGAAACACGATCCAGCCGAGTCCACCGTCGTCGTCCCTTGCCGCCGCGCCCAGCGCCAGACCGTCCGCCAACGCATGCACGGCCAGCCCGAGCGTCAACGGGAGTGCACGCTTGGTTTTGTCGCCCCCTTCCGAGCCGTGCCTCCCACCGCCAGAGCCCGCGCCCTCCAATCAGCGAGCTCAGCGTCAAACTCGATCTCTGGTGCAGCCGGGGTATGCGCGTGCAGGAGCTGCTCCACGGCGAGCATGAGGACGAAGCCGGTGAGGAGGGCGAGGGCGATGGTGTTTATGGGAGGTTCTGCATTGCTGACCGCGTCGGAGGCGGGGGCCTCAAGCACGGTTTCGATGCCTCTTCAAAACGCAATTTAGTAAGAGGAGGTGAATATAGCAAAGGGAGCGCGAACGTACTCGGGGATGATGACGCCCAGCGCCGTGCCGAGGAGCAGGCCCGTCCCCAGGGTGCTCAGCCAGGCGAGGTGGGTCCCTGCATGTCGGCGTGTTCAAAGCGGTGCGCAAGCAGAGGGCGCGAGTTGAGGGCGTAAAGGCGAGGGGGAACAAGCAGATGGCACGCTAGAGCGTCGATCGATGACTTTGCGTGCGGGAGTGCGGTGCAGACGCACGGGAGAAGGCGACGGTGAGCGGGAGCATGCCGCACCCGAACGACGCAGCGCCAAGCAGCGCAGACATGAGCAGCACGCCGAGCATCGCGTGCAGTGGATCTCGGAGAAGGACTTGAGATATGGATTTGAGAGAGTCTTGGGTTGCCTGAGAGGATGGACTCGAAGTTGCTTGGAAGCGAGAAGCAAGACGCCGGCGCAGCGGACACGTCACCCCTTTCATCGTCGAACGAACTCACACGCTACAGCATTCGGCAAATCATGATTGCTTTGCTAGGGGATAGGTATGTATGAGTACTATACAAGTGACTGTACGGCGCCGCCGGGGTGAAGAGGCGCGCAACCATGAACGAAGGCGCGCGCGATGTGTATGTGCTCTAAGTACCCGGCGACGATAAATTAGAAATGCGACGACTGGAGTTGAATCTGATGTACATGGTCGAGTATAGCTATAGCAAGAAGATGGAGTAGGAAAGAAGACGGAGTAGGAAGAAAGGGACGGCACGGGTCATGGACATGAAGGGGCGTCAGGGAAAACGTAAGGGGGCAGTTGAGTGCGGGGATTAAATATATGTGTGGCAACAGGGACGACGTGCCATTACCGGGGACAGCGGGTAGGCAATGTGGCGGAGGCAGGAAGGGGAACGCATTGGGGAGGTAGGCGCCTATAGCAGCATTTCCGTCTCCGGGTCCGGTGCTGGCGCGTTCTTGCTGAGGATCACATAGTAGAATATGAGCAGCGCCGCGATGCTGAGCAGCTTGCCTGCCATGTTGGCCGCAAAGTCCGGCTCCCGCACGGCGGCGCTGAGCGTCTTCGGGCTCGCGCGGCGCACGGGTGACGCCTCGTCGTCGCCTTCTGAGAAACCCGGGCCCGTCTGATCGTGGTCGGAGTGGTCGGAGTCAGACGATGCCTCCGAGGATGCGCCTGACGAAGGGGGCAGCGGCGTCGGGTAGGGTGGCGGCGGTTGCGGGATTGGCAGATGCAAGCCGGGCTCGCGGGCGAGGGAAGTGGACAGTGAGCATATTGCGCCGCAGGAAGGACACCGCGACTCGGACTCGTCGCCATGCAGCCACTGTAGGACGTCAATACCAGCTACCGGACAAAACTGAGCTCACGCACCTCCGCTATATGATCCATGCAGAACAGCGCTCCGCAACAAAGGGTCCGACATGGCATAGTCGCGTCCTCAAAGCTGCCGGCCCGTCAGCATAGAACGGAGTAATTCCGAGGAAGGATGCGCACCAGATACCACAGTCCGTCTCGCGCGTGATCTTCGCTTTGAATGCAGACTGGCGGCGGCGGCGAATCGATCCTGCCAGGTTGGCCTCCTTCGTGTCGCGGCGGGCCCACACATCACCGTACACCTCCGGGGCGGGACTCGGAGCACCGCGCGACGACGCAGACCGGGGCGTCAGCGCGAAGCGGGGCGTGCTCGCTACCGTGCGCGGGGTCTCCATGCCGAGGTTCAGCGGGCTGTCTTCGTGCTGGAGCGCTTCTTCGACCTCTGGGGAGAATGTCAGACACGATCGACTGACGCGGCGGGAGGTGCTTCTCACCAGAGTCAGGCTCGGCAGTGGCGCAGCCACGCTCGTACTGGCTGAGATACCGGCGGAAATTCTCGAGATCGGTGTCGGCCATGGTCGTTAGGGAAGGGGTTTGTCGAGGTTGTCGGGGGAATATCCTGCAGTCAGAGTTCTTGTTCGTCGTCGGTGATGCGTTGAGCGCGTCGTGACGGTCGCAGGGGGTCAGCGGGAAAGACAAGGACCAAAGACTTGGATTTATATGGACGCGGGGCCAAATGCGCGCGCACGCGTCAAATGACAGCCCATGTGATTCGGACCGTTGGACCCTTCTGACTGCCCTCTTCTTAACGCGCCCCTTTCGGACCTCGTTCCTCATTCTGGGGCGCGCACCAGCGCCAGCGAGCATCGATAGAAGGGCGGCGAGCACGCGAAGGGGACCGACCGCGACACAGAAATCTTCTCGTGCCCACGTTCTGACTCCGTCGACATTCGTGGCGTAGCCCCGGACCAGGCGCTACTGGGCACGGGTCGCGTCCGCGCCCAAGTCCGCGCCGGCTGCCCACCCTCTGTCGAACCACGAGTCCACCGCTATCAACGCACGCCATCTTCCTCGAGTACGTGGCCCCATCGCCTAACTCACTTCCCTCCGTGCCTGCTCCCAGTCCCCGGCTGGGTGACGTCGAGCTCTGCCTGGTCCTAACCAGGTCCTTAGTGCTTACGTAGATCTCGAGGCGACTTGAGGCGACATGCACTTCACTACATCAACTTCAAGTGGGGAACTCGGAACTGGGGAAAGTCGTGGTGGAGGGATCACCTAGCTCGACGCGGCGGGGGACAAGATGCGATCAGGCTGTGTGGTGCTGGAACATAGAAAGGAAGACGCCCGCGGGCACGCTGCCGCCGACAAAGAGCCAACGCTGCGTCATATGTTGCGAAGAGGCATCGACAAGTCTGCTACATACGGCATCGACAAAACCTGCTATCGGTCCTCGATCTGAACTAGAGTGCCCATGTCGGCTGAGGCGACACCTCAAGGGAACTATGTTTGGTGAATAGCAAGCGCTTTCTTGGGACTTTCCCTGGGCTTTCCTTTGTGCATCGCAATCCATTCTTGAAGATCACCTCGTGACGATGGCGCTTAGCTGAACCCGCTTTCCCCATAGCCCCCTTGTATGCATGACACAAGAGAAGTCCAGCACGAAAATAGGAGAAGCCTAGCACGGACGCTGGAGAAGCCTAGCGCTCATGAGGTGGCAGCCACAACTAGCCCATCTCTGACAGGACCGTAACAGCCTCGAGCAGTGCTAGTGAAGCCTCGGTAGAAGGTCCTTTCTCGTTGAAAGGTCGCCTCTCTTGCACTGATAGGTCGCCTCTCTTTCACTGCTAGATCCCCTCCTTCACTTATAGGTACTGATGAGGCCTTTCATCGGCAGAAGCGCGCTTTTTGCAGCAACAGACGCACGATTTCTAGACACGAGACATACACGTGCATACACTTCCATCCGGCATGAGACGCAGGAGTCTTCTGTCTCCGAGCTGTTCTTCGAGCTGTTCACCGAGCTGTTCTCCGAGCCATTTTCCGACTGCGACGCGGCTGTAGATCAACAAGAGCAGTGCAGTGCAGCTGTCGAGTGCGCCACCTATTCTATCTCTTCTCCACTTCAATGGTCGATCTCCAACAAAGCCGGCTCATCACCGCCAGCCTTCCCATCGCCGCCAAAGTCTCCTCAGTGCCGCCGCCTATCTCCTCATCACCGCCCAGGACTATTAGTGGCGCGCGAATACGAGGCTTGGGCGCCCCGCCAGTTTCCTAGTCCCGATTCATTGCCTCACGCGCACCAGTTCTCTACACGACCACTTTGCTTTCCACTTCGACAACGCTCCCACGTACCAACTACAGTGGTCCTCAAATTGCATGACCAAAGGATCGAGCCTACATCGCGCAGAACCGCGACCAATCGAAGTCGAACATGGGCCGGCAGTTACCGGCGGAGTCACGTGAACAGTTGTCGCGCATCAACTTGAACTTCAACTTTGAACCAGTTGAACTTGACGCGAACGATGACTGGAACGACGACTTCAATGCCTCGTCGAAGTCTACTCTCTCTTAGGCAGCGTCAAAACGTTGGCAAAATGGAACAATTGTCACGGTGAGCATCGTCCCCAAATCTCTCCACCAGCATGACGACCGGCATGAACGCGAACTTGAAAGTGAAGCTCAGGTGCGCCTCCTGCCTCCATCCCCACTCATCTGCCTTACCCGCCGTGCAGGCCTGCGAAGACTTGAGCTTGATCTCAAGGGATAGATCTAGACGCGTAGCAGCGCAGCGGATCTATCGCCCGTCTTCAGGAGACCACTGCTGTCAGTGCTGACAAGGAGCTGTTTCCGCAGAAGGGCGAAGTAGGTGCGTAACCGTTCGCCTGTGTAGCCAGTAAAAAGTGTCGCACTTGCTAATGCCGCATTCGCAGGATGACACGAAACTACCGGTCTTCTCATATGGGGCTTCCACTTCGAGTTGTGCATCACTTAAACCGCGTCGTTGGGCCCCTCTAGGCGCAGCAGGCGGTCCACGTCCTTGGAATCAAGATAGCGAAGGTCGTGGATCCCATCGCGCACGACGTCGACCCTATCAAGCCGCTGCCTACCCTACGGGGAGACCGCCATCGCGCTTGATATCTTCGTCCTGACGCTCTGCCGCACGGTGGGCTTCGAATCCAACTCAGGCTCAAAGGCAAGCGTGCTCGTCAAGGGCAAGACGCGCTTGAGGAGGTTGGTGCACAAAAAGACGTCGGTGATGCGGTGTTCGCGCTGTGTACCGTGAAGAGCGCGGACCAGCGTGAGCTGGCGGTGGCGGCGGCATACTCGTGCATATTGCATATGCAAGGTCAGGCCTGGTCAGGCGATGCGAGTGCGTGCTGATACGGTTGTGTACAGCTCGAAAACCAGGAGCAGCGTCGCCAGTGGAGTGTTCGTGGCCCAAAGTCCACCCATCATGCTTCGCAAGCACTCGGGCAGAACATGATAAGCTGTAGTGTCCGAAGTGTCGTCCACTTAATTGCTTCTTCATACGGCTGTACCAATACGAGTGCAGAAGTTGTCTTCCGTGTGCAAGTCCATCATCGTATGTTCAGCCGCTGGGTGTCGGCTGGGTGTTGCCAATGCCATCGCGCCGGTGTGATTGCAAATTTTCTGGCTCGCTTGCGGGCGCGTAGGTGTTAGTAACGTAATAGAGTGGACTAGTAGTAGGGGGTTACCGGCCCTTCACTCTTGGCTTCAGACCACGACCACTTCGTCTCCCATCCCCATATCCCTCCCACTCCGGCTTTTAACAGTCCTTACTATCACCCTCACATAGGAACAGGCTTCCTCCCGCACTTTACATTCCTTATAATCATGTCCTGGAAGACCCTCACGCGCTCGAAAAAGGGCTCCATCCCCGACATGCGCTCCGACACGCCCACGCCGGCCAACCCCAACGGCGACAGCCCCTACCGCACCGGCCTGCTCGCCATCCGGGTGCTCTGGGCTGAAGACGTGGCGCTCCCGGACGGCACGCCGACGCCGCCTGCGGTTACCTCGGCGCTGAGCTCGCAGGCGGCCGAGATGGCGGCGAAGGTGGACCCCCTCAGCGTGTCACAGCAGCAGCAGCGGCTGGCGAAGACGAAGGGCCACGGGTACAAGGACAGTGTTCAGCGCACGCAGTGCTGGTGGCTGCCGTACCTCGTCATGGAGTACGAGGTCAACCAGGTGCTCATCACCGCGCTCGGCGGTGACCTCGAGAAGCCCGTGTTTATGTACCAGGCGAACTTGTGCGTTTATGTGGCCTCGATATTGTGGCCAGCAAAACTAACGCCCGTGCAGCGATGTCTCGCGCAACTCCGAGCTCTCGCTGCAGACCTACTTGCGCACGGAAGAGCCGACGCGCGGTGGGGACGGTATCGCGGACGACATGGGTAACGACATCTACCTCGGCGGCATCAAGTTCGTGCCCGACTTCGACAACATGGGCAACGAGGACCAGTGGTACGAGTTCGACGCCGGCAAGGGCAAGATCAAGATCGGCGTCTCATACAAGCCCAACTTCGGGCACCACCTCTCCATCGACGACTTTGAGCTCATCACCGTCATCGGGAAGGGCAGTTTTGGCAAGGTACGTGGCAACCAGGGCGGGGAAGAAACGTCGGATGACTGACCAATGGTCGTCAAGGTCATGCAAGTCCGCAAGCGCGATACGAGCCGGATCTATGCGTTGAAGACGATCAGGAAGCAACATATTGTTACGCGCAACGAGATCACGCATACGCTGGCGGAGCGTATGGTCCTCACCCAGGTCAACTCGCCGTTCATTGTGCCCCTCAAGTTCAGCTTCCAGAGCGCACAGAAGCTGTACCTCGTCCTTGCGTGAGTCAACCGTGGTGCCTTGCGTAGAGGCGGTTACTGAACTGGACTCAGGTTTGTTAATGGCGGAGAACTTTTCCATCATCTGCAGCGCGAGCAACGGTTCAACGAGGAGCGTGCGCGGTTCTACAGCGCGGAGCTGCTGTTGGCGCTTGAGCATCTGCACGAGCTCGATGTGGTGTACCGTGACTTGAAGCCCGAGAACATCTTGCTGGACTACACTGGCCGTGAGTTCCCAACGCTATCCCCCTACTCGTTCGCTAATGTGTTCCCAGACATCGCGCTGTGCGACTTCGGCCTGTGCAAGCTTAACATGAAGGGCAACGACAAGACCAACACGTTCTGCGGTACACCAGAGTATCTGGCTCCTGAGATTCTCAACGGTCATGGCTACAGTCAGTCATCATCGCACCCCTTCGTTGGCTTGTACTCACATTTACAATCACAGGCAAGACCATCGACTGGTGGACCTTAGGTGTACTTCTGTACGAGATGATGTCTGGCTTGCCGCCATTTTACGATGGTACGTACAGCCATATGCCAACAAACACGACTGCTTACATCCTATACAGAGAACACCGACACCATGTACACCAAGATCCTCAACGACCCGCTCGTCTTCGGGCCCGAGATCTCCGCCCCGGCGCAATCCATCCTCAAGGGGCTGTTGAACCGTGACCCGGCGAACCGGCTGGGCGTCAACGGCGCCGAGGAGATCAAGAAGCACCCGTTCTTTGAGTCCATTGACTGGGCGCTGCTCAAGGAGAAGAAGATCCACCCGCCGTTCAAGCCGAGTGTGGCGAGCCCCGTCGATGTGTCGTGCTTCGACACCGTGTTCACGGCGGAGCAGCCGATTGACAGTGTGGTAGAGAACTCGAACCTGTCCGAGACTGTCCAGGCGCAGTTCTCAGGTGCGTTTACTTTACATCTGTTCTCTTACATAAATGTCGCTGACACCTTCTCCCAGGCTTCTCCTACAACAGCAGCCACATCGTCAGCCCTGTCTGATCCTGCTGCTACTTAACTTCCGGTTTCCTCCCTTCCTCTACCCGTCCACGTCATATCCCGTCTCTGCCTGTCTCCCTACACCTATGTGTCCCATCTGCCATTACCACTCGTTAATGTGTTCCACCATCACGCACCACGCTCTGCTCTGTTTATTACTTTACCCTGCTCCTGCATCTCCCACTATTGCTGTCCCTCTCACTCTACTACTGTACATTCACATCTAGCCCTGGAGGGATGTCGGAGAGAGGCTTGGTGTTGCTACCAAGGCCGCCTATATCTAGCGCGAATTTATGTCCGCTTCATCTGCCTCGAGTCGGTGTGAATACACGCTGTTTGCTTGACTGCGAGTGCTGGATGTGTTCAGCAAGTGTTCAGTGCAACCCTGCAGGCCGTTCGAGAACAAGAGCTGCCAAATGGAGTCAGCCGATATCTGACCCTGATCAACGATCGGGCACTTGTTCCCGACGCTCATTCTTTCACCTCTCGCGATGGCGTCCACAGGCCCCCGACGGATCGTCGTGCTCATATCTGGCTCTGGTGCGTCTTGCTCTATCACCCCCTCAGCCCAAATTCAAGCCTCTGACAGGCAGCAATCTCCAGGCCCTCATTGATGCGCAAAACACCCCCGCTCTCCCCAATGTCCAAATAGTCCTCGTCCTCTCCAACAGAAAAGCCGCATATGGCCTGCAGCGCGCCGCGCAGGCACAGCTGCCCATACCCACTGCCTACCTGGCGATGCAGCCGTACCTAAAAGCGCACCCCGGGGAGACGCGCGACGACTACGATGCGGCGGTGGCGGAGATCGTGCGCGAGGCGCGGCCGGACTTGGTCGTCCTGGCGGGCTGGATGCATGTCCTTGGGAACGGCTTCCTGGACCGTATGGGGGAGGTGCCGGTGATCAATCTGCATCCCGCGCTGCCGGGCGCGTTCGACGGGACGCATGCGATCGAGCGTGCATTCGAAGCGTACCAGAAGGGGGAGATCGAGCGCGCGGGGATTATGGTGCACCGGGTTATCAGGGAGGTGGACCGGGGAGAGCCGCTGATAGTGAAGGAGGTGCCCATCGAGAAGGGGGAACCGCTGGAGGCGTTCGAGGAGCGGCTGCACAAGGTTGAGTGGCAGGCGATTGTTGAGGGAACTGCGAAGGCACTTGGTGTGTAGAGCTTGTGGTGCGTCGGGCTGTCCTATGCTTTGGTCAAGACACTGATGAATTTACAGGTGAATATATGTACGGTCAGACACTGCGAAATGTTGTATACTATCCCATATCTATCCTTCAACGCGTCGAGATGACATTCCCAATGTCCACTATCCAACCGCTATGAGTTTCATACGCCTCCCGGTCCCCACTCGCCATCCGTCATTGCCATGCGCTTTGCAGCCAGATGGCATTGTGACAAGGCAACTCCTCTCCTTACAGTCTCAACCTTCCTCGCGCATACCATCGGGCCATCTGACCCCGCCACCTTCCTATGATCACTCGTCCGTGATCCTGACTACATTCCCCATTGACTATCCTCCGGCCCGCGATGTATCATCTGATCACCTCAAGTCCGCCTCAAAAGGCCCACGCGCAAGTGCGCCTACTCCCCCTCCCATCGCCTACTTCTCATCATGCATCCTGCCGGTGTAGTGATGTTCGTCTTCGCAGCGAGGGTTAGCGCACTCGCTGCAACATTCGACTGGGCGCAAGTGCAGTATGTCTATGCATTTGGCGATTCATATTCGTTCGTCCAAGGTACTCGCGGGTATGCGAACTACAGGTGGGCATGCCATGCGACGTCGTGGTCCGGACCGAGCCTCTCATGTGCATTACTTCTAGTTTCATCGGCGACCTTTCCCATCTCGCTTTCACGCCCGAGGAACTTCTGTCGACTGAGATTGTGGCACGGAATGTGAGTAGCGCTCTACTCGATGACTCACTTTTCAACTGTCTCCAGACCAGCTCAGAAGGATCCAACTGGGTACGGCGCCTTTCTACTCATGCTTGCAGTACTCTGTACTTACCTCGCTCCAGCTCGAATTCCTCACCGGCTGCTTCTCTGGCCTCCCCTCCTCTTGCGACATCCAGCTCTGGGATTTCGCCTTCGCCGGCGCCGACATCGACGCCGCCTTGCTGCCCCTCCACCACGACTTCACGGTGCCCCTGGTGGACCAGGTGTATCAGTGGGCAACGTATGCGGCGGACGTTCTGCCGCACCCTGCCGGGAAGACACTGACTACGTGGTGGATTGGAATCAACGACACGGGGGATACGGCGTCGAATACGACGGTAAGCATGTCAATGGGCAGGTGCTGTAAAATGGCGGGATCTGATGCACTTGTTCAGCTTGACTTTGGGGCATTTTGGGAGGAGGAGATGAGTTCGTATTTTGCGGCTGTGGTACAGTGTTTGGTTTCCGGCGGACTTGCCATGCTGAAGCCCTTCCCTGTAGCAAAAGGCATACGACTCTGGGTTGAATTTGGCGCACCTGTTCCTGAACGTGCCTCCCGGAGAGCGAAGCCCGGCGAACGTTAACGATGCGGAGAAGGGTGCTCTGTTGAAAGAGCACATCGATTTATTCAATGCTGCTCTGGACGACCATATCATGCAGTTTGCGGCCACAAATCCAGGTGCGTGCTGCTGCTGCTGGCTACTATACAGGCGGGGCGCTCACGTCTATCGCTTTATCCTATCTTGGCTGCTGACCTACTGCTCGCTAGATGCCACCGTCCTGACCTTCGATGCCAATAAGTGGTTCAATGCCGTACTGGACGATCCTGCCCTCTATGGGTTCGACAATGTGACAGGGTAAGCCGTTTGGTGAAGGAAGTATCTTCGCTGTACTCAAGCCAGACGCAGTTACTGCACCTGCGAAGACCCCGTCGGGTATTTCTGGTACAGTGCGTATCTCCCTTGTTTTCCGACTTGCGCTTCAGGGTGCTCATGGCATCACGCAGACACTGGCCACCCGACAGAGGCAGTCCATAAATTACTCGCGGAGGCCATCAAGGAACAGCTGTCTGCGTAGACGATGGCGTAGTACACGGTATAAGATATTGACGCGCTTGAAGGCTCCTAAGTCGAGATCTAGGCTCTGGCTTCAAGTATGTACGACAGTACAGTAAGTACTTACGTGGCCGACATGACCTTATGTGAACGACTTGCCCTGGCTTCAGGGAGATAACAACTGATAACAAGTATCTTAGCTGTCTCGGACCAAGCTCGGACCGTCTCTCAAGACCCAGTGTCATCTACAGTAACCGGAAATACGTGAGGTTCACGGGAGTAAAAGTGGTCGGCCCTGAACCTTAAAGATGAATACCTTCCTAATCCGGATAACAATGGCACGCAGCGTGCTCGAGCGTCAATCGCATCTCTGACCTTACCATCACCACCATTGGCCTCGACCTCGTCGTTGGCCGCCATCTTACGTCGGTGCTGCTGCTCTCACCACCGCCAATGCTGTTGTCTCTGTTCGGGCCAGCCCTCTACCTTTTCCGAGATTTAAAGCCTTATCGGCGGTATTAACAACTGGGTACACCGACTGTCCGTTCATTGCGGATGCCTGGCCGGACGCGGTTGGAAAACATGTATCCGCCTCGGGCATATAAGTTGGCCACATGTATCCATGAGCTCTAGGTTCACTCGCATCCCGCATCTCGACAGAGCAAAGGATGAAGTGTCTGTCCATCACCGCTGCGACCCTCGCGCTCGGCGCGTCATGCGCGTCGGCGTGGCTCACTTCGACGACCCTGGAGTATGCGGACGTGTCGTATTTCGTGCCCCATCTCCCTGTGGTGAGTCGCAAGGTCTCTGGGAGGATGTATGCGCTGACACTTACCCGCAGACGTCGTTCACGGGAGACCTCCCCGCCGCGAAGGAAGCCGGACTTGTGCCCTTCACCGTCGTTCAGGCCGCCAATTCGACGCTCAGCAGCGACTACGTGCAGAGCCAGCTGTCTGTATACGCCTCGTCGGACGATGTCTTCTCGGACTACTTCACGGACGGTGCGTCTGACGAGTGATCTGTCCTTCGGTCTGTCCTGATATTGCTCCAGTGCTCTACATCCAGTCCCTCTGCGACGGCACAACCCTGGACGGCACTCTGGATGCGACTGTCTTCCTGTCTCAGGATCTGTCCTCCACAGACATCCTCGCCCCCGGTCCCTACTTCCTCTCCGCCACCTCCGGCGACGTCTACAAGGCCTACCGCCTCTACCCCGACACGCAGAGCGCCTTCACCGAGGGACTCGTGCCCTACACCGACGACTCCTTCCACTCCGTCCACGCTGCCGCCTTCACTGGTCAAGCCGAAGTCGCCGTTCCGGTCCCTTCCCGTCTGTACTCCATCGGCGATGACCGGCCGCTCGCTGGACTGCGTTTCGCCGTGAAGGACATCTACCACGTCAAGGGCGTGCGCACGGGTGCTGCCAGCCGCGCGTTCTACTCGCTGTACCCAGAGCGCAACGAGAGCGCGCCTGCCGTGCAGCGCATCTTGGACATGGGTGGTGAGCTCGTCGGCAAGGCGAAGACGTCGCAGTTCGCCAACGGCGAGAACCCGACGGCGGACTGGATCGAGGTTCTGGCGCCGTTCAACCCGCGCGGCGACGGGTGGCAGTACTGCTCGTCGTCCTCTGCGGGCAGCGCGGTCTCAGTGGCAAGCTACGATTGGATTGTGAGTGTTGTTCGCGTATAGTCAAACTCACCGGTATTGACGCCAAATCTCAGGACCACGCCATCGGTACGGACACGTCTGGGTCCATGCGATTCCCCGCCGCATACAACGGCGTCTTCGGCGCGCGCCCGTCTCACGACGCGATCACTACCGACGGTGTCGTTCCCTGCACGCCCAAGTTCGACACCGCAGGTGTCTTCGCGCGCGACGCCAAGGCCCAGAAGAAGTTTGCTCATGCATGGTACGGCGAGGATCGCTTCACCGAGTACCCCAGCCTCCCGAAGAAGATTCTGCGCGCGGTGAACAGCACCATTGGCGGATTCCCCGTCGCGTCGAATGCGTCTCAGGATATCTACGATGGGTTCATCGATCAATTGCAAGCATACCTCGGCGCGGATGTCGAGGACTTCGACGCGTCCAAGGAGTGGCTGAGCTCTGGTCCGTCTGAAGAGGAGCTGCTGGTGTACACCAACATGGTCAGTGCATCTTTATACTAGTATCATCGATGACTAACTGTTCTCCAGAGCTACCTCGCCATCGCCTGGTACGACCAGGTCCAGCTCGTGCAGGTCCCCTTCTTTGCCGACTGGGCGGCCAAGTACAACGGCAGCATCCCGCCCATCAACCCCAAGAGCCGCGCCTCCTTCTCCTATGGCAACAACAACGTCACCGACGCCTCGTACGCCGAGGCCCTCGCCATCCGCGCAAACTTCACCAACTGGTGGAACACCGCCGTCAACCCGACCAACAACGACACCTGTGCGGACTCGATCTACGTGTACCCCGCCGGCACCGCGGGCGCCCCGCGCTACCGCGACACGTACTTCCTGCAGCCCTCCGTCGTCGTCAACTGGCAGATCAGCCATGCCGCAGTGTATGGCGGCCTCCCGGACTTTGTAGTGCCGCTCGGGCAGGTCGAGTATGCGAGCGAGAAGACGGGGGTGAACGAGACGCTTCCGGTGTCAATCAGCATCGGTTCGGCGCAGGGCTGCGACTGGATGTTGTACGACTTGTTGGAGGGTCTGGAGAACGCGGGCATCATCGGGCCCGTGAAGACGGGCAAGATGGCCTTCTAGTTTCTTGTACTCTGTAGTTCTTAAAAAGTGCAAGACAGACGATGGAGAAGAAATCCGTCATTTGAAAACCAAGCCTATGTACTCGAACAGACCTACGTATCTGACCACGTATCGCATAAGTACTAAGTTGCGACAACGCAGACTTCCGCTACTCTAGTAGACTCGCGACCGCATGCCGCCCAGCCGCCTGCAATAAAAAAGGAGATACAGGTAACCAACAGGTGAAATATGAACAGCGTTAAATACGCAGCGACGGCTTCCGCCCGCCACCAGGCATGGCGTGAACGATTGTATATAGAAACAGACAAGAAGTTGAAGAGCGTTCGCAAGAAACGAGCGTGGGTGCGCAGGCCAAAATAGCAGAGTAGGCGGCACTACTAGAAGAAGAGGTACGTCATCGTGAAGACCGTCAGCGCGATAACGACGACCACCTGCAGCGGCACGCCGTCCTGCTGCAAGTCCCGGTCGTCGTACGACCGCGAGGACACCCCGGTGCGCGAGGACACACCCGTGCGCACGCTGCGGAGGTCGGAATCCGCGATCGAGCTCTCGTCCTCCGACAGCTTGCGCGTGCGGCGGCGCACCTCCGTCGGTGGTGCGGATTCCGCCGCCTTGGGCGCGCTTGCGAGCAGCGCACGCAACCTCTCGACCTCGCGAAGCGCCTCCTGGTACTTGCCCGCGTACTCCAGTGCCTCCTGGGACGGTCCCTCACGTGGCGCCGGGGCCACGGGAGCGGCCTGCTGAGGCTCCGGAGCCGGGGCGGGAGCGACGGGTGGCGAAGGGGGCGGCGGGTGAACGTTGACAGTAACGGGCGGTGCGGGCTCGGGTGCATAGTCCTCGGTCTGGTCTTCCTGGGCGGCTGTGTAGGTGTTGGTTGGGGTCGGGGCGCGGTGTTGCTCCTCGGGCGGCGGCTCGTTGAACTCGGGGATGGACTCTGGCACGCCGTTGGGATGTTGGCGGACGGTATCATAGCGCTGTAGGATTTGAAGTGAGAGAATGCAGAGAGACGCTGTAGGAAGACCCGCACCTGGTCGCCAATCATGGAGCTCGTGTTCGCCGCGCTCTCATCTTCCTCGGGTACCGTCTGGCCCTCGGGCGGCAGGTAGGTGACGCGGAGCTTTTGTTGGTGGACGCGGCCATCCTCGCCCTCGCTGGTCCACTGGAATCTGTTAGTTGCGCAGCCGCAGTGCCGCGAGGCATCACGCACAATTTCGTGGAGTGGTAAGGTCTCCTTGTCTGGAGTGATCAGGGTGCTCTGGATCAGGAACTTGTCCTTGCACTTCGCATTCAAAGGCGGCTCGTCCTTGAGGGCCTGCAGCATGACTGGGGACAAGCGCGCGTTAGAACTCCGATATCAAGGCGACGCAATGCACGCACCTGCTACCTCGACCGTCTCGCCGGGCTCTACCCGTCCTGAGTTCGGCCGCACGCAGTACAGCTGTGGAGTGGTGGCTTATCAGACACCGATTCCGCGTCCTGCGCCGCTCAAACGCACCTTTGGCGCCGTGGTCTTGACCTTGAAGGCCACCGGGGCATTATTGTGGTTTGTCACCGCCAGCGAGCGGGTGCGCTGCTGGGTGAGGGGACCTGGGGCTTGTAAGTACTGTGCTGGGCGCCGTTTGGGGCAGCGTACGGGGAAATCCCAGGGCATTTGGCGGGGTGAGGGAGACAGACATGGCGGCGAGAAGCAAAGTGAGTAGGCACGTGTCCAGACGTCAGCCCACTCGTGGCTTTTGAACCACGCCATCATCTCGCTCCTCCCGCCTGCCTCTTGCCTGCCTCGAGCGTCGCCTCAAGGGCGTACTTCTAGCGCAAAGAGGCAGTGTTTCCGGCCACATCGGTCTCCATGGAGTAGCGTCTACGCATCGTGGCACACTCAAGGTCCTTCAACGAACTTCGTCGAAGTGCCGAATGGATTCATCCCGGTTACTTTATCTTCTGCAAGAGCCAAGCCAGTCATCTATCGTGCCCTCTGCCACTCGTTGACGGCGAGGCGTAAATACGCGCGTGTCCATTCTTCAAAGTTTCAACTTCAACAAATCTCGTGACGCGAGACTGGTTATTTCTGTCGCCCACTTCGTCGTGCATGCAACTGTCTTGCCACGCCGCCACGTTTCCGAGCGTACCGCAGAAACTGTACCACGTTCTGAAAGTCTAGGTCTTGCATCCGAACGATCGCACATAACGGTCTACTCTACCTCAATTTCGCCCACCGGGTCACTCGTGCGTTCTCCGCCCTGGACTCCGAACTTCAATGTCCTTACTTCGTTGACCCCCACTTCGCTCTTCTGCAACACGTTCTCCGATTACGGCGCATACTACACTGCGTAACTTTCATGATCCTCGCACTGGCGGGTCGCGATCGTATAGGGGCACCTCGCCTGCGCCCTTGAGACAGCGGCTTTACATTCTAATAGCCTCTGCGCATCTGAATCAAATCATAGGACCCTATTCGAGTCCCCTCGTCGTATATAAACTGCCCCAGTACGTGAACCGTAGTACCGCACCTTCGTTTCATCACACCATCGCTCGCACCGCGAGGCCATCGTGCTTTCGCATCTGCCCCTCTCCGCCTACTACTGTTCTAGAGCTCGGGCTTCATTCGGTACCTCAGGAACGCACGCCACATTCCTGCCCACCGACTGTCTAATCTGCACACCATGTTTTCCTTCTTCCACTCCAAGCCCAAGGCGAGGACATGCTGGCCAGTCCAACCTGTCCGGGCCGCTCATGCAGCTCGGGGGTGTTACGTACGTGAATATGGTGAGCTTGGCGTTTCGCTCTCTCTCTCCTTACCCGTATCACGCACAAACCTTTCACGCATCAATCCATCCCCCCCCCCCCATTCCTCTACATATCGCCACTTCTTCTAAACACACATCTCCTCTAACACGCCCCCCTCCCCCCAGCAATACACCGGCCCCGACAAATACGACGGCCCCGAAGTACGTGCCATCGCTTCCTCCCGGCCCCAGCTCCTCCGCGCGCGCAGCGCGCACATCGTCGTGCGCGACCCCAGCGCGATCCGCGCGCACGAGACGCGGATGCGGCGGCACCAGACGGAGAGGGCGACGGTTACGGGGAAGGGGCTTTATGAGACGGAGATGGGCCGGCATGAGACGGAGATGGGCGCGACGACGGAGATGGGCACGAGATGAAGATGGGTCGGCATGAGACGACGATGGGCATAACTAAGACGGAGATGGGCCCGACGACGACGGACGAGAGGCCTATGATGTCGAAGAGGACGATTTCTATGGGCACGAAGAACGCGATGGCCATGATTGTGAATACGAAGGCCACGATCACGACTACGAAGGCTGCGATCACGACTACGAAGAAGCCGAAGAAGATGACCGACAAGGAGCGCTTCAAGGCGCTGGAGCGGGAGATCGACGTGATCATTGCGTCGAGGTTTTGATTGCTCGTTGCTCGAGGTTCTGAGCGCTCGATTCATCGCTCCGACCGTCGACCGTTTGAACAGTGAACGAATGTAATATCAATATACCCATAGCAGGACCGTGTACTGTTATCATACTACGAAGTTGAAGAACTTAGCCCCCATGCTGGGCAATGAGGAACGTGTGGCCGACCGTTGCATTCCGTTGGCCGCCCATTGCAACTCGGCGACGAATTCGAGTTGAACTGTGCTTGAGTTGGACTGTAGGCACGTGATAGTGCGTGACTCTGGCTTGACCTCGTCCAGTGCAAGTTTGACGCCTGAGGCAGGCGCCTTCAAAGTCACATCTACAGACCTCAGATCTCAGAGATGGCCGAGAGACCACAGCCCAACATGGACAGGCGGACGTCAGACGCGTCACCCAGAGGCGAAAGTCGGCGAGAACTTCGCCTTGCCATTGCACCTTACGGATTGAAACACTCCTCCACACTGGCCACTACCAGGATGAACAATCCAACGAGAATGGTATACATCAGACAGAAGTCGTTACAAAAGTGCATACAGTAAAGAAGAAGATAAGTACAGGTACAAGATTAGGCGTTGTTGTTACAATGGTATTCCAGAGTTCCATTCATACAAGTCCGTTACTTTCGGGCGGTTTTGCAACAACGCGACTGGGAGGCTCAAGCGCGTCGCTCCGGCGGCAGGCAGTCGTCAAGCTCAAGCTTAGACGATGGTGAAACTACAATGTGAAGTCAGCGAGATGATGATGCCAGTACAAACGGGGACTTACGCGTCGCTGCGCCAGTCCTTGCCGTGCTTGGCGGCCTCCTCGCGCTCCGAAGTCCGGTTGACGATGCTGCTCGGGTGGCCCTTGTCGGGCAAGAGCGACGACCGCTTGTTGGTGGCGAACTTGAACTGCGCGTCGGTCTCCTTCGTCTTCGTCGACGCCTCGTCCTTCTTGCTCTGGAAGAGCTGCGATAACAGATGAGCGGTGAAGCCAACAAACGAAAGTAAGGGATGCTTACCTGCATGAGGACGTCACGGCGGCTCTGCTCGTCGCTCTGCTTCGCGGCTTCCATGCGGTCGCGGACGCCCACCAGCTGTCCGTCGACGTACTCCATGCCGGTCGTGATAGCGTCCTTCAACGCCTTCTCGATCTGCTTCTTTACGAGGCCCGTCGCGAGCGGCTTGAGCGTCTTGTAAAGCAGGTCGTGCTTCGAGTCGCGGATGCTAAACTTGAGCGAGTCGACGTTGACCTTGACGTTCTTGACCTTGAACACGGACGACGTGTCCTTGGTGTTGGAAAGGTGCACCGTTGCCGTGACACCCTCGCCGCCGAGGACGACGTCGGCCAGGCCGGAGTCGCTGATCTTGGGCATGCCGGTTTTCTTGCGGAAGTAGAAGGCGACATCGCGCATGTCGGCCTGGATCTGGCTCAGCGTGAGCGTGAACTCGTGGCGCTGGTCGTCCTTGATGCCTGCAAATCCTGTCAGAGGACATCGTGGAATAAGAAGAAAAAAGCGTACTGTTGTAGGGGCTGAACTTGACAAAGTTCTTGGCCTCGAACTCGACGATGTTCGGGAACGTGTTGCGACCCGAGAGCACGAGGTTCTCGACGACCAAGTCGAAGGAGTCGTCCGTGTACTCGATGCGCGGCAGCGGTACGTAGCCGACCTTGTCGACGATGCTGGGCAAGATGGTGCGGCGGATGTCGTTCCAGAGCTCGGGCTTGAACGCGAGACGACCCTCGCTGTCGAACAAGAGGTCCTTCGTGAGGCGCGCCCAGTCCTGCCCGAAGCTAAAACAGAGATGTCAGAAGGAAATAGGGCATCGAATATAAGCAAACGTACCGAGCGTTGAGGCGGTCGTCGCCCATCGCGCGACCGAAGTTCGCGAAGGCGGTGAAGACGCCGTCGAAGTGGTTCTTGTACTTGCCGTCGTAGAACTGGCGGCCGGTCTCGCGCAGGCGGTTGGCCTCGTTGTTGCACTGGGGCTCCAGAATGAAGCCGGGCTCGAGCAGAGTCTTGCGGGTGTAGCGGCCGGTGTCCTCGAGCCACTGGCGGAGCTCCTGGTCACGGCGGGCGTCGTCGGCGAGCCTCTCGATGGAGTCGAAGATGCCGTTCATGCTCTGGCCGTTGGCGAAGCGCTCGAGAAGGGTGCGGAGCTCGCTCCACGCCTGCTGCAAGCCCTGGTCGCCGGTCGCCGACTTGACGTTCTCCTTGTGCTGGCCGGAGACGTTCTGGCCGTGCTCGAAGTACTCGGTGATCACATCAAGAAGCCATGTCAGCGACTCCTGGTAGTCGTCATGCTTCTGGCACTCGATAACGACCTGGGACAACATAAGTATTGGGGAGCGCTTGATCGGACGATAAACTTACCTTCTTCATGCGGAAGATGAACTGGTCGCGGCGCTCGGGCGGGAAGTACTCGTCAGACAGGAACTGCTGGCTGCGCTCGTACTTCTCGCGAGCGTTGTCCTTGTGCTCCTGCGGGACCCGGTTGGTCAAGTCGTCGCGCAAGCCGCGAATCTTGTCCATCATGCCGTTCTTCTTGGCCTTCGCCTCCTCAGTGGAGTCGTCCGTGTACGCGCCTTGCCTGTTTGACAGTCAGTCGAAATCTTAGAAACATATGGCGCCAGACGTACTGCTGCACATCGCCCGCCTCAGCCCTCGCGCGCTCCGCTGCCTGGTCCTTCATACGAAGGGCGTCATTCTTGCGCTCCTCGAATGCCTCCTGACCAGTAGCGACAGGCCGTCCGTCGCTGTCGCGCACAACGGTATTATCATCACGAGGGTGACGCTCAACCTTGTGGTCGGTGCCCGGAACGCGCGCTTCAAGGACTGGTGTCTCGTCGGGGCCGACATGCTTGCCGTCCTTGGAAACGAACTGGTCCTTCGGCGCGCTCTCGTCGACGGCGGCGAGACGGTCGGGATGCGGTGCGAGGTTGTCGGCTGCCTTGGAGGCGCCGCGGGCAAGAAGGTCGCGACCCATGACGCCGAAGTCGGAGAGCAGCTTCCGCGCCTCAGCGTTCGTCAACACCAGCGTGATGAGAGTCCGCAAGTGCTGCACAGCTGCAAGGCAAGTTAGCAAAGGCGACGTACGGGAAGAAAAAATAGAAGCGCACCCTGGCGGCCGTCGTTCTTCGCCTTGTCCTTTCCTACGGGAATGTTGGTGCTGGTCGCCTGACCGGCCACGGCGTCGGTGTTGACATCACGACGTGCCAGAAGAAGTTTGCAGAAGCTCGTCGGAGTTCTTCTCCTGTACAATCTTGCGCGCGGTAGCAATGATGTCTTGCGTGTCCTGGATCAGGCGCTTGCCTTCCGGTGACAAGTCGCCGGTGGGCACCGGGGAGTTGTCGAGCACGTATTTGAGAGTGTGGTCGATCTGGGAATTGCTGGGCATCCGGCCCTCGCGGAAGGCGGCAATAACGCCATAGAAGCGAATCTGCAGCCCAAGTCAGTTGCCGGGCACGAGAAATGGAATATATGCGCGCGAAAATGCGATGACGTACCTTTCTGTCGACATCGGCGTCCTTGTCCGCCTTGTTGACGGGGTCCGTGACGGCGCCGGCCTTGGGCTTCGAGGAGATATCCTGACACGCGAGTTAGAGGGATTTTCCGCAGAGAATAAGGCGCGCTTACTTTGGGGGCAGGGGGAAGAGACATTGTGGGGATGGGAAAGTTCAGTGAGGGACTCTGGCTATTCCGAGCGCGTTATATACGCGATCGAGCGGTGACGCACACACATACATCATGCTCAAGCTCGCGGGAGCTTGCTCGCTTGACAAACGCGCAGCTGCCGCTGACGTCACGCGTTTTGTTTCCCAATTTGGCGCACCATTGTTCTCTTTTGGTATTCATCAGCCCGCACTCGGGCAGGCCGTGACTCTGCGTCTGTGCGCTCCTCTGGTAAAGATTAGTTGGAGAAACATGGAGAAACACCATGGAGAAACACGTCGATTGACTGCAGCCGACATACCGGATGACAGCATAGACGACGCAAATTACCAAAGGCAAGCTCGACGGACTTCTGTCAGGAATGCAACGCGGCAGAGTCAAGGTCGTCGCATGTTACTCTCCGATAGACCATCGCGAGAGCTATGCATTCATGACAGAGCATCTGTGCCGCACTAAGGACGACCGCAGCATCGGATAGCGCGAGAAGGGAGGCGGTATGAGGACCCAGAGCTCCAGCAAGGTCCGAAGGCAAACGGTAATGCGAGATCGTTTATCATCCTGCAACGCTTGCATCATCGAGCCCACATACAGGCTGCCAATCGCGCCTACGGTGGCGCATAAAAATGTGCAGAGGTTGCGAAGCATCGCGTGTTGGAACTGAGGGAAAATATTGCTGCGATTCGCCATGCTCGACGAAGACAAAGCCGCGGAGAAGACGCGTCGCGAGTGCCAGAGCCATCGGGTCATAGCGGGCGACGTGCGTGAAGTGATTGAGCGGAGTACATGGCACCAGGCCGCTTTCTCTTTCTTGAGACAAGAGCAACGTCCGAAAGAAGTGACGACACCAAGCGATACAGAACCAGCATGCCTAGCTGAAGCTTGGTAAGAGGATGATGAGCTCGGAGAGGCACACGGGTAGGTCCATCTGGCAACGTTACACGTGTGGCAAATTGCTCGGTTGAGCCGGACCGTCATCGAATTGCCTTTTCCGTCAAACAAAGGAGGCTGAGCCAGGACAGCGACGCTGGATGGGCATACTTCTTGGAAGTCACATTGCCCATATGAAGAGGATTTGTGAGCTATTTGTGCTGAACCGTGAATTTTCCTCGTCCTATGCACGTGCGCACACTGCCAGGCAGCTCCTACACCGCTCAACCAAGCTTATAAGAGGCAGATTCCTGTCACTACTTCACGAACACTGCCCTCAATTGAGCGAAGTCCTTATGTCATGCATTCAGTCTACTTATTAGGATCTACCTGACCCGTCGATCATCAGACGCCTTGGTCGCCCGCTCTATTTCTACCCTTGAGAGAGTCAATTGTGGCGCGAGGCCACAAAGTCCGACACGCCGCTGTCGCGTGACGACGCGGCCACCACCTCCTTCTGCTACCTGCAAGCCCGTGGAGACATATGTGTTATGCTGGAGCTATGCGTGCCTCGCCAAATGAAAGCGTTCAAAGCATGGAGTGGCACTGCGGGAACCGCTGCAACATGTCAATGACGCACCGAGGTAAGGTGATTCGAAGGGCATGCGAGTTGAGAAAATCAAGGAATGTGGGTCAGATGTGGGTGGTCGAACGTGTAGCAGCACTGAACATCGTTATTCGACGAGCTCAGGTTGAACATGATCGTAGTAAACAGGCCTCGATCCGAGTCTGACAGAATAATGATACGGTAAAGTCGCACGTGGCTGTCGAATGATGTCTTCACGCGGCCTTGGAGTCGGACGACCATCGCAAAGACCCGTGCTCGGCCTTCGTGAACAAGAACGGCGACGGTCAGGCAAGAGCGACCTAACCACACGCGATGGGCGACATTCAGACTAGACCATTTTCCAAGAACTACAGGTCTGTCGCCATACGCGACTGAAGCGAACTCTGTCGCAGCAACTTACTGACCGACCGCCCGACCTCCAGTGGGCTCGTCAACCAGTCGGTTATCGCGCTGGGCCTTGCGGTGATATGTATATCAGGTCATGAGCTCATGAAGCGGCGGCGGCGGGGAAAGCACTACGGCAAAGGGGAGGTTGGCAGTCGCGAATCATGGGAGTTTGGCTAGTGCGTACCAGCATCCTTGTTACTCTGAGTATGCGCTGACACTGTTGGAAAGTCTCTTCGGAGCACGATCATGGGCTAGGTGCGTGCGGTGTACGATGCGGCGGGGTGAGCTCACGACGTGCAGGCTACCCACGCCACCGGCACCGCTGGGCTACCCGTTCGCATGGGTCAAGCAAGCGGTCATGTTTCCAGAAGAAAAAATGAACGAGCTTAGAGGACTCGACGCAACGCTCTACATTCGTTTTCTTAGAGGCTGCTGTGCGTATCTATTCTTTATCCCGCTCTTCCCCCCATGCTAAACTACGCTTAATCGCCCAGTCTGGTTCGCCCTCCTACACTCGCTCACCACCTTCCCCATCCTCTTCCCCATCCACGTCCGCTTCTCCGAGCAGTCCGTCTCCCCCAAGTCGATGACGCGCGCGTCGATATCGTCGCTCGTGCTCACCGAACACGGCCGGTCGCTCCTCTGGATGCACATCTGCCTCCTGATCTGGGTCACGGTCAGCTGGATGATCGCGCTCTTGTGGATCTGCCATGGCGCGTTCCGTTTGCGTGCGGCGAGCATCGCAGCTGTCGCTCGGCGTCTCGCGTGCCCAGAAGAAAGCCGCGTCGACCCGCGGATATACTACCCCCACCCCCACCCGCAGTACGGCTTCGTTGACGTCCCCGACGCCGAAGTGGACAAGCCCATTCCGGGCCTCCGCCTGCGCACGGTCATGGTGTGCAACATCCCCCCGGGGCTTCGCAGGGAGAAAGACCTGAAGGAGTACTTCGAGTACTATATGACGCGCAAGCTCGACGCGCCAGCGCTCCCCATCATGTCCTCAACACGCCCGGGCTTCATCAACAAATCCTTCGCATTTATATTCAACCGCGCCAAACGCCTTCCGAAACAGGTCTTCACCCAGCCACAAAAGCCCTCCTCAGATTCGCCGGAGGAGCCAAAGCAGGGACGCTCGCGTGTAATTGGCGAGGTGCCATGCATTGAGAAGGTCGTGGTCGTGCGCAAGATGACGGAGCTGGCGTCGCTGCTGGAGCGCAGGGAGGAGATCCTTCGTCTGCTCGAAACCGCGCACGTCAAGCTCGCGAAGAAAGCGGTGACGGCCGTGAAAGACGAGCTTGCCGACGTGGCGCGCGCAAGCCAGCTGCCGCGGCGCGGTGTAACTCGCGTGCGGCTCACGTCGCGAAGAGCCGCAAGGCGCCTGATCTCGAGGTCGGCGATTCGGGGCAGGAGGGCACGATGACGGAGGAGGAGCGTTTGGAACTAGTCGTTTCTGCACTGCAACCCTTCGTCGACGAATTCGGTCTGCATGAGCTCGATGCATCCAAGTTGCGTGCAGCGATTCCTCGCATGGGTAAGCATGCCTTCCGCCAATTGCGTGCGGAGGGTTCGTCCGGGTCCGATGATGGAGAAACCGAGGGACGGAGGTACGCATCAGAGGCGCCTGCTGGCCGACACAACGCCCATCGCCGTACCGTCTGGGACGCGCTGTTGTCGCTCCCGCGGGACACCCTCGACGCATACCAGCCCTTGATCAGCTTATCACACCTCTTCCGCGGGAAGACGGTACCCGCAGTGGACTACTACTCGGCGAAGTTGAACTTGATCACGACGCTCATCACGGAGAATCGCGCGCGTGCGTGGCGGACTACGATCCGGTGTCCACCGCGTTTGTGACATTCGCGGACCCGGCGGATGCGCAGAGGGCGTGCAAGCAGCTCGCGGTGCACCCAGAGAACCCGCTGACGTGCATGGTGTCGATGGCACCCGCGTTCTCGGACATTGACTGGACACGGATGATGAAGAACTCATTCGATGCGGAGGTGAATGCCGACTGTCCGTGCTGGCGAGTCATAATAGGCTAACTGGTAATGCAGTTTGTGAAGGACTGGGTTGTTAGCCTTGGTGTCTGGGGCTTCACGATTTTCTGGCTGTTCCCTGTGTCTTTACTGGTCGGTCTGGTTTCTATTCAGAACATCTCTTCTTTTTGGCCACAACTGGTGAGCTCTTTCTCGATACCACCTCTCATGAAGTAATTTATTTACACGACGCCAGAAAGCGTACCTGGACCGCCACCCATGGGAGGAAGAAGTCATCCAGTCCTTCCTCCCCACCATCCTCGTCGCTTTGCTTGCTCTGCTCATCCCCCTCGTCCTCCTCCTCATCGCCAAGAAGGCGCATACGATCACGACCTTGTCAGCCATGCACGACCGCATCCTTACACGATATTACAAGTTTCTCATCGTCAATGTCTTGGTATTCTTCTGCGTAGGCACCGCTGCCCTGCAGACCGTCATAGAGTCGTTCCGCGCGGACGCAAGCACCCCAGACATCCTGGGTATCGTCGCAGACAGCTTCCCCACGGCAGGACCCTTCTATGTGGGATGGCGTAAGTCGCATATTGGCACCGGAAATACACACACTGACGCGTTTGCAGTCATCTTCACGACAGCTTTGCACGCAGGGTTCGAAATTTCACTGTTCGGGGTGAGTACATTTTGTGGCAAATCATGTGTGATTTGCTCACGTATCTCAGCTCCCACTTATCCTCTACCCCGCGACAAGGAGCCAAGTGACACCGTGCGTGACTCCCTTCAGCTTTGTATTCACTCGATAGACAATGTTATAGGCGCAAGCGATCCGTCGGCACTCGCCCCGCACCCTCAACTACTACTGTACGTGTCTACCCTGCGAGTAACATGTCGCCGCTTATCAGACCCCCCAGATTGGCTCCCCAATCATCTTCTCGTCGTTAATGTACTAGTACTATTCGCAGTGCTCAATCCTTTTGTATTACCATTTGGCGCCATCTATTTCTTTGTACAGTGTGGTGCGTTCCTACTCTCGTGCGAACCGGGTACAGGACTGATGTTCTTCTTTTTTCCAGGCGTCATAAAGAACCAAGTAAGTGCGGCGGATTCTCCGACGAGATGTTCCCTTAACCTTTCGATAGCTCCTGCATGTTTACGCCAAGAATTACGAAGCAAACGGGCAGGTCCTGCTCATACGCATGGTCCGCTACTCTCTCGATGGTACGTGGTCAATCAATGCACCTGCTTACAGCGGAAGCTGACTCTGGCTGCGTAGGATTGATTCTTGGCCAAGTACGCACCTGTGTACATCTGCCGCTACACAACTGACTATCATACTAGGCCGTTTTCCTGGCATATATGGTCGTTCTGAAGAAGAGCTCCAACTTCATTTGCGCCGCCGTCCTCGTATGCATCACCGCCGCGATAAAACTCGTGTAAGTCTTGCTGGCGTTTTGCTGTCACCGTTGCTTATCCAGTGATCAGCTTGACTCGTATGATTCGCGCCCAATTCGAACGCGATGATGCAGCTGAAGCATCTGTTGTCTGTTTCGGCGACGCGCCCCCCGAGCAAGACAATTTCCATATCGACGCGGACAATACGTCGGACGGCGGGCAAACGCAAGACGGCGAAGGGCTTCTTGAGCACAGCCGGTCGTCCTTCTTGCGGCGAGAAACGTGGAAGGTGCCCGGGTGGATTAACTTCGAATATTCAACCATTCGAAAGCGTAATGAGCCTTTGAACCGCCGCCGCCCCATCCCTTTCCGCCGGAGAACTCGTTCACACGGATCCCGTCGCGAGCTACGAATCTCAACATTGACACCGCGACGGAGAAGGCTGGCGGACGGAGATAGGGGAAGCCGACGTTGTGGATAGTCCCACAAGTACCAACGAGGCGACCGTGGTGGGACATCTGGACAGCGCTATCTTGAAGGACATCCCGATGGCGAGGACGACCTCCCCGAAGTCGATGCATCGCCGGCTGGATTCGGATGCCACCGAGCGGCCGCCAGCACCCTTGGTCGTACGCCATCCACCCATGATCCCGTGGGACGATCAGGTCACGGAAGATATTGCTTACGATAACCCCTACTACACGCGTGCCATCGCCAACGTGCTGTGGCTGCCGCGCGACCCATTCGGCCCCCTGGATCTCAATGACACTGTGGACTTGAAGCGATCGCTCACCGTGGAAGAGTCGGCCGGGGAGATCGGCACCTGGATCGGCGTCGGACATATGGTGCCACCTACGGGCTCGGACCATATGCCACTGGGCTCGGTCTACGAACCGTCGCAGGCGGGCAGGGCGATGTCCGTCGTGTCCGAGATGGAATCCCTGTCCTCGCCCTCGGAGATGGGGATGATGTCGACGACCCGGAGCAACTCGTCCTTGCTCTTCCAGTACGACGGCACGGAGGACATCGAGCTTCCACCTGGTATTGCGAGGAGAGTGGGCGAGTGCGACACCGAGCGCGCGCCCGTACCGCCCCCAGTCCGCGACGACATCGCTCTCGCAGTCGTACGCGCCCAACCAGCCGCGGCTCCGAGATCACCTGGGGCTCAGGCATCGGCAGCGGCGGGGCGCGCAGACCGAGCGTCACGATGCGCCCCCGACTGCACTCCTTCCGCTCGTTTTCGGACGGGTCGAACAACTCGCCCTTCGGGAGCGTCAACCGCGCGCGCACGACCTCCGTCATGTCCTCGCTGCACCCGCCGACGCTGAAGAGCGCCAGGCGCGCGCGATCCACCGACGTCGAATTGGGCGTGCGGCCGGACGCGCATGCGCAGGCCGAGTTCGTCGAGGCGGCGGCGGGATCGCACCACTCTATCAACGGGCGGCCGCAGAACATCAACAGCCACCAAGCGATCTTGACCGAGGTCATTGCGGAAGAGGAGGCTGCTCTGCAGCGACGGTTGGAAGAGGAGCAGCAGGAGGCGGAGGTCGCCCGGCGGACGGCGAACAAGTCGTGGATGACGTCCTGGTTGTACAAGAAGCCGACGTTGCATCCGGACTCTCCGCCAGCGCCAGCCCTCCTGAGTCGTGATGGCCAGCACTTCCGGGGTCTTGATTTGTCTGGTTTCTTTGTCTATCTTCAGTCCATGCATCGCATTCGGAGGGGTTTTTAGTCTACACGACCATCATTATTACTATACCACTGCAAATTATTCTGTACCACGTATATCTATACCCGTGCATGATACGGTCGGTGGCAGTGGACGAGCGGACCGTGAAGCTAGCAGCTTGTGAAATGTTGAAAGAAATTCGTGCAAGCTGTTCCGGCACTGAAGATATGGCATTCCGACTGCGTAGGATACGATAAGGAGGTAAAGCGACACTGTGGTCTACTTGGTCTGCATCCACCTCAGCTTGGTCGGGCGGTAGAGGAAGTTCTCCGCGTAGTTCTTGGGAGGAATGCGCTTGACCGTGGGTGGTTGCCTGCACAAGTGATTGATGAGCATACCGGTCCCAATCGTTGGAGCAGTTCTACTCACACATAGTAGTCCCAGCCCTGCTTCTCTGCAAAGTGAGCGGCATCCTCCTTGGTGCGGAAGGACATGCGGACGCCCTGGACGTAGTCCGCGCTGCATGATCGAGTGTGAGCAGGGGTCCCTCCAAACATAACGCATTGACTGACGAAGAGGCCCAGCCCATAAGGGGGTTCTCCCAGCGCCCGGCACCCTGGAGGATGTCGAAGTCGATGCGCCAGCGGTTGCCCTTGTCGGGACCGCTCTGCATCGTGTTGCGCGTGGGCTGGTAGATGCGCACGGAGCGATGGCGCAACTCAGCTATTGACTATAAGCGATATTTTCAGGATTGTGGGGGCAATTTGCGTACGGGGAGCGCCACTGATCACGTCGGCAACCATGACATCGCGGGTCGAGGCGGTAGGGTCAACGATCCCACCCGCCTCCTTCTTCTCCGTCGGCACGGAGGAGCTTTGGAGGCGCGTCTGGGACGCAGCACATAGAGGGCTGGCGAGTCGTTGCTTGGAGGCAGTCGACGCCTGCTTGCAGGCGCGCAACAAAGACATGATGGGCGGAAGGAAACGCTATGTCGGTGACACAACAACGCCACATATTCCCGCCGCCTTTCGGTCGCGCTCCGATTGGCTCAGACATGTCGGATTTCTCTCAACCTTAGCGTCGACGGTGATGTCTGGCCAGCGGTCAGAAATCCGACTGCTCTTCGCACGACTCGTCGCACGTCTCAAGTCACTGCCCAAGGATGCGCCTCGAGCGACTACAGCACCGTTGTGCTCCAGACTCATCCCAATCATCACTTCTCCAGCGACTTTCTCCTCCGGCGATCCTTCTCCGAGCGGCAGGGCCAGGCCAGGCCAGTCTTCCGGCCGCCCGGCCCATCCGGTGGCAATGTCTGGAACATATATGGTTCCAGCTCATCGCTTGGATCGAGTTCTTCCATCCTGACTGCGGCTACCTCGAGCCCGCCGAGGATCACATCGCGCGGCTCAACACCTTTCTTCGCCTGCTCTTGCGTTGGAAGGAGTCATGCTCGCATCTGCTTGCGCAGACCCCACGACTCTACGCCCGCTGTATGTGGCTCTGGCTTCATCTTCCAGAGTACGTTCGCGGGACGGAAAAGGAGAAGATAGCAGACAATCTGATGTGGTTTCCGGTCCTTGTGGAGATGATGTCGTACTTGGTACCATCCGACGTTCGTTCCAAAGGCGCCAGCGACTATATCGCGGTGCGCGAGGGCCTCGCAGCCGTCAATTACAGGCCGCGACGGGTGTATAGGCTAGCTGTCCAATCTGCGGTCAAGGTTATCGAGGCCGCGCAACGGACAGCGAACGCGGACCTTATGACCAAGCAAATGCTTGCCTGTCTCAAGGGACATATGTGTATCGTTTACGATCTCGTGCACAGTATTGTCACTACTGATCAACATGCGCGAGACGTTATACGAAATCTAGTACACTTGGCGCGGACGATACAAGGCTTGGAGCCCGGACACGACGCCGCCAGCCGCACCTTCGCTATACTAATCGAAATATGGCAAAGTGCCGCCGACAACCGATCCTTAGTCTGGGCGCTGAACGACGATGTGCTCTCGGTTTTGGTCGACATACGTCGGACATCGCAACCTGAATTTCACTGGCTCTTTGATCGCGCTTTTCTGTATATAGCGTCTCTCATGCATCATCAGGGTCGATGAATTGATCGACGAGCGGTTCCGCGATTACCAATATGTTTTTCGCAAGGAATGTCGCAACCTCGACGTACGTTGATTTGACCTTGGAGATGTGCCGCGCTTATGTACTTAGTGCGATGGGAAACAGAAGAACCTGCGCCAATGCGTATGCAAGGTCGTTTATCACTGTTCGAAGTCGTGTCAGGCGCTCGACTGGCAGAGGCATAGGTACGCATGCATTGGAGGTTCTGATGTTTCTGGCTTCAAGATACTCGACGGTATGTTGCCTGGGTTGCTTTCACGCGGGAAATATACGCTGACACCTCTCTGGTTTTCAGACGCCTCATATCTGTCGCATCGCGCAGCCTACTTCCTCCAAGTACTGACTCTCAGACGCGTACGCGAGCATAGCGACGAACTCGACATCGTGGCCGAGATCAAACGGATGCGCGAAAATCCTCCCAGTGGCATGAAGCGGGACGTCTTTGAGGTCATCATCGACTTCGGGTCGCAGTTGCTGGGCCACGACTTCAAAGTCAGCTATGTGGACGAAGCCTCGAAGTACGAGCGTAAGCCGGAGGAAGAAACGACGGTCGTCGTGACAGCGTGCTTGACCGGCCTGCCGGAAGAGAGACAACGTCCAGCGCGAATCTCTGCCTGGCGCTGCAGTTTGCAACAAATAGAGACTCACGCCATAGAAGCGAAGAAAGCCAGGGATTTACGTCCCCTCGCGAAAGAACTCGCAGGAAAGACGTAGTGCATTGTCGGATACCGCGTATGGACGTCTGTCTTATTTCGGGGAGCGTTGCATTTGCGACTTTACCGCCCAAGGGAGGCGCACGGGGCACACGGACTGCGTACATAGTAGTCGCAAATCGCAAGTTACAGGTGCGAGCAACATCGAAATTACACGATCCTCGAAGGCGGCGGAATGACGAGTCTCAGTTTGACAGCCTAAGCGGTCTCTCGAACGCCCTAAAGTTGTATGTCCTCCTCTGTCAAACCCAATCTGTAAAATTCCAGCGTCCCCAGCACACACCGCCAGGCGGTGATACACGCTGGCGCCCCGGGACTGTCTTCCGGCAGCGAAGGCAGCGGGCCCAGCTTGGCTGTCACGATAATCGTCGGATCCTGCTGCCACCGTTCGTACTTCGAGCTCTCGTCCACGTACGAGACCTCCGAGTCCACGGGCATGTCGCCAAAGTCGAGCGCGACGAGGAAGACGTCCTTTTTGTGCCGCGCGGCTGGTGCTGGCGCATGCTTTTCACCTTCTCGAGGATTTCGATGAGGTCGAGGCCGCAGACCTGCTTTCGGGCGAGCATCATGAGGAAGGTGGCGGCGGGATGGGATAGGTATGAGGCGTCTGGAGCGCGTCGTGAGCTTTTGGTTACTCTGGTGCGACCACCACAGCTCACCGTCGATTATTTCGAAGCCGCCAAAGTACTTAAGCCCTCTCTCGACACCGATCAGACAGTTGACGACGTGAGGAGACCAGTGGCGCTTTTGGCACGCCTTCGAGCAATAATATACTGTTTTGCATTCACACCGGCGAAGAGGGACATCCTTTCGTTCGCACTGCGCCTTCATGAGAATGAATGGTGGCATTGCGCAAAGCTTGAACGTACTTCGGGATTGCCACACTCCTTAGGGAAAGAGCCCTTGAATAGGGTGACCCGGCGTTCCACAATTTTGTCGATCAAGGACAGGTCTTCTTCATCAATGAAGGCCGCTTGCTTGAGCGTCGCACGACCTCTGTGGGCCACAAGCGCACGGATCACGGGGAGATGGGCGGTTCGAGTAGCCACATTGATCAGGGCGCCGCCGATGTTGGACCGCCATTGCTCGCTGGGGGTCGTCTGGCAGATCTCGACCATAAGCGGGAAGATGCCATCCTTCAGCGCCCAGACCATCGACCGGTGGTCTGTCGCAGTCTCCCAGATCTCGCCTAGCAGGGCACAAGCCCGACCGGCCACTTCGTGCTTTGGATCCAGCGCATGCAGGGTCCGCACCAGGCGCACCATGCTCCGGATGACGTCTCGCGCGTGGTTGCCGACGACGAGGACGTCTAACACGAGACTGCGAATAACCGACAGGTGGATATCAATATTTTCGAGAGCTTTTTCTGTGACGGTGTCGACGGCGGTCTCTTTGACGGTGTCTGCCAACTTCTGCGCGCAGCGGATGGCAAGCCTGTAAACTCGCCGGGGCTTGTGGTTCACGGCTGCGAGGCCCTCGCGCACGGCAGCAAGGTCGTAGACGATGTCGGGTTCGCTGTCGATGCTCTCAGCATTGGCAGCGGCGAGGTCGAATTCGTCTCCGGTGACGATGAACATCGCCTCGACGAGGGTCTGTAGCCAGACGATGAAGTTCGCGATCCTATAATTCTCGTCCCCGGACACGTAGTCTGGGAGGTGGAGCCACATCCACATGATGTAGGCATAGAGCTGGGGCGTTTGCGCTAGCAGGTGCAGAGTCGCTGTCTTCCACCCCATGAGGGACCGGGTGATGCGGAGGACACGTTCGATATGCCTGGACGCGGGCGCAAGATAGCCTCCACCGGGATAGAGGAAGGATATCCATGTAATGAGGTTGAACCAAACGCGCTCTAGGCATTGGATGATGGCTCCGCGAAGATCCTTCAGTCCAGGACCTCGATGTCTAGGACTTCTTGCAGGTCGTCGATGGCCGATAGAGCTCGTGACACAGCAGGAGAGGACGCGCGCCACTCGTCAGGCGGAAGAGCGAGGGGATCAACAGTGAGTTCTTTGAACGTGGCCTCGGAGGTGATTAAGGGCCCGAGTTTAGCGCATATCGGCGCTACCCTCGCGCGAGACGCGCCTTCGGGTAGCTGCTTCAGGCGCGCAACCAGTATACGGATTTCTGCAGTACTTGTTGCCTGCATTGCCTTCCACCCGCGTCCGAGGCGTATGCGCTTAGCAAGTGATGTTTGTAGGCGTCGATAGATAGAGCCATTTGGAATCGATGAGGGATCTGGAGACCCCGAACCGTGCGAAGATAAATTGAATCCGCCGGCAATTGCCGGTCACTGTTCTGCCAAGTTCTATAAGGCTTTTAGGGGAACTGCATGACGACGATAATGAGTCTCTATTATATGGACGATCGTCTCTTGCTATGGCTACAAGTTAGGGATGCTGATAAGTACTCTACTAGGATGTTGATTGAGATAGGACTTGGATGCAAACGGAGATTTTCTACGCGTGCGCTTGCCTCGCAGCCCGTCGTGCCCTCCATCGTGGGCTCATGATCATCTCTACATAAATCAAGGGAATCATAAGCGCGGCGATTCCGCCTAAAAGGACGTATGTCCAGCCATAGCCAAGGGCGTCGGTGATGTAGTCAATGACGGCGGTCATCACAGCGGCGAGGCCACAGCGGGCAAGGTTCGTCTGAGAATATGGTCAGCAAGGACGGGGGACCTCGAGGGAAGAGATAGACGTACGCAAGCTGTTACACTGGAGCTCTGGGCGTGCTCTATGTCGATCATGAGCGTCATTGTCGTGTTCAAAACGGCGTTGAAGGTATAGCCAACTGTAAGAGAAGTTCAGCGCACGCTCAGGTAATAGAGGAGGATGTCACATACTCGGTAGCTGCAAGATGAGCGGGCCGGAAAGGTGCACGCCGGCCTGTACGCACCAGCCCCAGCCGATGACGCTTGCGACAAAGACCACGACGTGCAGAGGCAACAACCGCATGCGCGCGCGCTCGATGGGGAAGTCCCGCTCTCCCGAGACGCCTTTCTCTCTATCGCCCTCTCCGTCCGCAATCCATCGCCGCTGAAACCGCCGATACTCGGCATCCAGTACGCGCCCATGCACCGCGCTGCTGATGAGCATGCCCGAGCCAATGGGCAGATAGCACAGGCCGATGTCGGTCTCGCTCAAGAACGGGTACTTCACCGCAAACGCGCTGGAGATCGTCGCGGTGACGCAGTACCACACGGCGTAGATGATGGCGGTGAAGACGAGGGCGAGCGAGACAGAGGGGTTGAGGAAGAGGGGCAAGGGATTGCGGATGTGCTTGCGCTTGGGCGCTGGTGCTGGTGTGCCGTCGCTTGTCTTGGGGTGTTGTGTAGCTTTCGGGAGTGTAGACTGTTCCGACCGGCCTACGACGCGGATCACCGGCGAGTAGACGAGCTTTGAAAGTCTGCTTCCGCCCGCCTCAATCGAGTGATGGGTTTCCGGTAAGAAACTGTGGTATTGTCAGCGTAAAAACATAGCCTGATAGAGAATACTCACAGCAAGACGAAGATCAAGCAGCATCCAGAGAATATACAGAGGAACCAGAAAATGGATCTCCAGCCAAGACCCTGGGCTAGTGCACCACCTAGAACAGGCCCTATTACGGGTGCCATCTGCGCTCCATAAGCATTTTGTAGCAGGATAATGGCACGCAAACTCACTTGAGGTCCAAGGTTGAAAGCACCAAAGTAGCCGCCACGATCTTTTCTAGTGGAGATGTCGCCTATCACGCCCGCCCCTGCTTCATATTAGCGTACTGGAGCAAATTGTTGGCAGGCAGAACAAACCTAGGGCGATGGTGCTGGCGCATCCGGCTGCCTGAAAGCAGCGAAGTACTAACAATAGCCAGAACGCGTTGGCGGGTACCAGCGCAAGGCCGAGACACGAGAGCACCAGAATCACGAGACAGATGAGGTATGTCGGCCGACGACCATAGAAATCAGAGATAGGCCCCCATACCATAGGCGCTATGGGCGTTGAAGTCAGTCATGCATTGCGGCCGCTGAGGAGTTGGATTCAACGCACATATGCCTTGGAAAACCAAGTACACGGTGATAGTCAAGTTGAGCTTAGACGTTGACTCGTGGAATACACCGGTAAGGGTGGGGATGGCGGGGAAGTATATGTTGGCTGAGATGTGTGATCAGTGAGGTGCATGCGCGCCACATGCATTCGCATACCTGGGAGGGGACTTCGGGGACCGTCAGTCTCTCGATACACTCGGGCCAGAAACGATCGACGCACCTGAACAAGCCAGCTATCGCCACAACGCCTACGATGAACCATATTTCGTTGCGCGTGAACGATGTCGGCTGCTCCTCTTTTCCCAATTCAACTTCCTTCGCCTTGACCTCTGCGTCTGCAGACACGGTCAAGTCATTCAGCGTGCGTCGGCCGTCCTCTAGCGTACGTCGGTCGTCCTCTATCGTGTCGTTCATGATGATCGTGAACGAAGAGACGCCATATATATGGCTTTGCAGAACCCATCGGAACCCGAACGGCGTCGGATGCGAGCGCGAGACAGGCGCGGATAAAAGATTACGCCTGAATGATTCATCATCATCGCGGTCGTTTTTCCGAGGTCGTGTAGTCAACGTGTAGTGTTCGATAGAACATGAACTTCGTGGTAGATGGACTAACAGCGGACTGATAGCTATATGAGGACTCGCTGGCGTAGAGTGAGGCGGGTGATGATGTTCAGCAAATGTTCAGTGACTGCGGGGAACAGGCGCTCGCGGCTCGGACCGAAACATTAACACGTGGCCTAAACAAGACCTTCCTTTTCCGTCTCTGAGTCTCAGATCATAAGTAGATGTGTACGTAAGTGACATAACGTAACACAGCCATCTACCTTGAGACTGCCCAAGGACTATATACTAGGTAACGACATCGTCCAAGCAATGCAAAAGATGTTGCATCTAGATTCAAATATCTACTATCCACTGAGGCCAACGGCTCCAACGAGTCGGCGTCAAAACATGCCCGTGCGGCTGCCACCCTCCAAAGCACGCACCTGGCACGCCAGCGGCACGCACCAAGAGAAATGGGCAAACCAATCGTCAAATAACCCCCACGACGTGTGAGCCACCTGCATCATCATGCAGATATACGCTGCTGTGACCGAAATTGAGCGTTTGGAGAGGTCACCTGCCACCCCCGCCGTCGCCACATATGAGGCCTCGCAATTCGCTTGAATCTCTCGGAGGTGGCCCCAGACGTCTTCTTTCTAGCGCAGCAAAGCCAATCGTCAGCCATCTACGCAATCGCCTTCTTTGCTGCACGACGCGCCCTCCATCGCGGGCCCATGATCATCTCCACGTAGACGAGAGGGATCATGAGCGCCGCGACGCCGCCGAGAATGACGAAGGTCCACCCATAGCCAAGGGCCTTGATGGTATAGTCAATGACGGCGGTCAAGATAGCCGCAAGGCTGCAGCGCGCAAGGTTCGTCTGCAAGGAACGTTCAGCGCGTGGTGTCAACGGTAAGTAGCAGAGGAGAGAGTGCTTAACGTACACAGGCGGTCACACTCGAGCTCTGTTCGTGCTCGATGTCGATCATGAGCGTCGTCGTTGTGTTCAGCACCGAGTTGTACGTGTAGCCCACTGTCAAATAAAATATGTATCCCCTCTAGTACACGGCAAGATCAAATTTCACGCACTAGGCAGCTGCAAGACAAGCGGCACTGCGAGATGAACGCCCGCCTGCACGGCCCATCCCCAACCGATGACGGTCGCCGCAAATATTGCCATCTGGTATGGCATAAGCCGCAGGCGCGCCCGTTCGACGGGGAACTCCAGCTCGCCGCCCGACGCACCCTTGCCCGCCTCTGCGCCCTTTTCCGCCTCCAGCTCCCTCCGCGCAACCCATTTGTCATGCATGCGCCGATACTGCGCATCCAGAATCCTTCCCTGCACCAGGCTGCTCACAAGCATGCCCGCGCCGAGGGGCAGGTAGCATAGCCCGACATGTGTCTCAGTTAGGAAGGGATACTTGGCAGCGTATGCGGTGGAGTTTGTGGCGGTCACGCAGTACCACACGGCGTAGACGATTGCGGTAAAGGTAAGCGCGAGGGACACGGCAGGGTTGAGGAAGAGGGGGAGGGGGTTGCGGATGCCTGTATGTTTGGGTGCTTCCGGTGGTTTATGAGCAGAAGTGGCGAGTGCGGGTCCTGAGGCGAGTGCTGGTGCTGAGGTAACCGCTAGGTCCGGTGCGGTGTGTATGTTTCGGCGCGAGCGACCGATGACATGGATCAGCGGCAAGTAGATGAGCTTTGTGAGCTTTGTGCGGTGCGTATCGACAGAGGCGCGGGTTTCGGGAAAGAATCTGCAATGTTGTCAGAGCCTGTAAACGTATACAGGTCCAAGTGAGAGGCCTGACGTGATAATGAGGGACAAGCAGCATCCCGCAAGTATGCAGAGGAACCAGAAGATAGATCTCCATCCGAGGCCGTCAGCCAATGCGCCGCCCAGCACAGGTCCAATGACCGGCGCCAGCTGAAAAGGTTCTTCAGCAGGGACATAGGCTTAGCGGTGGAATTGCACCAACCTGGGATCCAATGTTGGAGGCAAAGAGATATCCGCCGCGGTCTTTCCTCGATGTTATATCACCTATCGTACCCGCACCTATGACGTGATGAGCATGATTATGTCGAATAACGGATGTCTGCATACCTAGAGCAGTTGTGCTTGAGCATCCTGCCGATTGAACGCATCGAAGCAGCAGCAGCAACCAGAAGGCATTTGTCGGTACGAGAGCGAGACCGAGGGACGATAAGACAAGAATAGAAAGGCAGATTATATACGTCGGTCGACGACCGTAGAAGTCAGACACTGGACCCCAGACTACAGGCGCTGTCGGGACAATCAATGAATCACGAGAGCCAGTGGACGGTATGCGTACAGATGCCTTGAAAGATCAGATAGACAGTGACAGTCAGATTCAACGACGATGTTGATTTATGGAATATCCCTGTGAGCGTAGGGATAGATGGGAAGTAGATATTCGCTGCGAACGGACGAGCTCTTCAGTCGCGTGCGCGCTCGTACGCTCTTGAAAACATTACCTGGAAATGGGCTTCGCAGGTATCAGCCTCGTACTGAAGCTATGAAAGCAAACTTGCCTGAAGAACCAAGCAATCGCTACGAGAAGTGCAATGAAGCGTGTCTCGTTGCGCGTATAACGCGAGTTCATGTCCTCCGGTTTTCTCACTTCCTGAGAGGCAGCAGCTGTCTGCTCTTGCACTGGGCTCACATCCTTCGTTGCGGCAGACATGATGACCGTGAGCAAGGTGAATGTGGCATGATTCAGGGTTCTTGACTCGCAATCGGACCGCCAATGGCGCCCCGCAAGGGTGCAAATCAATCAGAAGCGAGCGCTGAGATTACATACGTCCTGCACACGACCGGCGAGATGTGTGTCAGATGCAAGTCATCGATAGTCCTGGGTACCTGGACTCCAAGCCAGTCAGAGGGCGAGTTCGAGTCACTTCAAGATGCAAGGAGGAGGTGGAGATGTTGCGGCCGGAGAACGCCGAAGCGCCTTCAGGACTTCCCTTTCTGGTCAGACAAGTCACAATAGAATTGCGTTGCGTCAGCAGAAAGGCGTAATCCGGAGACTGGCCGACCCAAGCCGTGGACTACAACCCCGCCTCACCCACCATCTCTATTCTTGCTAAACGAGCGATGTTCAAAGTCAAGGATATGCCAAATACTCTTGACATGTTCCGATGCATGGCAAGGTATATATACGGCCAGGATGGGATGGACTTGACCACACAGCAACTCCGAGTCCCCTCTGCTCTCACCTCCAATCAATGAAGACCGATACTCGCATTGCTATCATCGGCGCTGGTCCCGGAGGACTTGCGCTTGCCCGTATCCTCCAGCATGCGTACGACATCCATTCGACCATCTATGAGAGCGACGCATCTGCGACCTCACGCTCACAGGGCGGCTCACTTGACCTGCATCCGGAAGACGGCCTCTTGGCTATGCGTACGGCGGGCCTCTACGAGGAGTTCCTCAAACACGCACGTTTTGAGGGACAGCAAACGCGTATTATCGACAAACACGCTGCTTTTCTGTACGACGAGAAGGACGAAGAGTATCATGCGCCGGGTGATGAGCGCGCAAGGCCAGAAATCGACAGGTATGCTTGCTCGTGACACACTTATGATTATCTGACCATTCGTGCTAACGACCTTCTCAGAGTCTCTTTACGCGATATTCTCCTCAAATATCTTGCTCCAGAGACCATACAATGGGGACGTACGCTTGAGGCCGTGGCCCCTTCGCCGGAGGGCGGACACACACTCGTCTTTCGCGACGGTCGTACCGAGGTGGCGGACATCGTCATCGGCGCCGATGGCGCATGGTCCAAAGTACGAGCTTCCGCACTCACCCCCGCTCTCCCCGAATACACCGGCACCTTCTTCGTCGACGCCGCCATCCCAGACATCGACACACGTCACCCGGCCGTCGCAGACCTCGTCGGACAGGGCACCGCCTTCATCCTCTCGGACAACAAGGCCATAATCCCCCAGCGCAACAACGGCGGAATTCTGCGCGTCTATTTCGCCTTGCAGCAGACGGGAGCGGAGGCTGATACGTTCACCCGCGACATACTGCCGCGGGGCACAGGGGCCGTGCGTGATGCGCTGTTGGCACTCTATGCAGACTGGGCGCCCGGAGTCCTCGATATCGTACGCGCCTGCGACGGCGCCGACGTCGCTGTGCGCAAGATCTTCGCGCTCCCCGTCTCGCACGCGTGGGCGCCTAATCCCAGCGTTACGCTGCTGGGCGACGCGGCGCATGTCATGTCGCCGTTCTCTGGCGTCGGCGTCAATCTTGCGCTCGCCGACGCGCTGGACTTGGCTGCTGCCATACATGAGATGTTGACCGGCGGGGCGGCCGCCGGGGACGCGTTGAAGAAGTACGAGCAAAATATGATGGCGCGGGCGAAGGAGAACCTGGTCGAGTCGAACCGGAACATGGAGGTCTGTTTCGTGGACAATGCGGCGAAGGTTTTCACGGAAATTATGCTTTCACACCACGAACATTAGTGTCTGGATGAACATATCAGCGGGTTCGAGAGATACCTTCCTGATACATGCCTATCTGCACGTCCGGATCCACATCGTATATCACTTCTCTGACATTGAAAATTAGACCCTTTTGTACTTCTGCCGAGCGCGAGCGAGATGTCATTGCCTCCTTGAGGTAAAAGTCATCTTCAACAAATATATTGTGGAAACCAACTTCATAACGGTGCGCGCCGCTGGCAGCAGGATAAAGATGGTGACAATGCCCGCGGGTCCCCTGGTCCGCGGCTCAAATTGACATCACGTTTGCGTGTTCACTGGTATAGTGCACCGTCCGAGAAGTCCTGGCATCCTCCCTCAGATATATATACACCTATCAGACAACCCATGCGCTCTGTTCCCCTTCATCTACCACCAAACGTTCACTATGAACAGGATCGGTGCGGGAATCCGCATCGCCATCGTCGGCGCAGGCCCTGGCGGTCTCGCCCTCGTCCGCCTCCTCCAGGTGCAGGGCCTCCGTCCGACCATCTACGAGAGAGACGCCTCTGTGACAGCTCGCCCACAGGGCGGCTCGCTCGACTTGCACCAGGAGGATGGACTTCTGGCCGTGCGTGAAGCGGGCTTGTACAATCAATTCCTCAAACACGCCCGCTTCGAGGGGCAACAGACGCGAATATTGGACAAGTATGCCAACCTCCTGCTCGACGACAAGGATGTTGTGGGACCAGACCACAAGGACGCGCGGCCAGAGATTGATAGGTATGGTGGTCTCTGCTTAGCGTTGCGTGTATGTGCAGGCATTGATGACATCTTCAGAAAGGACCTGCGTGATATTCTGCTCAGCTCTCTCCTGCCAAACACCGCACAGTGGGGGCGCACCCTCGAGAGTGTGGCACCTGCGCTTGGAGGGGGACACGCACTCACCTTCCGTGATGGGCATACGGAGGCCGCTGACCTCGTCGTCGGCGCCGACGGCGCATGGTCCAAAGTCCGCGCTTCCGCTCTGACCGGCGCCCTCCCTGGCTACACCGGATACTTCTTCGTCGACGCAGCCATCCCCAACGTGGACACCCGCTGGCCAGCGGTCGGCAACCTCGTCGGGCAAGGCTCCGCGTTCGTCCTCGGGGACGGCAAGGTCCTACTCCCGCAGCGCAACGGCGGAGGCATCCTGCGCGTCTACTTCGCCAGGCGGGGGTCGGAAGAAGATGCGGACGTGTTCGCGCGCGACGTGCTGTCGCGGGGAACGGTGGCGGTGCGTGACGCGCTGCTCGAGCACTACGCGGGGTGGGCGCCGGATATCCTCGACATCGTGCGTGCATGCGAGGGGGCCGATATCGTGTTACGGAAAATCTTCAGCTTTCCTCCGTCGCATTCGTGGCCTCGCACCAAGGGTGTGACCCTGCTGGGCGACGCGGCGCATGTCATGACGCCCTTTTCCGGGGCTGGTGTCAACATGGCGCTGGCCGATGCCATGGATCTGGCGGCTGCTATCAAGAGAATTGTGGCTGGAGGGACCGACCTCGGGACCGCTCTTGAGGAATACGAGAAGAAGATTATGGCGCGGGCGGAGGAGCATCTTGCTGAAGGGACCAGTTTCGCGGACATAGCCTTCTCACACGACGCCGCTGAGCGCATGTCGAGGGCCTTGAACACATCTCACTAGCCACAAAACTAGAGCAGGGCATTATAAACGTCAACCGTAGTATTAGCAGGGTAGCGAGGGGGTATAATAGAAGGAGCGCGAGAGGACTCTACATTATACAGCAGTCGCCCGACTTCTCGCTGGATAACTGGGCTTGCTCAGCCGCGAGTATGAGTTTCTCCTCTTCTGACAGCAGCTTAAACAAGAATGGTCAGCCTCAAGAAGCCGGTAGCGCATAAGAATCGACTCACCCCTTTGGCTTCGCGCGCCTTCATGGCTTTGACCTTGCTGGCGCGCTCGGCTCGAGCACGTCTGAAGGAAGGAAGAGTTGATGTATGTAATTAGATGCCATAGGTTGAGGCGATAGGATATAGTGTGGTTGATAACAATACAATGGGAAAGGAAGTCCATAACGATACAACAGAAGGATGATCAGAAAGCAAACAAGGGTGGCGGGACGTAGGGATTGCGTTTGCGAGCATCCGCAGCCGCGGATTGTATGGCGCATGAGGTGGCAGAGGTCGTGGGTGAAGGCGTAGAAGTGACCGAGGTCGTCGTGACGAGGTTGGGCGAGGTGAGAGTGGGCGAGCTACTGCGTCCATGAGATATCCCGCAATCCGAGAAGCAGCGTTGAACTCACCGGTCAACCTTGACTGCCTTGACGGGGTTCTGCAGCTTCAGCTTCGACAAGTCGGGCGCTTTACTGGAGGCGGGTTCCGTGCGAGGGCTGGGCCTGTTGGCGGAATGCATGGCGTTCTTCATAGCGCCACGCGCCGCGCCGGCCAGCTGCTTAGTCTCACTGCCGAGGCGGGCGGTTGTGGTAGGTGCTTGAGGCGTGCATGTGTGATCGGAGGGGAACCGGTGCGAAGGGCAGAACTGCTTGCGGCATCTCTACAGCTGCCATCAGTACCTTCGCCAGCTACACAGGAGACAGTATACGCACATCGCAGCGGATGGGGGATACCAGGACCTTCCCACAACGCACCTTCTCGCAGACGGGGCCCGACTTCTTCGGCGCGACGCCGGTCATGGCGGAGCACTCGCGCTCGAGATGCTGCTCCATGCGCACATTGGGGTCCTGTCCGGGCCTGATGGCGACGGGGACGTTGCACATCGGGCCTAAGTTGCGGTCAGCTCGCTGTCAGACGTGCGCGGAGAAGGATAGACGTACAGCTAGGCGCGACGCGGTTGTGCTTGGTCTCGTCGTACTTGGGGCACGCATGCGCGTTGGGGAGAAAGTGCTCCTGGCAGAAGGCTTCCGTGCAGTGCTGGCACTTGAAGGGGAGGAAGTCGACGAGGTGGCATGTCTCGTGGTGACACTGCTTGCCGACAGACAGCAGCTGCTCGTCGCGTGCGCGGTGCTCGGAGGAGGACATGATGGTGATGGAGGAAAGCAAGAAGATAAGTAACGAGCGGTCTGCCAAGAGGGTCCTTATATAAGGCTCGGGCGCTTACGCGTCCTTAGCAGCGCATACGCGTCGTGCTGGGGAAGGTTCAAGACACAGCGAGACTGCCGAATTGATGACTGATGCTGTGACACGTGGCTGTTCAACTCTTTGTCAGCACGCGTCAAGTTGAAGTCTTTGTCAAAAGCACACCTGCACGTGCGTCCAAATGGGGAAGCTCCCCGCGCCTCCGGAAAGTCTTCAATTTCTTTTTTCTATCTGTTATTTTGTCGATAATTTGGGCACTGGGAGCGTCAACGGAGTCTCGTGACCTTCTTGACCGCGACCACCACCGCTGCACCCGCCGTCGCCGTTTGCGACGGGCCTCAGCCCTGCGGTAGCCCGCCCCCCGTCGGCGGACGTCGCCCATAGGCATCTTCAAGGTGCGTGGGCGTGCTCTACAAAGCCCGCCCCCGCTTACCGTCGGCTCCAGGATGTCACCCGACGCGTCGAGGGGGCTCCCGCGCCTTGCTAGCCTGGCGCGCGCTCGCCCTTATTGACAGCGCCGCTCATTCGCAGATGACGTGGCCACCCAACGCCCGTAGCCCACGACGGACTGCTGGGGTCACCATCACGACCCCGACGGCGCGGACCCTAGGCCTTATCCCCTATACCCACACACCATCCCTCTGCAAGTCGCCCCTTCTATAATATGGCTGGCTTTTATTCTTGTAAGATACATAGAGTGTTACATAGGTCAATAAAATTTATTTGAGTCATGAAATAGGCCCAGCTGAAGAGTGAGAAGGAAAATTGAGGGACTTCCCCTGGACTTTCCCAGCAGCTTTGCAGGGACTTCGTTTGTCCGTGCCCTACGGTAGCTACCCAATTTTACGAGTAAAAAGAATATCACATTTACTTTCCGGACTGATTACGGGGCGACACGCGAGCTCCGGCCGCAGCTTTTGATTCGCTTTGACACTTTACCTCGTTTGGACGCACGTGCAGGTGTGCTTTCGACGGCATCTTCAAGTTGAACAGCCACGTGCTCTCGCCTCTTGAGTCTTGACCTCAACCACGGGCGCAGAGACTGAGGCGTTGCGTGCTTCGCGAGGCCCCTGAATTGCACGCAGGCTATGTCTTCGACAATCTTTACATTTGTGAGGACCGTGCATCTACGGTGCATTATACACACCACGAATCACTTGGCGCTGTAGGTTCGACATGCAGAATCTACAGACAACTTGGTACAACACCTGCTCAGAACATTTCTGCAAACATGCTGAATGCAGTACTCATAGAAACAAGTATGGGCGGGATGGAAGGAATCGCCCTTATCGAATCATGGTAAATGTCGCATAGGAAATCCTGAGAATGCCACCGACTGACGGCCTCACGCCCTGCACGCAGGCATGAATGTCAGTCCTCGAAAGATTGACCTGGACGCAGACTGAACAGACTGACACACATAGCAAGCGAAAGCCCTCGCGGCTTCTTTCGCCGCCGAGCCATTCACCGCCATCCTGACCTCGCCCCTAAATCGTGCACTGTCAACCGCCTCAGCAGTGCACGAGCGACAGGCGCCACCTCGGCCACCGCTCATCCAGAATGACCTCCTAAAGGAGCAGAATTTTGGCGAAGGCGAGGGCACGAGTTACCTTCCCTCCAAGCGTGCGAGCGTAGCATCCCCCCAGCTCGCAAGCGCACCATCCCCTCAGCGCGCGAGCGTGTCCTCCGCCCAGCGCGCGAGCGTATCATCCCCTAAAGAGCATCACAGCGCGCTGCGTAACGACGACGAGTCCCGGTTCCCCGGGGGCGAGAGCAGGAAAGAGGTGCAGCAGCGCGCGGAGCAGGTCGTGGAGGAATTGTTGCTGCCGTATGCGGGGCTGGACGGAGACAGGAATGACACACCAACCAAAGATCACACATCCGACGGACCACCCACGCACGTCCTGGTCGTCAGCCACGGCATCTTCATCCGCCATCTGGTTGCATGCCTGTTGAAGCGGGGGACTGTGTCGAGGGCTGCGACAGAACGGATCAGCCTGCACAATACGGGGTGGGTGAGGGTGCGTGTGGAGAGGGAGGACGTGGGGAGGAAGGGTGTGGAGAGGGAGGTTGTGGAGAGGGAGGTTGTGAACCAGGAGAGGGAAGTTGTGGATCGGAAGAGGGAGGTCGTGCCCCAGGAGAGGAAGGTGCGTTAACAGGCACGATCACCTGAGCGGCCTGGTGCGTTGTGTTCCACCGCAGAGCGACTCTTAGCTGCACTTGGGCGCGATTGCTTGCAGCGTACTAGCCTGCAGAACGAAATTCGCATGCTACCTTGCAGAGCAAAATGAGCGTATTAACACACTTGCAGGTCCGGCAGAAGGGCGGGATCGGGAGCTCTGCGTATGACCCTCGGCAGAAGGACCTGCGCAGTTTCTTTGCGGGGAACAAGAAGCGTCCTTCTTCGTCGTCACAGAAGCCGCGCCGAAAGTAGTTCGACATTGCGCGCGGGTTGAGCAAGGTAACTGGGGCGAGAGCAAGGTAACTGGGGCGATCGGTTTAGGGCCTATTACAGCAGAGCAGGACTGGAACTGGCGCGGAGCGGGGGCAGGACATATGTTGTCATGGTCTATCTACGTCAAATCCTATCCGGGCGTCAGTCAACAGCCACCTTCAAGTACACGTCACGTACGCACGCTCAATGAGTCCCATACGGCAAAAGCTTCTTCTGCAGCTTGACCGTCTGCGCGTGCGTCGAGTACGCGGTCTTCCCTAGCCTGTTCTTCTGCGCCGGCGTCTTGTTAGTGTTCAGGTGGCAGTGGAAGGCATGGGCCTGCAGTATACAAGAGATCATGCACAAAAGATCAGTACGCTGTGGAGAGCCCGTGCAACGAGTGTACTGACGCGCTTGAACTTCCCCGAGGGAAGTGAGCTCCAGCGCTTCTTCGCGCCCTGGTGCGTCTTCATCTTGCTCAAGAAGGGGGTCGTAGAGAAGGAGCGGCTAGGCTGGGCGCATAACTGCGCCGTCGCGAGCAACCGGCCGAGGAACATTTTGAAGGTGAGCGCAGGAAGCAAGAGACGGCCTGCCGGTCCGGCCGAGCCGTCTGATGCCTCAGTTACGCGGCGCGCGCGTCTTGACTTTGTACTTTTCCTGCGATTTCCATTGTTCCTCATCGACCTGCGCGATGTCAGGGAACCCAAGTACACCACTGGACGATGCGGAGCGCGTGCGTGATGCCGAACATCTGACAGCGTCCCCGATGGGCTGAGCTTTGCGCAGATCCGCCTGAAGCGCCTCGCGCGCCTGGGCACCGCGGCGGCATCGTCCCCGGGACCCTCGTCCCAGCCGTCGAGCACGCCAGCGACCCCACAGCCCGCCGCCCAGCCATCCCCGAGACCCATTCCGGCACCCACCAAGCGTGTCGCCGAGCCACCCGCGGCCCCAGCGCCGCGCGCAGCGAGGGTCAAGATGGCGCCTCCCCTTAACATGCCCGAGTGGGAGCACAAGGCCATAGGGGATATCTTCAGCGTCACTCTCGATGTGCGTAACAGCCTGCGGTGATGGGATCCCGCTGACCGATCAGCGCAGAAAGCGGCGGCGGAGGCGAGTGGCTACGATGTGGTGTGGCTCAAGTATCTAGACCAGGAGCTGCGCTCGGAGGATCCAGGTGCGCGATCTGTCCCTTATGAGGCTGTAGGTATCTTATTGTGATGCGTAGGTTTGACGACCGTTCGCCTGAACACCGACATAGTCGACAGGCTGCTGATCTCGCGCCTCGAACTGGACCCACAAAGCATGACGTGAGTGGTTCCCCGTCTACACAGACCATACTCACCTGTCCCTCCTCCAGTGATGACCTGGATTATCTGCCTGTACTCACATCGCTGCCTCCGGAACAGACCGTTTTCGAATATCTCGTGGGCTGCTGGCAGCGCGTGAACCAAGTCCGGTCCGCGCTGGCCAAGAAGGTGCGCTCCTTCCCTCCCTTCCCCTCTCTCTCATTACTTTGACTCATTGGCTGTAGGGCTATCCGCCGACGGACACGCAGAAGGCAGTAGAGAAGCTGGAAAAGATCAAGGATCTCGTCGTCAGCTACGCGGGCCTCATCCTGCAAGAGGCCGAAATGTTCCCGCAACCTTCGACGTAAGTCCTAATCCACCCATCCCATCGCTCGAGTACTCACTTGGACCCAGAAAGCCGCTCGGTCCCGTCGAGCTCGTCAATCCGCTGCTCTCCATGTCCGCCTTCTCGACCCCGCTGGGCTCCTCCCCCCAATCCGGCTCGCTGTCCGCCTCCGACGTCGAGCCCTTCCTCCACGACCTCGCCCGTCGCTTTGAGCCAGACGACGAACTCGACGGCGTCCTCGGACCCGTCGTCAAGCTCCTCGTCTTCCACCCCTCGCTCGCGCTCCCAGAGGGCATCGCCGGCGCCGACGCGAGCTGGCGCGGCGTCCTTGGCGGCCTCGAGGCGCTCGTGAGCGTCAAGCCCATCGCCGTCATGGTCACGCGCATGCCCGAGTTCAACCCCGAGCACGCGACGGCGGCGACGTTCGAGCGCGTCGCACTGCTGGGTCCGCTCTCACGCATGAACGTGTTCGGCACGGATTGGCCGACCCTCGCGCGAACATACTTCTCCGACCTGGACAAGCGGGGCCGCGGAGACCTGGACTCGTCTTTCGCGAGTCTGCGCGGGACTCTGAACGGGTACCAGACCTCGTTGTTTTCGATCTACAATGCGCTTGTGCGCGCCTCACCTGTGGCACGGGAAGCCGTGCTGCGCTTCTTTGCGCGGGTGATTGCGCTGAATGTGCGCCGCGCGGGAATGCAGGTGGACCCGGCAACCGTGTCCTCTGACAGCTTTATGGTGAACCTGCAGACGGTGTTGTTGCGCTTTGCGGATCCGTTCATGGACGCGACGTACAGCAAGATGGACAAGATCGACCCGCTGTATCTCGCGAAGTCGGATCGGCTAGACCTCAGCGAAGAGACGAGGATCAAGGCGACAAGTGAGGAGGCGAAGGCGTGGGAGGAGGAGCAGAGGAATGCTGCTGGTGAGTAGAAGCGTCTCGTTTTTGTGGCACCGGGCTGAATTGATTATAGGGCCAGCGCCGAACTTCATCTCGGAGATATTTTATTTGTCCATCGCCATGTGCCACTATGGCCTGCTGAAGACGGTGGACTCGTACAACGAGATGCACAAGCAGATCAACGAGTACCAAAGGCAGCTTGATCAAATCCAAGGCGACGGCTCATGGATGGGTGTAAGCTTTTGCCACAAGCTGGTAGCCCACTTGCATACTCATCGTGCAATTCTAGTCGCCACATCAAGCACGAACCCAGCAGGCGCTTGACCAGGGAAAGGTACGTGCAAATATGCATCCTGTGCATGCTCTATTGAGGCTGAACTTTCGGTAGATAGAGCTGAATAAGCTCAAGTCGCATCAAATGACTTTTGCGGCACAATTATTGGACCCGGACCTGCTCTTGCGACACCTGGGCTTCACCAATTTCCTGTCAACGTGGGTCATCCGGCAGGTCGACCCGTTGAAGACGCACCCAGCGCCCTCGGTAGAGTAAGTCAGGTAATTTTCTTATGATCTAAAATGGCGCTGATTGACTCCTTGTAGACTTCCATTACCACAGGAGGTCCCAATGTCCTTCCGCGTCCTACCGGAGTACATTCTGGAGGACATCGTAGACCACTACCACTTCGTCACTCAGTGAGTTTGAATGCCTGCATCCGATAAAGAAGCTATAGCTCACCGATGTCAGGGATGCGCGCGACAAGTTCGATGTTGCGGGCAAGAACGAACTGCTGATGTTCGTCCTGACATTCCTGACGTCGACGTGGTACATCAAAAACCCCTTCTTGAAGTCAAAGATCAACGACGTGCGCAAATCTATTCTCTCGTCGTATGGCTCCGAACTCACTGTTACGCAGACGCTGTTCATGGGCCTGTGGGGCTACGGGCGTGAACGCGGCGGAGTTCTGGGAACGTTGCTGAATTCGCATCCGAAGGCGCTCAAGCATCTCATGCCCGCTATGATGCATTTCTATATCGGTGTGTAGGTTGACGAAGATGAGGGGTAATTGTTGACCAACGATGCAGAGGTTGAGCAAACGGGTGCCAGCTCACAGTTCTACGACAAATTCAGTACGTGAATTTTCATGATTGCCCATGCTTCGTACTGACTTCTTCTGCAGATGCAAGGTTAGTGCTGAACCCACAACGCCGGGACATGACTCAAGCCATCCCTCAGGCGGAGTATTGCCTATGTCTTGAAATACGTATGGGACAATCCCGTACATAGAGAAGCGCTCAACCTGGAAGCCATGTAAGTCCTACCCTTCGTCCGAGAGACATCTACTGAGGCGACACAGCAAGATCGACAAGTTTGTTCGCTTCGTCAATCTGATGATCAACGATGTCACCTACCTGATGGACGAGTCTCTGAGCGAGATGATGCAAATTCACAACATTCAGGTTGAGATGGACGACCAAGCATCATGGAACGCGAAGCCTCAGCAGCACCGCCGCGAGCGCGAAGCCCACCTTCGCTCCCTCGAACGCCAGGCCTCCAGCTACGCCGCCCTCAGCCGCTCCACCGTCGAGCTGCTCAAGATCTTCACCGCGGAGACCAAAGCGCCGTTCATGATGCCCGAGATCGTTGACCGCCTCGCGGCTATGCTGGACTACAACCTGAATGCGCTTATCGGCGCGCGGTACCAGGAGCTCCATGTTCGCAACCCAGAGAAGCTGTCGTTCAAGCCCAGGGAGCTCCTGAGCGACATCATTCAGATCTTCATCAACTTGAGCGACCAGCCTGACTTCGTGCGCGCCGTCGCGAATGATGGGCGCAGCTACAGCAAGGAGTTGTTCGAGCGCGCTGCAGGCAAAGCGGTCCAGCGGTCGTTGAAGACGGAGCAGGAAGTTGCGGTGCTGAGGTTGTTTGTGGAGAAGGTGGAGGAAGCGCGTATGACGATTGAGGCGGAAGATGATCTGGGCGAAGTGCCGGATGAGTTCTTGGGTATGTGGTTTCGGAGGGTTGTCTGGTTGCGTTGCGCTCATTATTGCCCCTGCAGACCCTCTCATGTTTACTGTGATGCGTGATCCGGTCATGCTTCCCTCCTCGCGGACGATCATCGACCGCCCCACGATCAAGTCCCACTTACTGTCGGATTCGAAGGATCCCTTCAACCGTATGCCGCTGTCGATCGAGGATGTCATTGAGCGTGAGTGCCGTGTCACTTCGCGCCTCATAATCTCACGCCTACGATTCTACAGAGCCAGAGTTGAAGGCCCGCATAGAAACTTACCTGGTGGACCGACGGAGCCAGGCGAAGGCAGCGGCCGCGGCGGATGCCATGGACACATCATGAGTCAAAACTTGCATATATCCAAGCTTGTATCATGTCTTCTGTACTACTGTATGTATGACAACAACACCATCTGCATGTCGTCCGCGCTGTCAGTGTCTCTCCATATCCCCCGCACAATATGGAGCGCCAGACTCCAGCTGGATGTTCTGTCTTTTAGCCCAATGGTGGCCCTTCTCATTCGCGTATTTTATACAGCGAACGACAGTGTTTGCCCGAAGCCCTAAGGCCTTCAAAGATTGAAGCCCTTCAGGACCCCTTCAGGAAGGCTTCAGACAACGCGGCCCCCTGAAGGCCATTCTGAAGCCCTTCAACGGTCACGTGATGAGCGCGTCGGCATCGGCCGGGCGCCAGCGGGACGCGTCTTACATCTCACATTTTACGAACCATAAGGCCCTCTTAGAAGTTCCCCCCTACCGCAAAGTTTGAGAGGACCAGAATAACAAAGACGAAAGCGAATGAGGACGCCTACTCGTCAATACGCGCGCTGGATGGCGCACGGAGATGACCGCTTAGGCAGAGCGCAACGAAATTGCGGCGTCATCCGAGGACAGTGCCGATGAGATGCCCACTCAGCCTGAGTACGAGGTATCAACGCGCCTCGCGTCTCAGCAGGCCGCCGCCAAACGCATCGCGCCATTCCCGAAGAAGACGCTGAAAGAGATCTTCAGTGATCTGCCTCCCGTTCGGACCGTTAAGGGAGCGGGAGCTTATGCATGCATTGGAAGTCGGTCAGTGCGCCTTATATGGTTTAGAGGGTGATGTAGGAGACAGCGAGGATTGCGCGGCGGTCGAAAACGGTACAGATGACTTTGCTGGCCCCAGGCTGGCCCTGTACTATGGTGTCGTATTGTTGTGGCTATTTATAGACAAAGCCCTTAAGGCCTTAAGCCCTAAGCCTTCAATTAAGCCTATAAGCCTTCAAAATTCACGGACCCCATTTTTAAGGCCTTCGGACGAACACTGGCGAACGACGCCCAACCCAAATCTATAGACGCCTTCCGGCGCGATACTCAGCCAGGTTGACCTCATCAAGACTCTTTTCAATCTTGCCGTGGTGCCAAATATGATGCCGCTGGGGCTGACAGCCCTGCAGACCGTTTATAACAATCTATCTATAATATAAAACATCTATAATATAAAACATTAGGGTTTTTCCCACGATATGATTAGTCAGCAAAACGTGGGAACTTGGGGACCCCCGCGCCGCGGCCGAAGGTCGCGGCGACCCACAGGAAAAAGCTCGCCACCCCCTGCCAGGGGCAGGTCTTTGGGGCTAGTAGACAGTAAAGACCATTGATCGATTATCATCGTCAGTACCAAAGGACAGTCATTGAGGGTCTCGAGAAACGTAGAAATACAGGTGGAGGAAGGAAAGCGATTCACTCTGGTCACAAACAGCTTCATTTCGCTGCATCATGCATGATCATCTCAGCAGCGAGCTCAGATATCTGCGCGTCCTTCAGCAGTCGGAAGCTCTTTGAAAACTATCCAGACGTACCATATACATGGGCGTCGTTGGGAACCACCCGGGCACGTCAGGCCACGAGCTCATGTCAATCACGCGCAGAGACGAGACGCCACGGACTCTGAACTCGCCGTCGAGTACAGCGTCCTCATCTGAGAAGGGTTGTTAGCCCATCGTGTCGCAAAATAAATTCCCGTGCTCACCGTCATCCGTACCGATCTTTGCCGTGCAACACGCGTGATGGCCTTCCCATATTGTCAATCAAACACAACGCTCGTGGATGCTAAGCTCACCAAACACATGCTCGTACACGTGCATCTCAATGTCTTCGTCCGTCGTGTAATTAGCACCGGGAAAAAGCTCATGGGTGACGAACGGCGCGATATTGGCAGAGCTCTCCACGATAGCGCGAGCCATCTTGACACCGTCACGGAGAGCGGCAACATCCGTCGCCCCGCCATCGTTCTGAAAGTGGTTCTTGTCGATACGAAGCTCGTCCTGCGGGTGCGAGCCCGTCAGCGCGACCGTGCCGCGCGACGAGGGATGGGCACGCAGAGCGACTGCAGTCAGCGCGTTAGGCGTATGAGTGATCAGATCGCCAACGTCTATGAACAGGTCATGTCAGTCTTCTGAGGCGACAGCATCCCCAGCAGTCCGAGACTTACTGCGCACGAAGCCGGGGAAGTATGCGGGCGCCCAGTAGATGTCCATGTCGGGTTCTTCGAGGCTATCATCCGACTTGTAGGTGATATGACCGATGGCGATGCCGAGGCCGTAGATGTTCTTGCGCGTCGCGAGGTAATCAGCAAGGCAGGGATCAGTGGCGGGGTCCGAGCCGAAAGTGCAACCATTGACAAGTGTGTGGTTGTCCTTGAGTAGCCACGTAGTGCTAATTTCGTCGTGGTCTAAGAAAGAATGAGTTAGATCACGGGTGACAAGGAGCAGACGAGACGCACCTTGAAGGTTCTTCCCGACGCCGGGGAGATGCACGACGCTGTCAATTCCGAACTCGCACAGCTGCTCCTTGTCCCCGATTCCCGATAGCTGGAGCGCGTGTCAGGGTTGAACATCGTCATCGAAAGCCGCAATAATCACCATGAGCTGTGCGGTGATTTTAGTACAGGCTGAGAAAGATGCAGTAAAGCGTACCAATTGAGGCGTCTGGAACGTGCCCGCCGCAACAATGACCTCGTTCCTAGCGAATACCTTCTCCGTCTTCAGGTGCCTCTTGCGATGGAAGTCCGACTGGACAGGCAATCCCTGACCACGGGCGATCTCCACGCCGACCGCACGAGGCTCCTCACCGTCGCAGTCCTTGCATAGGAGGATCTTCGTCGCCAGCGTATCGTACGCGAACTGCAAGCGGTCTGGATGTGCATCGCGTACAGCAACCAACCGGTTATAGACAGACGACCGGGCGTTGTTCTCGTCAATAGTGTTCGAGGCCAAAGAGAACCCAGTGGCATCGACGGAAGCCCTGCTGTTCAAATCCGGGATGAACGGAGCTGCAGATAGAAGGCCGGCGGTGATATTGTTCAGCTGCGCATCTGCGCATGCCTCAGCCGAGGACACGCAACGAGAAATGTAATTGACAAACCGTTGAATTTGGCCAGGATGTCTTGCTGTATTGTATTCGTCTTGAGCCAACCGTGGTATCCGTGGTCGCAGACGTGCGATGTCTGCAGGTCGTGCTCCATGCCCTCAGAATACTGTCCATTGCCTTTGTCGCAGTGATTAGGGATGTAAAGGTTGTCCTCGATATCGACGAAGAGCTTCCGAAGACGCTCCATCTCCCAGGACTGGCCGAACATGCTCTCGAGGTTGGCGAAGTCACGACGCGTGTTTGCAACATTGTTGACCACGGCGTTGTGGATGGCGGAGCCGCCCAGAGCCCGACCGCGCGGATACCTGCGTGATGAGATTATGGGTAGCAGAAGAGACCACGGAGGACCCACCACACGTCATCCCTGGTGTACGGAAATCCTTTAGGATATTCGTTGAGGGTGTACGAAAGCTCGATTTGGGGGTCTACGAAAACCGGTCATCTCAGGCATCTCAGATGTCCTAGAGCCAGCGCACCGTAGAGAACGCGCGCGAGATAATTCGGGATTGTCGTGTTGTAGTTGTTCACGTCATGTCCAACGTCGACGACGAGGACTAGTGATAGTGCTTGAGTTGCAGTGTGTCCGAAGGTAGACACAAGATCAACGCACCCGAGAATCCCGTCTCTGCCAGACGAGCCGCCACGGGACCACCTCCCGCGCCCGCGCCGACCACAATGTAGTCGTACTCTGCCGAAGATGTATCCGGGCACTCTCTGAGCGCCACAGTGCCAGCAACGAGGGCTGCCAGCGGGATGAGACCATGGCGCATGATGGCCATGCAGAACCTGGGATGAAAACGGAGCAGACGCGAGAGATGGGAGTCAGTCGGGAAGCGGGAAGCTACTTTCCCCTGGTGATCCAGGGTACTTTATACGTTCGCTTCGTATTCGGTACACGACCAGGATCGTCATGGGTCATCAGAATGTCGTATCGCCCTGCTAGAAGGCCGAGCTTGACAGACATTCGAAGACTCATAAGGAGTGTCGAATTATAGATGGACTTTCGACGTGTTTGAGGCGCTTTAGTTCCCCTCTGCTCTTCTCACCGAGCATTAGACGCCCCATCACAGTGTGCGCATGTCTAGAAGGTGTCAAGAGAAATTGGCCGCACGCGCCACATAGTAGAACAGCACCAAGGTGTTTTGAATTCTGTAGCTAGTCAGGACTTCAGACATGAGCTGGGAATTCGAGCTGACCTTTGCTTTACATCGAGTGCACATTGGTAAGCACCGGTTTACATGGCTGATACGCTGTAGGGATTGAAGGCGTGCCGGGATTTACGTCCTATGGCAGACTATAAACGGCTATGCAGCGGGGCAGCGCGAACCTAGAGAGTCGCCCACTTGTCATCGTCATGCAATATGTCCCTCACTGACGAAGGGTATAGCTGCCTCACAGAAGTGATAAGGGCGTTCGCATGAGGGCAAGAGACAAGCCGAAGACGCGGAATGGTTAGACTCGCGTGGCCAGTCCGCTTGGCAAGCTCACTCATCACATGATCGGTTCGCGGGGAGAAGTCACGAGACAGAGCGAGCTTGCGAGCGGACTGGGCACATCCGGAGCGATTTTGGCGGGCCCGCCAAAACATGGGCCTGACTTAGTGAAATCAGACGCTCGCGCCCTACGTGCCGCGGACGAGATCCCTTCCCATTCGCCTTGCCCTTTCGTTCATCCCCAAATTGCGATGCATTCGAATAGAGGCATGTATTATGCTTATAAAACATATACGAAATGTAAGCATTCGGGCTCTGGAAAGAGCTGCAGAGGCCTTTCTCGTGCGAGATGGGCTCTGCATCGGACAGCGGTGGACGAATTCGAGTCAGCGGGATGCCGTAGGTCATTCAAAAGACGCATATAGTGTCCCTCAGGCGCAGGAGCAAGCAAGAGAGTCGTAGCTGTCCGTTTCCGCACATGAGGAATGTCGGCCAGTGTACTTGTGCGAGGAATCGACGTTCGACACGACGGAGATTACCGCTGGAGGTTTGCTCCTTCATGTATGACAATCATATTGTATTTACATTGACCCCATGTGTGGAAATACACGAGCAGATGATGCAGCACGGTATGGAAGGGATGTATATTGACAGGGTGTAGCAGGCCTGGGCGGTCTATCGAGGGAGGAGGTGCCGCCCTCGCATAATTATGGAGGTAGGGGGCCCGAAAGAGCCACCCGTGGATGGGGGTAGTAAGCCTTGGATGGGAGGGGGTGATACATCGTAGGCTGAGTACGACAGGGTAGGATACAGACCTCTGTACACACACCTCACAATCCTTGATCAGTTTACAGAGGATGTGCGCGAGACTGCGAGAACGCACAGCGATCATCCTCAGATCCATCTATACGAGCACGGGATGGTGTCTAGCGCGCGCCTGCGCGCGTGTCCCGGGGCGGTCGAAGCCTTGTGAGAGTCCCAAGAGAGTCCAGCGCGCGCATCGTGTTCGACGATGTTGGCATTGAATCTTGGACTTATCATTCGAGTTTGATGGAGAAGAACGGTGGTTCGTGACCAAAGACGACGAAGGAGGCAGAGGAGTGGAGCAGCGAGACGAGGTGATGGGGGAAGGCAAGCGACATCAGGCGCGCGCCTGCGAGAGACATCAGAATTTCGCTAAGTCAGGCTCATGTTTTGGCGGGCCCGCCAAAATCGCTCCGGATGAGCCCAGCCGGTCTGCGATACGTCGAGGTCACGAGACAAATTTGTTATCGCAGACCGAGCTGGTTCACGAGCCTACGGAATGGTAATGCTCTTGTTTGTACTACCGTGAGAAATTACGTGTTTTTCCCGTGACATGCACGTGATGAAAAACTTCAACCACAGTGACACTCAGACTGGCTACCACAACCGGGTACAAAGCTTTATCGGAGCTTATCAAGGCCTGCTTCCTGAAGGCCTGCTGGTACTTACTAGCTGCACACCTTGCTCAATTTCTGAACCACGCAGACCTTCATATCGAAGTCGAAAACACCCAAATGACTTATGTGGCATCGTCGAAGCCCAAGTGAATTTGATATTTCTTGCGCTCGTAGAAACAAGGGGTCTACCCTCAATCTATTACATTCATAAATTTACTAAAGAACTATGTAGTACAGATCATCTGCTTCACTGCAATGCAAAAGCCATAGCGGGACTAGCTGACACGAAGAAGAATTGTCCTACTAGAAAAGATCACCCATCCAAGCGGACATCCTGCTAACCGAAAGAGAAAATGGGGAGTACGTGATTTGATAGCATATGGATACAAAGAAGCTTGATATACGTGCAGCTGAAGGTCTGGGTGACAATGGTGGTGGCGGTGGCGGTGGTGTTTGGAAAACAAGAAGATGGATATGGTGAGAAGGAGGGAGAAAGACGACTTGAGAAAATAAAGACCAGCAAACGATGGACACACTCACGCGCAGCACCCTCCAGAACATTACGCCCTCATACCACGCCACGCGCTCTGCATCGCAATGCGACGGGCCTAAAGAGCAGATTGTCAGCCCTTAGCTCCATACCAGAACCGCACCGACCGACCTGTTCCAGCGACACCGAGCCTTCCCTCAGCTCGACCTTCTGCCTGCCATCGTCCTCCTCCTCAATAGCACCCGGCCGCATGCCATCCTCTTCATCATCATCATCGTCATCGAACGTAGGCCGCACTGCCGCGTTCCGCATGCCACCGAAGGCCGCCTTCCCACCCGCGAGCGAAAAGGGGCTCCGCGCGACAGCCGTCCCGAACACGCTCGCCTCCTTCGGCGCACCAAACGCGGCAAACTCGGTCGCAACCTTGCGCGGTGGCGACCCCGTGGAGGATCGTGGCGATGACGAGTCTTTGGCGGGCGTGCGCGGCGGTGTCGCAGGGTAGAAGGACGAGTAGCCACCGCGGTTCATTGAGTGACGCGCGGCGAGGTACTTCTCCGTGAATCTCGTCCCATGCACCTATAAGAGGCATAAATGAGAACAGGACACTGAGGTAGACGAAGCTTACCCTCTTCAGGAGCGGCCTCGCCTCTTTCAGGCTGGCGGCGTTCATGAATACTTGCACGTTATGGGCCGCCTCCTCGCTTTCCCGGTAAATGCTCTCGATGACCACTTTCTTCGTGCTCTCGTTCCGGAGGAGCAGCTTCTCGTGAAGCTCGCGCGCGACGTCGTCCACGGATTCATTGTTCCCTAATATGCGCTGCGCGACAGCGACGCCGACTTCGCGCACGAGCCGCTCCATGTCAAGATTCTCGAGCACGCTGCCGACGATGGCGTGCGCGAGGAGGTCCGCAGTCGTCAGCGGAAGCATGAGCCCGGAGGTGATTGCTGTGATGGCATTGTAGAAATCGGTTGCGTACTGAGGGCGCATGTGTCAGAGGAAGATCTAACGAAACAGAGTATGGGACTGACCGAGTAGCCGCTGAGTGCTGGTTCGCATGCAACGAAGAACTACAACGTGTTAGCGTGTCGTTCACAATTATATCCTTTCTGGCAGGGCCAGAACCAAAATCGGGGACCACATGGGCGGCGCTTGCATGAAGACAGTGATCAACCACTGCTGATCATGAATGACGCCCGCTGCGCATTCAAGTATGCCAGGCGCGAAAGCCAACAAATGATTCCGTCACAAGATGACCGCTCAACTGGGTCATAGCGATTGATCTGTCCAAACGAGAAGAGCCCAGTGTCCCAAGACTTGATTCTGGCCTGCGGAACAGGTGTAGCGAGAAAGGAGTGGAAGAGCTCACCAGGGTGATGCCGTGCGCCGCCATTTCTCTTGCGAGTAATAGAGGATCATGACCATCTGGCGAGCCTTCGTCGAAGCCTGAAGGTCTGTTAGTAACAATCGGCGTCCTTCAACCAGAATTCCTCACCATCTCCATACTCGCCGATTCCGTGCGGCGGCGCATCCGCAATGAGCACAATCATCTTGCTGGCTGTCGGGCGCCAATCCATCTGGAGCGCGTCTGCCAGCGCGGCCGTCACCGCTTCCGGTCCATCACCCCCGCCGCTCGCGTACAGCCCGCTTAGATCACGATGGACCTTCGAGATGTCGGACGAGAAGCCAAAGTTGCGCGTGATGTATGTGTGGTCCTGTGGCGGGTGGTCGCGGAATGCGACGAGGCCGACGCGCAGGTCCTCCCGCTGTTGCAGCTTGCCGGATTCGAAGATGTGCTCGCAGATGACCTCGATGTTCTTTGTGGCAGAGGAGATGTAGGAGCCCTGCGAGCCGGTGCAGTCTTGCACGAATACGAGGTCGCTAGGGATGTGGGTCAGTACGTATGCGTAAGGTAGGTCAAGCGCGACGCACAGCATCTTGCGATCTGGGTCCAAGGGCTGCTGCTGCTGCTGAGAGCTCATAGCTGCGGCCTCCTGTGCGAACACGGCGTGCGCGTCGCCATAATCCATATCCTCATCCATGCTGGCGTGGTCGTTGGTGGCGTAAGTCGTTCAAGTTGGGCGTTTGGTGTGATCCTACTGTTCTCTCAGCGACTGATGACTGCGGCGATGGTCAAGTCAAGTTATGGGTACTGCCCGTGCGCGCTAGCGATGGTTGGCGATGAGCAGAAGCAAGCGCAGAAACCAAGAAAAAAGGGAGGAGATGGTGGTCGAGTTTAGAAGCGGCGGGCTGCTGCATGTTCGCGCCACGAGTTCGTCGCGATCAAGAAAGCGTGCAGATGGTCTCACGCTGCACGCCTCATTTCCCCCACCTTCCGGATCCAACCTGGATTTGCTACGAGAGCGCAGACATCTACTTTTTGCACCAACGGCTCGCTCCGAATAATGCAGAATAATGAAGGCTAAACTTTGAGTAATATTCACATGGCCGAGTCACAGTGTTCTGAATCTCAACAGCACTAGGGATATGTCACGCGCCAGCTAGCAACTGCGACTTCGGTGACCATGATGTCTAATAGTTGCCAAGACCCCGCGTAAAGCTGCGGCGGCGCTGCCGGTACCAGCTGGTAGAGCAACATTCTGTAGGTCCTAGACGACTGGATATACAATGCAGCGGATCAACCGCATGACCGTCCTTCATCGTAACTTCAGATATCGTGAGCGAAATCGGAGATGCCTCAATCTGTTAATAAGGTGTCAATGAGACGATGACAATGAGTTTACGACTTACCTATGCTGTAGCGACCGTAGCCCATTCTGACACCCCCAGTAGCACCCGCGTCCAGACCGTCGCGGTTCAACGGATGGAGGGCGAAGCCGAGGTCACCGAGCCGTTCCTGACGAGGTAGGTAGACCCCCAGAGTAAGGTCTCCAGGCGCGCCAGAGTACTGTCATCGCCCTTCGTCCGAGAAGACACACGCGAGTCACGCATTGTCTGTACCACCGCCCGATCCCATTTGCCATTTTTCCCTTTGGCGTAAAGCTCGTCGTCCCAGAATTTATCGTTAGAATATTCAAGGACGAGCTTGGTCAGATTGGGCAGAAGATCGTTGGAAGTAGTGTCGTGCTCGCGGGTGAGCGCTTGTACAAGCGTGAGTGATACAAGCGGTATCGGCGAACAGTCGTCTTCATGCATCACGTCCGATAGTACGAGCTCCTCCACTGATGGTGGTAGATGCTGCAGACATTCCAGCACGTCCTCTGGATGTTCGTTCAGAGCGCTGAAAGTGACGCACCGCAATAGTGGACAATTAGACGATGCATCAAGTAGATGGATGAAGCACGCTAGCTGTTCGAAAGGATCGTTGAAAACGTCGCAGCCGTGAGTCTCCATCAACGTTACGCGGGTGAGACTCGGTGCGACGATATATGAGCAGAGGTTGATGGTGTCGCTTCCGAGGTCGAGCTCTTCCAGGACAGGAAAGACGATGGTAGCCTGGTCTCTGGTATTATCGTAGAACAGGCTGTTTGCGTAGAGCTTGCAGACACGCAGAGTGCGACTGCATGTCGTGAGGAGGGGAAGATACGGTGCGAGGAATGCATCTCCTTGACGCTCGCAGTCTGCAAGGTTGATGTCGATATGCGTCAACGCGGACCACGAAGAGGGCAATATGACGTGGGGATCCTCAGCCATGCACTTCATCTCTATTCTCCGTAGACGGGGTGCTTGTTGGAATAGGCGCAGATGCCTCCGTAGCGATGAGATATCCATCTCGTCCCAAAGGTTTGTATAGTTGTGGTCGTTCAGTTGTAGTTCACGAAGCATCGGGCACGGCCGACTCGGCCAGTGCTTGACTGCAGACGGCATTCCGTCCACGGATGCTGTCTCCCATCTGTGCAACTGATCGTAGAGGATGAAGAACAGGCGTTCGTAGTGCGTTTCTGTGGAGTCCCTGTCGAGGGTCGAACGCAGTCGATACCACACACGCAGGGGTGCCTGTTCCGACCTCTCAAGATATTTACGCAGAACAACCAGCGAGGGCGGCCTGAATGCGTCGATTCGTACAGTAGACCACACGCGGGGGGTCCCAAAGGAAAGCGCACGCCACGAGCTGCAGACCTGGGTAAAATTGAGGACTTCGTGCGGCGGTTGTCCGTCGTTGTGCGGCAGTGCGTCCAAGAAAATCTGCGACCACAATTCTGAAGGTAGACGGCGCACGGGCGACAGAAGTGCCTTGTGTATCTGAATCTGCGCGTGACACGCGTCATGCTTGGCTTGCGCTGCCTGTAGTTGCGCTTCCAGTCGCGCGAGTTCTGCAAGGAGCTCGCGATCGGCCTCCTCCAAATCGCAGAGTTGCCCAGAGATCACGGCCGCATCTCCTGTTACCGGAGCGTATGAGGAACGAAGGAGCACCACGTTCCCGGTGGTAGAAGCGGTCTCCAGCAGGGTTTGAACGGAAGACATGGTGAGGCGACGACGGTAGAAGCAGAAGGGCAGACTAGCGGTGTTTGCACATGTTGCACAACTCTTACGTTGCCGCGTTACGTGACACATTGGATCACGTGCTCCATGTTTGAGGTTCAAGTTGAATTCTTTCCCAGCCCTGATCCGACTCGTCACCTTGGTCCGGGCTACGTATGCTGACTGACGCAGGCATAAAAGAGGCGCCGAGTAGTATTAGTACGAGCCAAAGCGTTGTGTAAGCTTGAAGATAAGTACGGGGAAACTTCAGGCGGCGCCTGAAGTTTCGCGAGCTATCGGGGCACGTATTGTGGCAAACTAGTTGGCAGCATGACATACACACCCAGGGATCTGGTAAAAGACCACGACCGCCAATCCGGTCAGTCCAAGAACCGTAAAGTCAGGGCAAGTCAGATCAGGTCCTTTTCCGCGCCATCCGCATGCTCTCTATTGACTGGAACTAAGTAGGAACGGCAGGGAGAGGCCACACGCGCCTGTGCCTCCCTCGGTACCTCCGAGCTCGCATCATCCTACATACAGGGGCACAGAGCGATAAGAAAAAATGTGGACATTCGCCGTCCGCCCTGCGCAGACCAGAGCCCGATGTTTGCGTGCCACACGGCGAGTGGCACCCGCCTTTGTAAGCTTGACAGAAGCTGCATGTAGCGCGATGGCTATCGAAACATACATTCTTCTAGTCTAACAGCGAAAGGCAAAACCCTGGCAAAACCCACGTAGTACACTCAGTAGTGCCACTGCAAGGCGGCTCGATTCTCGAAACACGTTCAAAGCTAAGAGTACTTCAGAATCACAGAGAAGTCTAAGTGTCGACAACTTTCGAACCGTTGTATTCATCGTCTCCAATATAATAGGCTACCGTCCACAGGAGAGTACACTACCCATCAACTGCAGGCCCAGTAAGTAGATAAATAAGCTCCTCGTCTCCTCGACGTGTAATTAGCGTTTTGAGTAGTACAAATACAGGCGTGCGTCTAGAGCCCCCCAGCGGGCAACGACGGGGCGGGGAATATGTATGCGTGGTATGCGAACAACATATGCGATGGGACAGTACACAAATCATGCTCAGAGCGTAGCGAGCTTGCTACGGACGACGGAGCCCTCGACGTAGTGCGTCGTGCTATGCATGCGCGTCAGTGGGTTGCGAGAGAAGGCAGAGAAATGAGACGTACACATCCATCTCCATCAACGAGACGATCTTCGTCTTCCTCACGAACTTGTAGCCGAAGTACAGGAGGATGACGAAGGGGATGTTGATGTATGCCGAGAAAAAACCTGACGCGTCGAAGTCGTTGTGGAGCAGGGCCGTCCAACCCGAGAAGCTGGAAGGGATGTCAGTCATGGGCGAAAGCATTGGAAAGAGGATGTGAATATACGCACAAGGCAATGATGATGAACGAGATCAGCACGACCCATGCACCCCAGGGCTGCACCCAAGACTTGAAGGGGAGCACGTCGCGCGAGAGACCTTGCGCCTTCATCCCACGGTAGAAACGGATGTGCGCAAGGGCAATACCCATCCACGTAAGCATTGAGCCAAGCGTGGTAATCGATGACAGCCAGTTGAACGCCTCGCTCGCGCCACCGCTTCCGCAGTTGAGGTACGCGAGCAGGGAGAAGAGGGAGGTGAACCCGAGGGCCACAATCGGGATACCGCTGGGCAGGATCTTGGCAAAGATGCGCGGCGCCTGACCCTCCTGGGCGAGCATGAAGAGGGCACGCGAGGAGGAGTAGAGGAACTCGTTGGAGGAGGAGAAGGCGGAGGTGAGGACGACGGCATTGATGATATGGTCGAGGACCTTGATGCCGGAAGTAGTGATGACGACGACGAAGGGAGATTCCGCTGCCGTGCCAGTCGCGGCCGCGTTCGCCTGGAGCAGATGCGGGTCATTGGGGGCGAGGCACATGCCGACGAGCCAGAGCGAGACGATGTCTGTGGAGGGGTGAGTGGAGGTCGCTCAATGTAAAAGGGAACACTTACAGAGCACCACGATACGGTAGAAGATCGCGCGAACAGCAGTGCGCATGGTCACACGCGGGTTTTCGGCCTCGAGACAGATGGACGCGAGCCCTTCCATACCACCATACGAAAAGGCAGCCTGGGTAAGGACAGCCCACCAGCCGAGGAAGCGGGCCTTCGAAGGCGGCTGCAAGTCAAGGTAGTTGGAGTTGAAGGGGGAATCGCGCCAGTAGCGGAAGCCGCGGCGGTCGCCGTCGGGAGCCCCACCAAGGTCAACGACAAGACACATGATGACGAGGCCAATAATGGTGACGATCTTAAGGGATGCGAACCAGAATTCGAACTCGCCGAAGTACCTGTGCACATAATGAGCAAACAGTAACAAACACTGAAGAGGAGACGCACTTTACTCCCGCCAGGTTGATGGCGATCACTCCTAGGAGGATGACGGTAACATAAATAGGCAAGTGGTCGGTATTCTTGTCCCAGTACTGGATGATGATGGACGCAGCAACGACTTCCGTAGGCACGGTCATGGCCGTCTGGAACCAGAACTGCCAGCCTGCAGCGAAACCGAGTGCGGGGTCGACATAGCGGGAGGTGAACTCGATGAAGCCGCCTGCACTGGGGTCGTACACCATCATCTCGCCGAGGGAGTACATCATGAGGCCGACGAGAAGACCGACGACAAGGTAGCCGAGGACGGCACCGACGGGGCCACCATCTGCGAGCGCCTTGCCCGAGCCGAGGAACAGGCCAGTTCCAAGAGTACCAGCGATGGCAATCATGGATACATGGCGGCCCTTGAGGGCACGGTGCATGTGGGGGTCGTCGGTCTGCTCGTCGACGACCGTCGGGTCGGCGCCGACTGGCATGGGACCAATCTCGACATCAACGGACTTCTCCGAGTTGTCGAACTTCTCTTGTGAGTGCGACATCGCGGCGTACGGGGGCGGCAGCGGGGAGAACGAACAGTCTGCTGTTCGCCTCCCCATCCTTCACTTTATATCCCTTCAGCAGATTGCGGGCGGACGGCTAAAAATAGCACAATTGAAACGAACCGCCTCCGCCTGCGTGTGTGCGCGCCATCGACCACATGCGGCGCCGCGATAAGAGCGCCTTGACTGTCATCCCCCCGCGCCCGGACCCGCCCTGCCCACGCTCTGCTCGCTGCGGGAAACGGAGACGCCCCTGGAAGCTGCAAGCGAGATAAGGCTCACCAATGGGGACCCACCGACGCTGCTTCACGCTTCTCGAACTGACCCGGACGTCAACCCTCCGTTTTCTTCTTTCCCATCTTCCCGTGCTCCGATGCATTAAGCGCTCCACGCCCTGTCAATCTCAGGCACTCGCTGATGGGGGCAAGGGAGCCTACAGCTTGACCGAGCAGGAGCGAGCGAGCACTGAGCACTCCAGCTGTTATCGTCAAACAGCCTCCGGTCCACCACCAACAGGGCACCCAGGGGGCACCCTCGTGTGTCCGCGCCGCGGCTGTTGCGCTCAGCACTATCGTCGACAACGCGCGCCCCCGCCGGGGACGTCCGTCGACATATCCTCTTGCACTGCTCCCGACCCGGTGCGGAACGAAATAAGCGCTGTCGACGTCTCCGCTCAACTCCTCGTTCAAAAGTTCGCTCTGGATTGCTGCTGAAATTGCTCGAATCGGATGTCATTGTGCGGAAATTTTTCTCGGAGTGCTTCTGGAAAGCGCCCGCCCCGGCGTCCTCGTTATCTCTTTTGTTCAGCACGTCCCCACTGCCCCAACTGTGCGTCATCTCAAGCGTCGAATGCAGGTCGAATTGAAAGTAACCACATGAAGGATCGCGTACCTACTGCGCGTCGTTTGCCCCGATTTACTCGTAGGAATCATTCCTTTTTGCTCGGTTATCCTGCGCTCTTCTTTGGCTGGTGTCCTTGCTCCAGACGTCGGTTAGACCTTTGTCCATGTCCTCCACTTCAGACGAAAAGAGTAGGCGCTCAAGGGGACCCCTCTATCGTACTACGACAGCGCCACGGGCGCCTATTCCATATGCTACGTCTCCCGGTTTCAGCTACACCAACGATAGTCGTGACTGACGTCCAACAACATCATACAATCGGGCTATCGTCTATCTACCGCTCAAGGCAGACGACTACCACGTCTGAGTGCACACACTGTAAGTATCACCACATTTGCGACGCCCTGACCAGATAATTACGGTGTGCACTGGACGGCGCTGCAGTCACCACGACTCTCACGGACGATCCACAGCAGATCCATCGCATCTACAGCACCCATCCATTGCCGGTCCTGTGCTGACTGCTCGTGTGTCCTCCGGCAGAGGCGAGCTAGCGCGCCTCCTCATCATCTTCGTTCCGAGGCTCAGGCACTCTTCGACCCCGACAGTCGTCCCCATACTGCCCCTCGAACTTGACGCACGGCAGGCCGTCCCCGGACATGGTGGCCTCCGCATATGATCCGTCTGCAACTTCTCGACGGGCCCTTCCGGGCTCGGCAAGTCTGTATGTGCGCTAGCCCCTCTTTTTTTCCTGTTCAGTCGACGGTATGACTTTCACACATCGGCCCGTGTCGCAACACTTTTTTCCCGAGTCCGTACACCTCGTCCGTGCATTCTGCCACTGGCCGTCGATTGACTCACTGCTCGCCGTTCATCGCCCAACAAGCCTGAAAGAACTCCAGTTGCTGGTTGCACCACCGCCATTTGCTCGGACGCTCGCCCGATGCTCGCGAACAACAGCTGACGACGCGCCTGACCTGTCCGCCGCCACCACCTGTTCAGCCCCATTTCAGAAGCATGTCGACCCCTTGCCTCACTGCTCTTTCTATGCGTGGACACAGCCCGGTCGAAAGTGTGTCTGCCTGCCTTGGTGCGCTCTAGCCTCTCAGTCTCGACATCGATGTGCAGGAAGCGCGCTGATGAGTCACATGACCAGTTCCCTTTTCCTTATTCACGTGCCTCCGGTCCGAGAACTTCAACTGACCACTGGACCCAATCTGGACCAGTGGCCGGGTCACCGTCCGTCATCGCCGGAACCACTGCGGTGCCCAGGCGGTGCCCTCCCAGGACTCAGCAGCAGATCCTTACCCATTTCGTTTGCCTGGCCGTCAGTGGGCGAGTTGCTCTCGAAGGCGGAGCCTTCCAATCGCCGTTCATTGCGACGCGGGGCTGGCGAGGGCCCATCTTCATCTGACTTCTTTCAGTCATCCAATATACCTCACGCGCAGGCTGACTGACCGCCCTTCTGGCTCCTAGCCCTTTACAGTTCACGGAGCTTGGTAGACGCCGAAACACCAGTTTATGCTCACGTGCCGAACGAAGCTCGCCGGGCATTTGAGGCCACAGCAGCAGGATTCCCCAGCCCGACAGATAAGTTTCTTACCTGGCTCGACATATGCAACTCTCGCGTCTTAGACTTACTCGCTCTTTGCCTCGTGGTGGATTGCAGGCTCGAGGCTCGAGCGTGGCAATAAGGAATTCCTGGACGCAGCATCTGACTCTACGGAACGACATCTCGCGCTCTCACACTCAGCACGGACACCGGACGGTAGCGCTTCGTGTTTGTACTGGATGACCGAATATCTGCGACCTTCGTTTGGAATCTCAGACAACAGCTTGCTTTGTGGCGCTGCTTGTAGCGGGAGACAACTAAAGCTACTTGCGCAGGTACCGCCTTGATCATTGCGTCTGCGACTTCACTTCAGTAACTTTATCGTTGTCGTGGACGCCCATCAGCTCGCTAGAACATTCTATTCTCCAGACTCTCACCGACCTGCTGAGGCCACTATGCTCTCAGACGTCAACTGCTTAGTCAACTGCTCGCCCCTCGAATATTGGAACACTTACAAAAGTCGAACATCAATCAGCTCCCCGAGAAGCCATTTGGACGTGGCTCGCATCAAGATCTGCAGTTCGACTGTCGCGTCGCCGCACGCGCTTCTAGTACTACGCTGTCTCTTTATCACCCGCAACGGGCGCACAGAAGGATCGCCACGACGAGCATCAGGCTCCCCTGACGCTGCTCGCGCCGCAGCCTACGCATCGGCTCCTTTCTAATTACCGGGATCGTCAATGGCGGAGTCCTTATCTACGCAGCTCGTGTGCGGCGAGGGAACGCGTCTCAAGCTAGCGCCAAGCTTGCCTTCGACGCGGTTCGACGCGTTTTTCGGGGGATTGGTCCACGTTCCAAACCTCTGCATTACCATCATTGCTCGAGGCAGTCGAAAGCTATGACACCACGCTGCTTCCAGACCGTAACTTTGACAATCCGATGCTGGCTCAATTGCAGAACATGTACAAACATATTGCTCGGTGGCGACGAGCCTGCCTCATGAGGGGCCATAAGAAGTGCGCAGTAAACGTCTGCACAGGCTCACAACTTGGCGACCATGTGAGGTGCGCTGGCCCAGCAAAATGTATATATACTCTCCAGAGAAGTCACTGGCCACTATGCAGATGTATAGTACACGCATGCGGCAGGGAGTCTTCCCTCATAGAATGGCTCAACAATCGCTCGATGTCTGCTGCCGCCTTGAACAAATCCTGCCTAATTGGGATATCCTGGATCACGCGGCGCGTCCTGCCATTTGCTGCTCTGTTCCCACCTCCACCGCGTCCCCTCGCTATTCAGGCTCCTGCGACCAGACCGTCATGGACGATGATTATGCGGATACGCTAGTGACGCGTCGTTCTCGGCGCAGTACAGCTGGCAACCTGTGCGTCTCTTGTAGACGTACAACGCACCGTGCTGATCGATCTACAGCATGCAGGCGGCCTTGGCCGACGTGCAGAACGAAATGCCAGAGGATATTGAAGACGACGATGATTTTGTTATCCAGAAAGGCGCGCTGGACGAGGCGTAGTCCGCCAGCTTCGCTCATGCGCGTTTGCAGACGAGCTTGACCAGTTTGACGAGGACTTCGCCAGCGACAGTGAGAAAACTGAGAGCGAGGAGGAAGTGCATGCAGAGCGCGCCGTACAGGAAGAGGACAAGCGAAGGAAGCTAGTGCGTCTACCACCTCAGCACTGCGAAGTTGATCTAATGCAAACGGGTACAGTCCGCTCGCGGTCAGCGGAAAGAACGGCCGCTGTGGCGCATTCACGATTACGCGCGACATTTAATCCGGAGGAGTCCTCTTCGAAAGCGGGGAAGTCGCCAGGGAAGCGCAAGGTCGCATTTGCTGGATCACCACGCAAGGGGAAGAAACGTAAAGGCCAGGGCGACGCCAGTCTGGATATCGCGGGGGAACGGCATAGTTCGCGTGCGCACACTATGAAGAACACCACTGCAACGGCAATCCGGATGAAGGAGACCGAAAGGCGAAAGGTACGTGACTGCATCATCCAACGACGTAGCTGACTCGCGATCTGCAGGCGGCGCAGGGCCCGAAGAGGCGCGCCGAAGGTCGCGCATTCACTCAGGCAGAGCTCATCCGGCGCGCTCTTGACAACGAGGAAGGCAATGTTTCAGAACATCGGGACTATCTCAAGAGAGAGGAAGAAAAGCGACGTCGGGCGCGTGTCCAGAGGAAGGCGCTGGTCGGGCCTCTAGTGCGCTGGGTCAGTCGAGGGGAGGAGGTAGTCACGCGAGTGCCGGACCCATATGCTCCGCGGACATCCGTACCCGCTCAATCCTCTGGGGACTATCATGCATACGAAGGCGCGGATCGTTCGTACGCAGAATCGCGCGCGTACGCCTCGAATGCGGCGACAGCGACGTTTTCCCAGCAGCAGCAGCCAGATTGGCCGCATTCTGCCTACTATCCGCCACACCGCCCGCGGCAATCCTCGATGTCTAGCCAGCTATCCTCGCACTATCCGCCTCATGTGTACACGATGCAAGCGGATATTGCGCCCATAACATCTTCGGGCTTGCAAACACAACATTCTTCTGAATATCGGCAGCTGCAACATGCTTCACCGAATTCTGTGGTACAAACTCAAACGCCGGCACATCTAGTCACGCAAATCCCTCGACGGTATCGCCGCAGGCCAATGTACCCTCGTCATCCATGGTGTCAGTGCCCACCTATTCAGCCGAACCCCTGATGGTCGAGGGACGCGAGCGTATTGCGAGAAGCTACATCGTGCACGAGCTTGGGCAGGACAAGGACGTGCAAAAACCGCGGTGGGCAGACACGATGAGTGCAGTGTTTGGTGATCATGTCGATTGGACGGATGTCAAGGCGTATTCCTCCGCGAAGAATCGACCTACAGGTATGTTCCTTGTTCTGTCGCTCACTATCACGAGACGCAGTACCACGACTCTTTCCCCCTTCGGACAGCAGCGCCATTCCTCTGTCTTGCTTCCCTCACCCGACACTCATTTGATCTTCAGCGCGCCTACGACACGTATGTCCTATCACTGGCCAGATTGCGCCATACATCGACCCACGTACGGGCGTGCCGTTTGCGAATGCGCAAGCGTACAAGACGCTAACCGCAGTTCTGGATCATGAATACGCGTGGAACAGGGAAATAGGAGCGTATGTGGGCTAGTTGGGAGATGCGCGTCTGTTGCTGTTCCCATACTCCTCGTGCTTGTAACTCTAGGTCTGCACCCATCCTGTGCGGCCGTCCCTGTGATGTTGACCCAAACTTTAGGGTGATGGACCAGTGGCGGACGGTGGCGCACACCAAGCTAAGTCGGGCAGGATGTTAACCGTGGGAAAGTTGTGCACGATCACGTGCTTTCGATCGAGAAAAAGGAACTTGGCCGTCTTATTGCCAGACCTTGCAGTCATCCAGACGCCTGCGCTTGTCGCAAACCCGGCGAACAGCTTCTCAGGACCACACCAATGTCGATGAAACTATCCAAGAGAACAGTCTCTGCCCTGCGCAGGGCACTCGATCAAAAGAAAGCGTCGGACGCAGCGTCATTCACGGAAACGCACCACATCGTCCTCCAGCTATGCATTGAGGGCGGAGACTTTGGTGCCCTTGAAGTCGACCCATTCACCATCCCAGACGAAGAGTGGAACGCGGCGCATCCCGTGATATCGCGCGGATTTACGGCACTTGTGAAGATGGACGCGCTTCTCCTCTTCCAATACGAAACGCCCGACAGTCTCTGCGAGGCCGTAACAGATCTTGTACGGGATATATGGTATCCGCTGATGACTTGGATGGAGTTCGCAAATCCAGCAAGTGGGTATATATCACTCGACGCACCTCTATTCCGTGCGGTCCTGAGCCTTTTCCACCACTTCTTCGCCCCCAAATTCAATGCCCTGTCGAGCCTAGTGATGCAAACGCCGCGGCTCTATGCGTGGAGCGCATGGCTCTGGCTGTGTCTCCCCCAGGTGCTCACTCTAGGAGGGAGAACGCCCGCCGAGGATTCAGCCACGCTACACCATTACATCATTTGCACCGAAATCCTCAACCAAGTAATCACCACTATGCTGAGGGAATATCATATCGGCGGCGGCGGCCACCAGCGGTACAACGACAACGCCGTTCGGGAGGCACTCGGTGTCGTCGACCACCGGTTCCGTCGCATGCTCCGAGCTGCTATCGACAGTATGTCGTATCTCATCGATGCTGTCCAAAACTCGCCAACTGCGCCGCAACAGGCATTGGAGACGGCTCTCGAAGAGACAAGGGCAAAATTATCACTGCTCAGTACATTCGCTACGGCATTGGGCGACGTTGAAGTCCACTCGCGCGACATCGTCGCCTTGGTCCATCTCATTCGGACGCTCCATGACATACCAGAAGGTCAAGATGCCGTGAGCGCTGCCGCAGACCTTCTTCGCAACGTCTGCGTCCTTTCCGAAGACCACCGTCCGCTTGTCTGGTCGCTCAAAGCCGGTTTATTCCCCCTTCTAGTATCCATCTGTCGGTTGCAGGTGGATCGACAACAGGACACGTCGTCTACGTACGCGCTCCTATGGCATATCGCAATCTGGACGAGTCACTTCCCTGTCGCGGTCGCTTTCCAGAAGTATCGGGGGGATGGACCTTCGGCATGAGCAGGGCGGCGAACTCAGCGAGGTGTACTGAGCTTGACGAAGAGATGAACAGAAGATGCGACCTAGTGCAGGAAATACGCACGCTGCGATGCCATAATTATGTGCGTCGAGCTTCATATAGCGCTGGTGACTTAAGTACTGACGTTCCCTCAGCGCTGCGCTACACGAGACGCGCAAGATCAGGCGGAAGAGCAACACTTCCTCCGCTGCGGATGCTACGACGTCTCCTACTGTTCTAAAGCGTGCCAGAAGCAGCACTGGCTTCTGCACAGATTGACCTGCTCAGTCGCCATCGATAGAAAAATTTGCAATGAATTTGGCAATCACTTGCCCAAAATTATCAGAGGTAAGCGAATTTCCTTGAATACAGGAATATTCGTGCGAAATCTTGGGCTAACTCGCTTTGTAGATGGGTCCTACGCTACACCACGAAATGCATATTTCGTTGCACGGCTTTGCAAGGATTATATCAGGCGACATGGGGATGAGATCCTAGCCGCCATCCGACAAGCGGACCGTCCGGACATTCACTCCCATCGTGAGATGACCATCGATATCAGCTTCGTCAACGAAGTCCCGGCCTCCTACAGCGTCAGACACTTCCCCAAGACGCCAGGCGAATGCGAAAGCTGCAACAATCGACTGAAGGGCATGTCGATCTTCGTATACGCGACGCTCAACCCGACTCGTCTCTGCCCTGAAGGCCCATGGATCGGCGTTACCAGCTTCCTTCTGCGGGAGTTCGTCGACAGGGTGGAGCACTTCCGTAGCTGCAAAGACCATGCTACGTGCGTCGCGCGTACGCGGGACTTCCCGCCGCGTTGCGGCGCATGGCTGAAGGAGGAATCAGACGAGCAGTGTTGCCGCTGCATCGACATGTTTGGGAAAGGCGATAATCAGCTCGATGCAGCGACTGCCGATGAATTAAAATTCGGGAAATGGTAAGTAGATATATAGTGCGCCCAAATTATGTTTACTTTGGCCAGTCTCTGGCCTACAGTATATCTCCAGGTTCTTCGAGCCGGTATGGTCATATAATGTTGCACTACAGTTTACAGTACACCATGTCGGTCCAGCGGCCAGTGCGGGATCTAGAGTGAGAGAGCTCTTTATTTCAGACTGAGCGCCAATGAATAACGGCTTGATAGACCGGATGCCAGAGGTTGTGCAGTCGACACCGTACTGGCAGGATAGTTTCCACTGATCAGGACTGGCACTCCAAGAGCGTGGAAGCGGCAAAGTTTCGAACTGGGTCCAAGGGAGAGAATTGAATTCAGAGAGCACGTCTCCTGGTATATTAGAGTAAAGTGGAGTGAACGTCCAACCGGAAGACACAGAATACCAGATCCTTGCATCTACTGCCGGGTAAGTAACGGTTTGTGAGCGTAGGCGCACCCCTTCTATCTCGCTCGTACAGTCCGTGTTTCACGCCTCAACCGTGCCCATTTCGCGCCACTTGTCGTAAAGAGCTCCGATCCCAACAGGCGCTCCCGGTGCTCCCTTGACGTCCTGGATTGCACAAAATCAATCAAGTGGTACCGCTGACAGAAATGTACGGACCTTCATCTCTAGCAACTCGTATTCGCGTCCAAACGCCAAGAAGTGCGCAAAGAGCGAGTTGAAGTGCGGCTCAGAGCGCAAGTGCAAGATCTGCGCGTAGTGCGAATGATATATGTGTGCAAAGACGCGCAACAGCTGCCGGTACACGTGCTTGACTGTCGCGGGGAACGACGGGGGGAAGTCGTGGCCGGACTTGGTCGGGAAGACGGACTCGTCCTCGAGCAGGTTTTGCACCCATGTCATCACATAATCGATGTACGTCGGCGCGGGCAGGTGCACGCTCTTGCGCTCCTGATTGATCCATGTGTAGTTCAACCTGCAAGCGGGGAGGATCAGAGGGGACACAGGCCAATCGACACGCCGACGCCACGCACGTAGGTCCCGCACACATCTTCGGGCAGCTGGTATTGGTACAGCACTCTGATATGACCCCGTAGAACTCGTTCAAGTTGTTGTAGAAGTCATAGACTGAGGAGCGAAGAGGGATAGGTGGGTAGCAGCGTTTCCGTCAATACATGTCGATCGGGACGGAGGACTAGGCACGTACTGTTCATGGCAACCCATTCCATGATGTCCACGTACTTTGGGAGCATGACGATCGTCTTGAAGTTGCCTTTCACCAGCGCAGCCTCGACGAAGGGACTGCAGAGATAGAGCGGCTTGCCGTCTGGCGCGCCGGGAGCTGGCGGGGCCGGCGCTTGCGGGCTCACGGGGAAGTCGGGGAACGTCGCAGACGTCGGGGTCGGGGAGCGCTTGGCGCCGCGGGGCGCACGGGACATGCTCCGCCTTCATGCATGTTCGTCAGCAATCTCGGCGCCAACGCGGTATGGATTGCTGACCCTATAGAGTTGAAGAAGGACATGGTTGCGCCGGCGGAAAGGAGGGTGAGGTGAACGCGGAGAGCGCAGAAGGGCTGCAATGAAATTTAAAAAGAGATAGCAAGAGTACCCAATGTTTTGTGTTGGCGGCCGACGGGGACGAAGCGAAAAGGGTGTACAGCAGTCGCAGATGAGGGACGCGTCGGCCCGAGAGTCACGTTGTCGCCAAGGAGATATCCCCCCTAGGAAAGCATTGTTCTATGCCCTTGTTCTTTTCTCACAACCATCATTGCAGATATAGACGAGATGGATCACATTATGAGCTTCTTGAGTACGTATAATGATAGGATTTTGTGCGAGTCAACCTGTCTACCTCCACTGGTTGGCCGATGCAGCTCAATCTCGCCGGCCCAACAACCAGCCACTCCAGCCCGCTGCCCATGCGACAAATCCCCCAGTCTCTCGTCTCCGGAATACCATCACCTGTAGGGGACCGTTTAGCACTGGCTGATGTCGTGCCAAAAAATTACGCACCAGCGCTGCACTCAACCCAGCCAGGCCAGCCGTAAGAGCCATGTACGTTCGAAGACGCGCTGCCTGCGCATTACGATCTGCGCCGCCAGGTATCGCGCTATGTCTGCAAAGAGGTTGAGCCCAACAACACAGGTGATAGAATGCAAAATGCTCACGGGTTCATCGCAACCCCACATATCGCATGGAACACATCCGCTGTCTGTCCCGTCTTCACGCTCACCGACACCGGCACGGACAGGCCGAGTCGCCTGCAATAAACGTCTGGTTGGACCTCATGTCGTTGCAAAGCAAGGTCAAGGTCCGATTTCGTCGCGACGAACTGCGTGGGGATGTGGTCGAGGGAGTATTGTTGCTGTGGAAAGGGCCCTCAATAATCGTCGAAGCGACACCAGCATTAGTAGAAGGCCTACCCGCAAGTTGCTGATATAGCTGAAGCTGTTCGTGTCGCTGGAGTCGTGCACGAAGACGATCACGTCCGCCGTATCCGTCTTCTTGCTGTTTCGTAGCGTTTCCGCCTCATGCGATGCGCCGAACTCTTGTAGCTGCGCGCAAGGGTAGTGAGCATGACTTAAAACGCAACGCTGTAGCGCCGGATCAACACTAACCACTAGATACTTCTCGCTCCCGCCAATCGCCACTGAGTTCACCACGCTCAACAAGCGACTTGTTGGCTCGTATGCCGTCGAGAATGGCTTGCCGACGAACGCGCGTAGCAGCGAGGTCTTCCCAGAGCCCGCCGCACCGCAGACGTAGGCAAGGAAGACATTGCGGGTGACCTACAAAGAGCAAGCGTCAGTCTTGCCATCTACTCAACGTCGCTATGCAGTACCCACCTTCCCTCGTCTCCGATCCACCCGCCGTGGCCGTGTCACCTGCAGCGCGCCCGTTCGCGGCTCATCTGGATAACCCAAGTATGCGAGATATGCCAAGGTGGTTTTGTGGTCGAGCAGCGTTGTCATACTGAACGAATGGGCATAAGTGATGTGCTCGAATCCGGGGAGTGATTTCGTCAACGTTCGACGCGACGCCCAAAGATGTGAAGAGCATGACAAGAAAATTGGGCAAAGATGAGGCCAGCGCCAACTAACCTCCACTGGGCGAGCCACCCCTGCAATGTAACTGCGCCTGCGTCGTCGGAGACCGTCGTGTCAGGGAAGCGCTGGATGACACAGTCAGAAAAATCAAGGCAATTCGAAACAGCAACCTTACCTGCGCAGCCCATGGGTTCCCCGGTGATGTGCTAAACAGCTCTTCGAGTTCGGCGGGACACAGCGCTCCGTCGCGGTCCTGAACGAATCAAGGTCATGATGATTAACTCATGAACATGACCGCGAAAAAGCCAAGCTTACCTTGTCAAAGGTCTCGAAGATGTCCGTCAAGAATTGATACCCCAGCGGGGTCAGCTCGACTGAGCAGTCTCCTGGCACGTCGAACTTGGGGCACAGGAAAGCAGATGTGAGTCGCAAGTCCTCGGCGTACCTGAAACAACGACGTTCAACAACGCCAACGTAGAAGGGGAAGCATGCCGCGTACCCGAATTTCCGGAGCACTGTCCATGTCGTCTCGAGGCGGCCGCGCTGGATGAAGATGGTGTGCAGGTAAAGAAAGCCGGCCTCCGTGAGACCTATTTCGGTACTGCCTGGGAAATATGAGCAACATAAGTTTGTGAGGTTTGGGGCAAAGGTCTTCACGCACCGTCCGGACGAATAATTTCACGTACGCCGCCATCGGCATGCTGCTGCACCATCTCCTTGATGCCCTCGAGCTCTTGCTGCTGTAGTGGAGCATCGAAGCACTGGGAGAAGTTTGGTTTTCACGTTGTACTATACAGTATCAGACACACCTTGCGTTGGAACTCGTTGAGCTCAGTAGCATCGAGGACACCGTCCTTGTTGGCGTCGCAGAGTTTGAAGATCCGTGTCAATGCGGCAACACAAGCGGGCTTGAGCACATGGTCGCGGGAGTCGTAGAGGGGGGCGGTGGGATGAAGAACGGCCTTGTGGGCAAAGTAGAAGACTTCGGAGACATTGACGGGTATGCGCGCTGAGCACTCGACGCACGTCTCGACCTCCTGTACGGAAACGTTCAGCGAGCTGCTCACTTCCCACTACAAGCATCGCACCTTGAACTCGTTCATAATCGGGACGATTTCATCTTCCAAAGCCTCGTTAGTCACTTCCCCGCCGCGCAGGTCGATCTTATTGCCGACGAGGATGACGGGGACATTGACGCCGAGCTGGCGGAAGTATGGCAGCCAGTAGGTCGGTATGCGGTCGAAGGAGAGTGGATTGTCGATGGCGTAGACGACACATATAACGTGCGCCTTGCGCACCTCGCTCTCTAGGTGCGTGCGGTCCGCGGGGCCGGCGCCGGTGTCGACGATGTACGTGGTCACGTTCTCGGGGGTGACCTCTGGGGGGATGGTGACCTCGGGCACGACATGCTGGACCTGGGCGGGCGGTCAGCAGCGGCCTTGACGCGTCGGGGATGAGTGCGGCGGCTCACATGCGCGACGAAAGCCTCCTTGATGAGAGAGGTGACGATGGTGCTCTTGCCGACACCCTCTGCGTTGCGCGGTCAGCGTGGTCGTCGTCGCAGACAGCGTCGAGCTCACCGTCGCCGACGAGCAGAATGCGCACATCGCGCCGCATGATGTCTGTTGGCGTCGTCGCCGTCAAGCCGCGCGCGCGCACGCGGCAAAGCCCGGCTTATTTGTGCACATTTGGGCAGGCGCGCGGGGGAGATCAGCGCCGCGCGACGACCGTTGCTTTACGCGAAACCGCAACTTGTCCTGATCTTCCATGTCGTTTTTCGGTCGCAAGCCTAGTGCGCCCCGCTCAAAGTCGCGGACGAGGACGAAGGAGCCGTCGCCATCGCCATCCCCCGCTGCGCCACCGCTCCCCGCACCCTCAGCGGAGGCCGTCTTTGGCGCGAACAAGCCGCTATATCTGTCTCGCCCTTTCGCCGATGCAGCACTGGTCAAGGGTGCGTAGTGCGCCGCTGGTTGCACGCCTCCCCTCACAACGTTCAGGCAAATTCAAGACGATCATCCAGCTCCCGCCCTACGTTGACATGTGGGAGTGGGTTGCAGTCAACAGTGCGTCGCCCGTCCATTTTGAACACCTGCTAGCACTAACATTCCCAGTCTTTGACTTTTACACGAACCTCAACGAGTTCTACGGCGTGCTCACCGAGGTCTGCACCCAACAATCATGCCCTACCATGAGCGCCGGCCCGAGTCTCAACTATCTCTGGACGAACCAGGACAAGAAGCAGATCAATCTTTCCGCCCCCAACTACATTGACTCCGTCATGAGCTCCGTCCAGACCATCCTCGACGACGAGAACATCTTCCCCACCAAGTCCAGCCAGAACTTCCATCCGTCCTTTCCGCACACTGTCAAGCTCGTCTACCGCCAGCTGCTGCGCGTCTTTGCGCATCTCTACCACGCCCACTATGAGGCGATCCTGCATCTGCGATCCGAGCCGCACTTCAACTCTCTGTTCGCGCACTTCCTCGCGTTTGGCAAGGTACGCGATCCAGCTTCTCCTGCGATCCGGCGTCACATGCGATCCGGCCTCCCGTTCGACTGATCCTGACCATCGATTTAGGAATACGAGCTGCTCGAAGTCGCCGACATTCGCGGCGAGGCGGATCGCCCAGTCGGAGTCGGCTTGCTCTGGGAGCGCTGGAAAGAGGCTGGCATCCTCGACAGCTGAGCTCATACACACTCGATCCGATGGCCGGAACACACCTGTCAATAGTCAACTATGTCTCCCCTGCGCGCTGGAATCCCAGGCAGAAGATTAAACCAGCGCTAAAGCTACGTGCGTGGAAGGGAGGGGATGTACGCTTTGCGACGATACGATACGGATACGACATGCATTTTTTCTTCCTTTCTCGTGGATCACTCACTCAATGGCATAGTAGGAGAGCTCGTATGGCGGAATTATAAACACATATAATGTACAACAGCAACAATTGGGCGCCAACCATCGCTTTCAACCACCGAAACAGTAGGATCTCTGAAGCTCACTGAACGCGGTGCGGCGTGACGACGTGACATGTCACCATAACAATGAGCGCGTTGACTTTGGCCTTGTTTACGACGTCTTCCTTCTCCACCTTTCTCCTTACACACATTCAACGTCGCCATGCCGCATCCAACGGGACAAATATCATACAATCCATCTAGCATCTGCCATCAAAGTTGGTTGGAATCGTGGTCGCAGGCACTTCGTCGACTTGCCAGTGGCTCAACAGCGAATTCAAGGCGCTGAACGTCGATGATGCTCTTTCTTCTGACTGTCATTCGACCTCCTTTCGTAAAGTGGATCACTGCACAACAAAAAGGGAAGTTTTGCATGCTAGCATACTCACTTGCAGGCTTGCGACCACTCCGTCACCGCGGGCACGCTCAGCTGCGGGTCTCAATGCTCCGTATCTTCGCTTCTCTTTTCCCGTCGTTTTCCCCCCAACGCACGCTCCTCGACGCATCGACGAGCTTCTGTTACAAAGTTCAGTATTCTTTGGATCGCTTGTCGACGTCAATCTTCCGCGATTCACTCAGGCCCAAAGTCAGACCTCCGAAATAATTTGCAGCCGCGGGGGCGCGGAGGCTCAGGCTTGCCGTTGTGATAGACACCGCCATTTCGTCCGCCGGTCACCCTGACTTACCGTACCGCGAGACATTCGATCGTGCTGGATCGACTCACTGCAGGTATAAGAAGCCCTTCTCCCGAGAACAAATTTCTTCAGCAACCTCAGCTCACTCAACCCCTCGGCTTGCCATTTCAACGCCCCTCGTCAAGTTCAATATGCTTTCTGTCGCCGTTTTCGCTCTCCTCCCGGTCGTGTTGGCCACGCCCTTCCGTCGCCAGGCTACGGCCTCCAGCCCGGTGTACATTCACCCTAACGGGAACACCGACTTCTGTCTCGGCGCCGCTGGGACCGCCAACGGTGCCCCCGTCGACATCTACGACTGTTCGACGAAGATCTCGAGCACCCCGGCATGGGTACTCGACAGCGACAAGCAGCGCTTCCAGCTCAGCGGCACGCAAATGTGTCTTGACGCCGGAAACAACCGTGAGTCGCGGAGAGTACTCTACATATCTACGGGAAACTGACTTGCCGTCTCAGTTGCCGATGGCGTAGCCATGAAGATTTGGCAGTGTTACGACAACTTGGCTCAGCAGTCCTGGAACTATCTTTCCGCCAATCAGCATTTCACTGTCGGCAGTGGTCGTGGTACGTTCACGTCATCTCCCTTGGCAATTGTATACTCACAGAGTTATAGCAACTGAGTGTCTCGACCTTCGAGATGGAAACCAGTCCGACGGCGCCACGACGCAGACCTGGGCGTGCAGCGCCAGCAACACGAACCAGAAGTGGACCACGACCGCCGCCACGGCCTCCACTTCCTCGAGCGCAACGCCCTCTTCTGACGGCCAGGTGCTTCACCCTAACGGCAACAGCGGCAAGTGCCTCAACGTCGCCGGCGATGCGGCCAGTGGTACACCGGTGCAGATGTGGGTGTTCTCTTCTCTCAGCCCGTGACCTTTCCCTGACTTCACTCTTCAGTGACGACTGCGATGGATCCGACTCCCAGAATTTTATCCTTTCCCACGGCTCTACACAGGTCAAGCTGGCTGGCACCAATTTCTGCCTCGATGCGGGCGACAACAGTGAGTAGCCTCTGTGTCTTGCAGTCAACTTGTCTGACCCGTTGTCCAGTCAGCAACGGCGTCGCTATGAAGATCTGGCTATGTGACGCACGCCTCGCTCAGCAGACGTGGTACTACACCGAGGACAACCGCATCGCCGTTGAGGGCTACGGGCAGTGCCTCGACGTCTCGCGGGGCAGCCTGGACAACGGCAACGCCGTCCAGACCTGGGCCTGCACAGACGGTAACACCAACCAGATTTGGAACTAATCCGACGCATGGTGTACATAGTTATCTGTATCAGCAGGGCCGCCGATCTTGCATGACGATGGACATTTGCGAGCACTGTACTATAACTTCACATTTGTATCGCTCCTTCCCTGTACCTACCAGGCCTACTCATACACGCCAATGTTCAACTTTCTTTTACGCTTGCTCCTCATAAACTAGGGAAACCAAAGCTCGCGACCCGTCACGCGTAAGGAGGTATAGCAAGAATCTATATGAGATTTTGAACGCAACAGTTCATCTACAAAATAACGCAAGACAGCGAGCGTCTATGGCACGGCCAACCGGACAGGTCACAAAACAGTACAGAAACGTTAACAAGTACATACATGAGTCAGGTCCAATGTATTACATAGCGCTGTCCAAGGCATCCCTTAGCTGTCTCCACATTACGAGGTCCGTATCATTAGTAGCCAAGGTCCGTAACGTATACCCGTGGTCCATATCATAGGAGTCGTAGTCCAAAACGATGTCTATCGTTCATCGTTCGTTCTGTCGTGTTCGACTGCTGCCATCGAGGTCATCAGCAGGCTTCGAGTCTATGGCACATTGCGGCCGTCGAGACCATCGTAGCCGTCATCTAAGTGGACGTGCTCGTCCCGTTGTAGATGATAGGTGTCGACGCGAAAGCGATCTTGTCGCCGAGGGAGCCCTTCAAAATCATGTCAGCCTCGAACAATAGCACGCACGGGGATAACTAAGGCACTTGGGGATAACCAGTGCACTTCGGAATGAGCAGAGCACTCGGTGATGAGCAGAGCACTCTACGACGACTATGGCACCGGGAATAAATCAAGTACTCACATCCCAGTCGGCCCACTCCTCGAAGACGACCAAGTACATGGTTTGGTCAGACGCGCTCTTCCCGGAGCCGAAGCCGCCGGGGGCCACAGAGAAGTCGGGCATGGTGAGGGTCGAGGGGACCGGGTTCTTAGGGTACGGATTTCCTGCATACAACACGTTCGTCAGTACACCGCTTTTCGCCTTGAGCTGCCGCGGTGAGTATGAGCTGCCGCCGTATGTATAAGCTGCCGCCCGTCATGAGCGCCAATGCCGTCCGTCGCAAGCACAACCTCCGCCCATCCCCATCCCAAAACTCACCCGGATAATTCTCCTCCGCAAACCGGCCGAAATAATGCCCCGTCGTGATCGCCTGCGACGCCGACGCGAGGCTGACGTCCCGCAGGTCGGACGCGAAGAGCCAGACGGTGAAGTTGTAGCTCGAGCGACCATAGTCGGCCATGGTCGCGTAGTCGAAGTCGAAGGGCTGCCCGGGGGTGAGGACGGCGTTGGCGGCGGGGGCGTTGATGACGGGGCCGCCGGTGCGGGGTTGCATGACGGTGCGGGGTTGCATGACGGTGCGGGGTTGCATGACGGTGCGGTCCAGGGGTTGGATGGGGGAGGCGAGTGCGAGGGCGCCGAGGGCGAGGAGGCGTAGAGGTGTCGTGAACATCATAGGGAGAAGATGTAGGTGTAGATAATATGAGATAGATGGTGTGAGAGACTTTTGGAAGTTTTCGACGATGGCGCCTTCGCGGCGCGCCTTTATATGCAGAGTCACGGGGCGCGCGGGCGAGACACACCGTAGCCGCCAATGGACACATCATTGCCTCCAATAGACATGCAGAAGAAGCCGAAGGCCGGAAGTTCGAGAGTACGGTCGGGTGATGGAGCAGTGCCTCGAAGCGTCCGGGAGATCAACGGGAGATACTATCGAAGCGTCGGGCGCGCGTGGTTGCGCGCTACGTGTCGGGAGCGGGTGACGTTCGCGAACATCGGGACTGAATACAAAGGCGCGAGAGCTGGTTGAAGGACGTGCGAAAGCTGATTGAAGGACGTGCGAGAGCTGATTCAGAAAGGCGCGCCGGCTGATTCAAGGAGGCGGGAGGACTGATTAAAAAAGGCGCAAGGGCGGAACAAGAGAGGAGGGTATGCGGCTACGAAGACACGATATGGATAGGAAGACGCGAGCGTATGCGGAGATGGGTCGTCGACGGCGAATCTGGTTGTTCCGTTGAAGAGGGCGAGACTGGCGAATGGTGATCTTGCCTGATCAGGCGAGCTGGGTGTATGAAGGGCCCGTTTGTCTGTCAGGGATCAGGGCGCCGACGCGTTCATGTCAGAGCCAGTAGGCCCGGTCTTTGTCAGAGGGAAGTATGCATGAGCACTGCAGACGTAGACCATGGACTTCGGTAAGGCGATCAGCTCGCGAAGGGCAGAGCATGAAGGAGGCGCGCGCGGTTTCAGACTGACGCCATGATAGAATACCGTCTGGATAAGTTGCTGATGCCATTGCCCTTGTCTGACTGTACAGTTCCGCATGACGCAGGTGAGTCTCTGAGAGGGTTGGGGCAAGATTGATATAGGCCGCAGGACGACAAGTACGCTGGACTGGACTGAGTTCGCAGCGGGCAACAGACTCACCTCGGGCCTGCCATTGGCGGTCATACCTTCAATTTAGGCGGTAAGAGGCGTCAGTAAACGTTACCTTGTAGACCCGTCGTTATACAAGCCCACGACAGCCGAGCAAGAGGTCGTTGTCATTGAAGGAGTCGGAAGGATGTCGCTGCAAGACATGCAATATAAAGGTGTCATTTCCGAAAGACAGCCCGAACGGTTGACAACGTTGACCGCCCAGTGAGCTCACCACCCTGATTCACGCCCTCCGTAAGCCTTCTGTGAGAGTAAGTAACGCGCGGGACAACGTACGCACACGTGGAAAGGCGCGCACTGCAACACGCTGTGTGCACGTGTTTGTGGATTGTTGGGAAGGCGGAGCGCGTTCGATTCACGCGTTGTCACCGACTTCCTGCTGGACGTTCGGCTGCTCGCCGTTGCTCAGCCTGGACGACGCCGAGACGCTGCCGCCGACGTTCCTCACGCCCACCACGCGCTTTCCCCTACACCGCATACCCCCCGCGAGCCTCCCATCGTCAACGTCGGCAGCTCTCCACTGCTCTACACGTCCGCGAGGAACATTGTGTACGGCGCATCTTGCAGACTGCGCCCTCACTTCAGCAGAATCTACAATCTGAGCCCTCCGCCTTTCGGTGGCTACCTGTCTTCACGACGCCAGCGAAACCTCTGGGCGCATACGATCGTTCACGCGCCATTTCACCTCCAAGAGTCCCATACGTCGGGCGACCGTCTCGCTATTGTGGATTGCATGATACTTGAAGTCCTCATACCGGTGCGTCTCCCTACCCCACGCCGTGTGCTCGCCCTGACCCCGATCGTCAGTCACTTCCCCGAACGATATAGATAAACGCCGTCTAGTGACTATCATTATTCCCAATCTCCTCGATTTATTGCCATCTTGGTTTCATGTACGCCCCACGATTGCAGGTCGACACGACTGCTAACGCCGTCGCGGGCCCGTCGTCCGCCTCCTCGTCGGCGGCTCACCGTCCGGTCTACGGCAGGACACTCTCAGTCGAGCATATCCGCGGCCGGAGCCTCTCCAATGCATCCTCATCATCCACCCTATCCATCGTCTCTCCCGCAACCTCCTCCAATGGCTCCACCTCTTCCCTCGAGATGCAAACCGCCCACGCCGACCCGAAGCCAGCGTCTGCCAATAATGCTTCCGCCAAGACGTCACTGGGACGTCACTGTGCGAGCTGGAGACTTCGTTCTCGCTCTTCATGACTACTCTCCGCAAAGTTCCAGTGCAACCTGTCTCTCGTTCCGCGCAGGGCAGGTGATACACGTCCTGAACAGAGACACGAGTGGTTGGTGGGATGGCGAATTGGAGGGCCGGAGAGGCTGGTTCCCTAGCAACTATGTGGATGCAAATCCAGCGTCATTGACAGAGGAGGAGGAGGGCCCTATTAGTCCCGTAGTGAGTATGGTACTGCCTCCCCCTGTCGTTGCCAACTAATTCGGATACCAGCGGGCCAAGCATTCGCACTCTCAGTCTGCCGCCTCGGTGACTTCCTGGATGTCGGTCTCTTCTGGCGATGTGTACGAATCAGCCATCTCGATATCGGACACCATGGGTGTTGACGACACCGATGTATACTGCCCTCCGATCATGATTCCACTCCTCAACGGTCTGTCGCTCCTCCAGAACGCAGTGCGCGCCGATCGCATAGCGCATTTCCAGCCGTCAACAGCGTGCATCATTTCCTGTGTGCGGTCCATCCTCTCCGGCACCGGAACATTACAACGAGAATCCTCCTTGTTGCAAGACTTTCCTGTGCTCGCGGCGGAGCGACGGCGAATATTGGCGGTTCTTGCCTCACTGGTGGCGAAGGCGAAACAGGCATCGGATCCCGATATCGACGACAGGTTGCGAGACGAGAACATTGACGAGATGATGCGCCTGAGCGGGCAGGTCTTCGCGCACATGCGAAGATACCTAGCCGTCGCAGTGCACTGCGGCGTTGACCTCCCCGTAGGCAGAGATCTCTTGACAGGCTCGCCCGACACTGCGAGGAGGCTGCAGGACTCGTCATCCGACGGTTCACCACAACCAGGCCACGCGCGAAGTGGATCTGCTATGGAGACACCCCGACGACATTATCACTCCCAGTCACGCGAAAACAATCAACCTACACCTATGAAGCAGGCGGCGCGCGCCCGCAGTACAGGCGACCTCAAACCACGCACCCCACGCACATATGACTCCCCTACGTCCTCCGAGTCGCGAATGCCAGTGGTCCAGCAGCGCGCGACGTCGGCACGGAATGTCGTGCAGCTGAGGCCTTTGGAACAGGCCGTCCGGACACCCAAGCACAGACAAGGCGCGTCCGTCAGCAGCAACAGCTCCTCTGGGTCCTTCACGTCTTCCGCCGGATCCTCGAGCCCCGTCCCGTCCAAACCATCCTTCCCTTCCGGTCCGGCGTCCGTGGTGCAAGTCTTGGACGCCTTACGGCTCACACACGACGAGTACCTGTCGACCATCGCTGCCCTCATCGGCTACACGCATATGTATTCGCGCGCCTCGCACGCGTCCAGTACTGGGCACATGTACGAGCTCGTCCGCGAGATCGTCGACAAGTCGTGCAGGTTGCTCACGATCGTCGACGCCGTCATGCAGCACCCTGGCGTCCCGGACAGCCGGATAGGCAACCTCAGCCGGGCGAAGGACGGTCTGTTCGACGTGACGAGCGCGCTGGCGGAGGCCGTGCGCGTGTTGACCGTCGAGCGCTCGCCGACGGTGTCGGAGGATACGGAGAAGGGCAATATGTTGTATGCGGCGACGGCGGCGTTGAAGGCGGGCTCGGATTGCGCAGCGGCTATCAAGATGTGTCTGACGCGCACTGTGGACAATCGTCCTATCCTTTTCGCTTCAAATGATGAGCCGCAGCCCCGGCAGCAGCAGCAGCAACACCAAGCGCGGCAGCACGATGCGACGCCGATGCGGGAGCCGAAGTTGGTGAAGTCCTCGAGTTCGAGTGCGCTGGCTATGCTGGCGAATGGGAAGGAGGATGACGAGGATCTGACTATCCAGGCGCAGACGCCGTCCCCGTTGCGGCTGCGCCAAGTGTCATCTGGGTCGGAGAGCGCATCCAGCAGGACTACCGCCACGTCGCAGGAGACGAGCTTGACGTCGCCCGAAGATGCGAAGGCCGTGCCGGGCTCGCAGCTTGCGCGGCTCGCCATTGCGGACACCCGCATCGAGCCTGATCTCCCGTCGCCGAGCTCAATGGCGACGTCGTTTGCGCCCTCGTTAGCGCGCACGGGCACGACGTGGGAGGGCAGCATCCGGAGCGGGAAGGATATGGAGGAGAAGATCTTCAACCTGCCGCTGGATTCGATCCCAGAGCTTCCCGGGGACCCGATGGCCTTGCTGTCGCACGACTACGACGTCGACGCGGTCGCGTACAACACGGACGGGCACCTCGTGGGCGCGACGCTGGATGTGCTGGTGGAGAAGATGACGCCGCACGATAGCATCGTTGACCCTGCGTTCTCTGCCGTCTTCTTCATGACGTTCCGGATGTTCTCCTCCCCCGCCGAGCTTCTGCGAGCACTCATCGTGCGCTACAATGTCGTGCCCCCGCGCGGCGTGTCGGCAGAGGGCGTGCAGCTGTGGCAGCAACGCAAGGGCATCCCCGTCCGCCTTCGCGTATCCAACTTCATCAAGAGTTGGGCGGAGACGTACTGGCGCTCCGGAGTCGACGACGGCGTCCTCCCCGACCTTGCTGCGTTCACGCACAACGCGCTTGCGGTCATGTTCCCCGGGCCCGCGCAGCGCATCCTCGACCTCCTCGACATGCGGCGGCGCTCGATGGACACAGGCGTCAGCCCAAGGGGCGACCGCAGCCGCGACCCGGGGATGTCGATCAACCCGGCCACGTCGCTGGTCGTGCAGCCGTCGGAGATACCGCGGCCGACGATGACGAAGACGCTGCTGGCGGCGCTGCGCGCGCACAACTTCGCGTCGATCTCCATAACGGACTTTGATGCGCTGGAGCTGGCGAGGCAGATGACGATCATGGAGTGCAATTTGTACTGCGCGATTCAGCCGGAGGAGGTGCTGGAGACGGGGCAGGCGGAGGCGAAGCCGGTGAATGTGAAGGCGATGTCGTCGTTGAGCACGGTCATTACGGGGTGGGTGGCGGAGAGTATTTTGAATGAGGCGGATGCGAAGAAGCGGACGGCGCTGGTCAAGTTTTTCATCAAGCTTGCGGATGTGAGTGGTCCGTGATGTGTGTGTGCAGGGACGTTGCTGACCTCGAGTGATAGCGCTGTACTGCTCTCAACAACTTCAGCACGTCTCGGTCTGTGTTGGCGGCGCTGGACTCTTCAACGATCGCGCGCTTGCATCAAACATGGAATGTGCGTTGCCAGTCTATCGGTTCTAGCATAGATCTGACGCACATCTGCAGGGTTTGCCTCAAAAGAACAAGCTTCAGCTTGAGGCCATGCGCAAGCTAGCGGACCACTCTCGCAACTACCGCGAGTACAGGGCCCGGCTCAGGAATACGGCTCCCCCTGCTGTGCCTTTCCTTGGTGCGTATTTCGTCGACCTTTCGAACTACTTGCTCATGATCAACAGGCTTGTACTTGACCGATATCACCTTCTGTCGGGAGGGCAACCCGTCGCATCGTGCATCGCCCACAAACCAGACGAAGCAGCTGATCAACTTCAACAAGTACCACAAGCTGGCTCGGATCGTACAGGGTGAGTGGCTTGAAGCGAACGATGAGGTCTCGCTGACGTGCCACTCGCCAGACATGCAACGATTCCAGGCCCCCTACAACTTGAAGGAGATTCCAGAAGTGCACGAGTACCTCACCTTCGTGTTCCAAAAGTCGCGGCGGAATGGTGATCTCCAGGACCTGTACCGACGAAGGTGCGCTCTCCTTGACTTCGTCCTTTGCTATCAGCTGACGTCGCTATGCAGTCTGATGGTCGAGCCAAAGCGGTCAGCCGACGCACCTCCCGTTACGCCCGCGACAGAGGTGAAGCAGCTGTTCCCCTGGACCTCGCGCTCGGCATCGCAGCCACAACCCATCTAATTTTTTGTTCATAACTCTTTTTTCGTATTGTACATTTTGGGCTTTCGGCTGTTCATTGTTTCATATATGCTCCTCGCACACTCACTAGTTCAGACCGTCCTCCCTGGTCTGTCGCACGGCGTGCTCGCCGTTGCGACCTCTTCCACCACATGCATTGCGACTGCTGCATCGCGATTTGCCTCCCCATGCATCGCGATTTGTTCCAACATACGTTCTTTTCGCCGCGGCTCCTTCTGCTTCGCCATGTTCGTATTGTCTAGTGTGTGTATCTTTTGCCATGCCACTGCGTTCTTCTCTCTTTCTTTTTTATTCGTTTCTGTACCTTTCGTCGTTGCTGTGTCGTTCTTCTGTATTCATGCACGGGACTACTGATAAATGGACATGACGGAACCTGTAATGAATGGATCTCCTGGCTCCTCATCTTCCCGGGTGTGATATCTAGGACGAACGTCGGATGTACGCAAGTCAACTTGTAGGTCAAGTCACGTGGTTGGATTGATGGCGCTTGTTTACCAACGCCTTGGATTGAACGCGTCACCCAGTCGCGTCGAGTTGCTCGCGCATCAATCACCTCCTCGTCCCCGTCATGTCCTCAGCGCAGCCCCCCAACGATCCTCCCCGGCCAGCGGCCGACGCGGAGAAGAAACCTGAGGACTCTACCAGCACACCGGCCCCTGCCCAAGATGGCGCGGCGGCTATGGATACGACCCCGGACTCGGCACAACCAGCGGAGGAGACCTGGGACGACATCCCGGAAGACATCATGAGCCTGAGCACGGACGAGATCATGTCAAGGACACGACTAATAGACAACGATATCAAGGTGCGTGCGCTGTGTGACGCGACGGGGGGCGGGGGCTTACCGGTGGCTAGGTTATGCGCTCGGAGACGCTGCGACTGCAGCACGAGCAGAGCGTGATGAAGGAGAAGATCCGCGATAATGGCGAGAAGATCAAGCAGAACAAGGTCCTGCCGTATCTCGTTGGGAACGTCGTCGAGGTGCGTCGCACTGCGTCGAGCATATGCATAGCGAGTGCTGACATATGCTACCCAGATCTTGGACATGGATCCCGAAGGTAACGAGGACGGCGCGAACCAGGACCAAGAGTCCATGCGCAAGGGCAAGTGCGCCGTCATCAAGACCTCCACCCGCCAAACCGTCTTCCTCCCCATGATCGGCCTCGTCCCACACGAGAAGCTGCAGCCCACAGACCTCGTCGGCGTGAACAAGGACTCCTACCTCATCCTCGACATGCTCCCCGCCGAGTTCGACTCGCGCGTGAAGGCGATGGAGGTTGACGAGCGCCCGACGGAGCAGTACACGGACATCGGCGGCCTCGAGAAGCAGATCGAGGAGCTCGTCGAGGCTATCGTGCTTCCGATGAAGGAGGCGGATAAGTTCAAGGCGCTGGGCATCAAGCCGCCAAAGGGCGCGCTCATGTACGGGCCGCCGGGGACGGGGAAGACGCTCCTGGCGAGGGCATGCGCGGCGCAGACGCAGGCATGTTACCTCAAGCTCGCTGGCCCGTCCCTAGTGCAGATGTTCATCGGTGATGGTGCGAAGCTCGTTCGTGACGCGTTTGCGCTCGCGAAGGAGAAGGCACCTGCAATCATCTTCATTGACGAGCTGGACGCTATCGGCACCAAGCGGTTCGACTCCGAGAAGAGTGGTGACCGTGAGGTGCAGCGGACGATGTTGGAGTTGCTCAACCAGCTGGATGGCTTCAGCAGCGATGAGCGGATTAAGGTGCGTCTATCCGCCATTATGTATACGCACTTGTACTCATTCACGCACAGGTCATCGCAGCAACGAACCGTATCGATATCCTCGACCCTGCTCTCCTCCGTTCTGGCCGGTTGGACCGCAAGATCGAGTTCCCCCTCCCCAACGAGACCGCCCGCAGCCGCATCCTCGAGATCCATTCCCGCAAGATGTCCGTCAGCGGCGACGTCAACTACGAGGAGCTCGCACGAAGCACGGACGAGTTCAATGGCGCGCAGTTGAAGGCGGTCTGTGTTGAGGCCGGTATGATCGCGTTGCGGGAGGGCGCGACCCAGCTCGGGCACGAGCATTTCTTGAGCGGTATTGCGGAAGGTGCGCTAGTCTGTTGCAGCGACGAATCCGATCTAATACGCCTTCCAGTGCAAAGCAAGAAGAAGAACGATCTCATGTACTTCGCATAACCTGTTCAATCACGTCCTTTCGCATTGTAGTTTACTTGGTAATTCGTTCTGTGAGTGCTATCGATACATACATCATGGACCAGTCCGCGCAACAGTCAGTTGTTCGACGAGTGTAATCATCCTATTGGTGGTGCTCAGTACTCAGTCATCCCTCCACTCGACGTCGCCATTTGTCCACTTGTCGCCCCAGACCATGCGTTTGTGGTACACCTTCCTGAGCTCCCTGTACTCGCGCACGAAGTCGTCGATGTCCTTGCCGGCCAGAGTGCCACCGACCGGTGTGCCTACGCCACCGGAGGGTTCAGCAGATATTGAGGTAGACGCGGATGAGGAGACGAAGGCGTTTGCGAGCGTCTCAGACAGATCGTCTTGGGCGGTGGTGGCGTGTCGGAGGCGCATGAGGAGAAATTGGGGGGTGAAACGCTGTAGAAGAGAGTTGGGTAGAGGGTCAGACAGTATGCCTCTGGTTATTGTGCATACACTGAGCGCACCTGGTAGACGTCTCGTTGCTCCTTCTCGAGCTCCTTCCATCGCGCCTCCAGTGCTTTGGCCTGATCGAAGGATTCTTGCGTCTTCGCGCGCAGTTGGTACAGGGAATCTTGCTGTGCGGTGTTCGCCTCTATTGAGACAGGCTCAGTCGCGTAGTATAATCGCAGAGCAGGATACGCACGCGCCAGGCCCTCCACCTCCACGCTCATTGCGGACTCCTCGTCCATCAATGCGCGTGCGCGGGGAAGGGTGTGCAGAATCGCTTGGAAGTATTCCGGATCGGCAAGCATGTCCTCGAGATCTTCACGCCTGGGCAGCGTCAACGCAGGCTCGGCGATGCGGCGGGTGGGAGCGCTCACGATAGACGCGCGAGCTCGGGGAAGTCACGGGTGAGTTGGGTATTGAGGGACGGTTGCGTGTGTGGGTCCTGCATTGTTCAATGGAGTGGAGGAGTAGGGAAGGGGACAAGGTGGCTGGAACGTCTGAGCAGTAACTTAAGCAGGCAATGTTAGCGTAGGAGTGAGTGAGCTCTCTGGAAGCCTGACGCCACATACAGCGGGCTGTCGGACCGATGCAAGCACCTGCCAAATCCGTCATTTCGTATTTTTGCATTGTTCTTCCATTGTTCTTTCACGATGACCGCCGTACTGCCTGGCGAGCCAGTCCCCGCGCAGCATGTAAACCTCAAACTTGGCCCCGGACTCCGACAGGAGGAAGGCACTGGCAACATCATAGCGACGAAGGCCGGCACGGTCCACCATTCGCCCAATAACGCACGGTGGTGGGTAGATGCCAATTCGCGGAGGGTGGGTTATTTCCTGTCTCGAAAAGTGCGATGAATAGTGAAGTATGAGACAGTATGTTCCCGCGGCACAAGAGTCCGTCCTGGGCATTGTAACACTCCGCGTCGGTGAGGCGTACCGCGTTGACATTGGCGCCGCGCACAACGCGAACCTGGACGGCCTTGCATTCGAGGGCGCGACTAAGCGCAATCGACCACAACTGAAGGTGAGGCCAATATAACATCTTATTTCTCCACACGGCCTCTTCAGCTAACGGATGCCGAGACGTAGGTCGGCTCGCTCGTCTATGCACGCGTCTCTCTCGCCCATCGCGACATGGATCCTGAGCTCGAGTGCTTCGATGCACAAACACGTAAGGCCGAGGGCTTCGGGGAGCTCAAAGGCGGCTTCCTCGTCCGCTGTAGCCTCTTGATGTGTCGACAGTGAGTTTTGCATGATTTTTATCTACATAAGTCCTTCTGTGCCCTCATGTCCGCCGTTCGCCATGTTTGTGGCTCTCTCATATCACCATATAACTGATCTCGCTACGAAGTTACTGACACGCGACAGACTGCTCTCCCCGGATCACTTCCTGCTGCCGCTGCTGGGCTCTATGTTCCCTTTAGAGGCCGCCGTGGGGATGAACGGACGGGTGTGGATAAACGCGCCCAATCCGAAGCACGTCGTGGCGATCAAGCGGTGTATAGAGGCAGTCGACCCCGACGGTGGGGGGATGTCTGAAGGGGAGGTGAAGGCGTTTTTGAAGACGCTAGACGTATCATAGCAGCTGCGTAACAAGTGGAAAGGAGCTGATGGTATTCGGCGCTGTGCGCTTTGTAAGTTATGGAAGGTGGCAGCAGCAACCTTGCTTGGTCGCCGAAAAGAAATCCCGAGTTATAGAAGTTGGGAAAGAGTTGAAGAGGGGCAAGAGGGATGAAGAGCGGGCGTTAATATCGAAGAGGATTGCACCGACCTCGCTTTGGATACCACGGTGCTAAGAGATCGGGCGCATGATGGATAAGAATGAAAGTGCGTGCATTGAGTGACACTACGTGAATGTACATGCAACGAAAGCGAATGCGTATGAGGTAATGCAAAATTCAACGGTACAAAACGAGTCAAATGTCCTTCACAACCCAGTCACCGAAAAGACCGTCATCCGCCAAAATTTAGTTCCAAATCTGGTTGGTGTTGCCGTCCGTGCAAGCCCACGTCTGCATGGTGTTGCCGTTGGTGAGCACACCACGGCTGACGTCGAGGCACTGGCCGTACCCTTGGACGGCGATGCGGTTGTCGGCGGTGTAGTACCACGTCTGCTGGGCGAGGTTGTCGTAGCACTGCCAAATCTTCATGGACTGGCCATTGCCGACTGCAATTTTGTCAGCGACTGCGAAGGCAAGTAGTGGGAAAGAAAGACGTACTGTTTTCACCGGCGTCAAGGCAAAAGTTTGTGCCCGCGAGCTTGACGGCGGTTGTCCCGCGCGACAGAACGAACTTCTGGTTGGCCGAGTCGTTGCAATCTTCGATCTGCACGGGCGTGCCGTCTGCCGCCTCGCCCGCGACGTTCAAGCACTTGCCGCTGTTGCCGTTCGGGTGCAGCGCCTGGCCGCCGGTGGCGGTCGCCGACGTCGCGGGTGAAGTGCCGCTGGTGGTGCCGCTGGCAGCAGCGACGATGCTCCACTTCTGGTTGTTGTTGTCGGTGCTGCACGTCCAGGTCTGGGTGGCTGCGCCGGAAGAAAGGTTGCCGTCGCGGAGGTCGAGGCACTGAGCGCCCGAACCGACGGAGAAGTGCTGCGTGCCGGAGTTGTAGCTCCACAGCTGCTGGTTGAGGTTGTCGTAGCACTGCCAAACTTTCATCGAGACGCCATCGCTGGCTGAATGACGGGTCAGATAAATGCGAAAAGCGAGAAGTGGATCAAGCTCACGGTTGTTGCCAGCGTCGAGGCACATTTGCGTGCCGCTGAGCTGGAAGCGGTGCTTGGTCGTATCAAAGACCCATGTCGGCGTGCTCTCGCTCTTGGTGCCGCAATCGAAAATCTCAACGGCGTCGCCGTTGCTCGTGCCGGTGGCACCGAGGCAGTAGTTGGCGTTCCCGTTCGGGTGAATGTAGACGGAGCTCCCCGGCCCAATGGTTGTCTGACGGGGGAACGGCTTGGCGAGCACGGCCGGGAGGAGAGCGAGGAGTGCAACGGAGTACATGGCGAGGCTGTCGGGGGCGAGTGCTAAGCCGCTGAAGTGCTGGAGTATGGATGAGCTGGAGTTGCTGAGGAAATTGAGCAGAGGACGGCCGCCTTATATATCCTGAGGGAGGGACGGAGCCCGGTGAGATGTCTCGCGGCGCGGAGAGTCAGGGTTAATTGACCGACGGCCATTAATACGTGGGGGCGGTGCAGCTATGAGCGCATATCCTGTAGAACGTATGCGTATGGGAGGTCTCAAATACGGCGGAGCTCTGAGTCAATTGACAGAGCACCTAAGACTCGCGCATGGCGACGCGGATAAGATCGAGGAGCATCGCCGTGGCTTTCCTGAAGATCGCTGGCGTATGACGCGTTTGTTTTCGTGGCCGTACTCTGCAGATGTCAAAGAAAATAACAGTGAGCTGATAGCGTGCGTATGCGTCGAGGCTGGGAGATGCATTGAATTCACTTTCTGGCCGCAATATTGAGAACATCACGATCACATGGTTTGCACGTGCCACATGTAGGGGCAACGTTATGGCCAATGTGACGAACTTGAGGTATGCGAGCGCGTGCTGGAAAGCATAGTATGACGACCAAATTACAGCGTCCAGATTAATCGTCTGCCCTAGAGTGTCAGCATGAAAAGCGGAAATCAAAACCTCCACTCACACAGACAATGCTCTCAGAATAACACTCTTACTACCCCATCCTTGACCCTCCACTCGGCGCGTACTGAGTCAATATCAATCGGCACCGCACGCGCGAGCTGCATCGCCACTGGATCTTTGGCCGGCGCCTTGCCACTATTCATCGGTATGACGATGTCCAAGGTCTGGCACCCCGGCAGCGCAAACATGATACGGTGCGGCTCGACTTCGAGCGTCGTGCTCTTGAGAGTATCTCGTGTCTAAATGGTTGATAAGAAGTTCATGTCAGAGGCGGAGAGGCGTCAGAAAACATAGATGTCAAGTCTGAAGACACTGACCAATAAGCCCTCCGGCATACGGATAGTCACGATATTCTGCAACTTGTCCTCGCTGAGAGCGCGATGGTACGTGTATGACAGCTTTTTCAGGCTGATAGAGGGAGTGTCCTCCTTCGAAGACGACGACGCCGACGCCGACTCCGTAGATGAGATCTCCTCGATCAGTGGCTTCTTGAGTATGGATTTGGGCGCAGCTGCGCCCGCGGACGACGGACTGACACCCGGAGCAATGATCTCGCCTTTCGAAGACGAAGCCTTGGGCGCGGAGTCCGGCACGTTGACCTTGCGCGGTTCGAGCTTGCCCTTCGAGGCGATATTTGGCTGCGAAATCTGCCTACTGAGGATCAGGCCGCGGAATTGCGCTGATGACTCCAAGTGCTGGAAGACAGTCTCTGTGATGTGTTAAAATTTCCCATAGTCTACGCAGAAGGCAGAATACCAACCGATGACAGCGAGCTTGAAATCAGGCTCTGTCAAGACGCGCGTCTTTATGCTGTTGTTGAAGATGGCATCGATGACCGTAGAGTCCTTTCCAGCTAGCGTTCGTGAGATCAAATGGTCTCAAGGACGCTAAATTAGTCTGTCGTGATGATTCTCACCTTTATCCTTGTCCGTACGTGGTTCTGAGACGATGAGCGGCAAGTGCCACGCCGGGTGGTCCAGAGGAATGCCATCAGGCGGTGCAGGTATGCGCTCAGAATACGAGATGTTGACAAACACCTTCCTCGAAGCCGGGAAGGGCGTTCCAGTAGTCGCAGTCGGCAGAAGAGCAGGTTCGGCCGCGGGAGGGCTGACCACAGAAGTTTTCGCAACGAAGTGCGCCTTCGGCGTGATGGTGACGACGGGCATATGGCAGGGAGCTGTAGGTAGAAAGGATGCTTGGGTAGTGTGTCCTGTTCTGATGATGCCCGTGGCCAGATGGAAGCAAGGGAGAAGGACTCGATGATAGAGGTTTTGTCACGAAGTGAAAAGCACGTGGCTATCTAATCGAAGGTTCAACATTCACGTGAGCGGGATTTGCCGCCATGTTTTGCCAAACTGCGAACGACTGTTACGTACACGTTGAGCATAGCGCATGGCTCATCCCACCTCTGAATGCACGCCGAGAACACACATTCTCTGGATTGCGCTGCTAATTACAAGGAGTCACTGTCGAATCACTGTGGCCGCGAGATAGCCAGACTCTCGTATTCAAATCTAGTAGCGCCACAGCTGCGGTACGGAAGTCTAAAGACGCCTTGCAGATGCGATTGGCACCCATTAGCGGAGCATGGGTCGATAGCTACAACGTGGCTTGGAGCTTTGATCTCCAGGGCTATCGACAGCTGCCGCGAGTCAGTGACTCGCGGTGTCATCGCACCGCCATGAGCGTCAGATGGGGAACGGGACTCACGCTGAGGACTCGGCTTTCGAGAACTGCGCAATGGTCGGCTCTCAGCCTGCTGTCACTTGCAGTTGCGCACTCACGATTGGTCCGTTTCTTACTAGGAAGGGTGTCCAGAAATCGCGCTCTGCAACAGGGTAGACAGAATATAGGATTATACGTAGCAGTTGAGAGAGGTACTATAGGTGCGCGCCAAGACGGGGAATATGTACAATAAGTTATGGTACAGCTCGAATACGGAGCCAAAGATCGTGAAGGTTATGATGCAGGCCACTGAAGCGAAGGGACGAAAGAGCGAAGGGTAGCAAGAAATATTCCGGGAGAAACAAGAGAGTCCGGGAGAAACAACTATACAATCCTGATTCATATGTCCGTCTCCATCGACATGATGCGCACGGCGGTATATCCGCGGGAAATAAGGGAGGGGGTGGGCGCGCGAAGGGATCCTAGGCGCGGGAAGAGGTAGTGTACACGAATGGGAATGTGGTATTTGGGGGGGGGGGGTGTTATGCGTCTTAACCTTCGTTGCGCCCCGCCTTAATCGTCGTTGCGCCGGAGGATGGTCATGAGGCCCTCGACGCCCTTGGCCAGGTCCATCGCGATGGGTTTGCGCGGATCGCGGGCAGACGAGCGGGTCGCGGAGGCGCTGTAGGTCACCTGGAAAAATCGCTCAGTAACTGGGGGGGCTAGCAGACAACGGGGAACGTACGACGACTTTGTAGGACCCGGTGCGAGTGTTCTTCGGGCAGTTGATGATGACTAAAAGATGATCAGCATCGCATCTCTCCCCTGCTAAGGGCCGTATTCACCTTCCCAGCTGCAGCTCAAGTCAGCGAGTGATGCGCAGAGACAGAACCATTGGGACTCACTGCTCATCGACGAGGACGTTCGCCCCTAGCAGCTCTGCTGTCTCCATCAACTGCGTCCGCGTCGCGCGCAGGAGCACCGTCGCATTGACGCCGCCCATGCAGATGTATTCATCCTTGCGCTGCAGCGGTACACGTTTCGTGGTGGTCATGTTCTCCTCGATGCTTGCGTGCGAGCTCGGCTTCTCGCCGCTGGAAGAGGTGACCTGTTTGGGCTTCGCCGTGGACTGCTCCTTGTGCTGGCGCATCTTGAGGAAGAGGTTCGCGATGCTGGCAATGCTGAGGGGCCGCGAGGGCAACTCGCTGGAGGGCGGGACCTCTTTGTCCTCGGCCGTCGAGGGCTCGACGACGGGGTTGGAGAAACGGCGAAGGGCGATGCTGACCATGGTGGCGTGTTGAAAGAAAGACGAGGGGATTACAGGGCGGATATATAGGAAAAAATCGCGGTGTCAAGGCGCGGGGAGATGAGAAGAGCGTGGGGAGCCCCTTGTGAACTCTATACGGCATCACTGATGCGATCGCGAGCCCGTCGCGGCTTGTCTCACATTCGGCTTGCGCTTCTGCCACTGGCCAGTGGCAAGAGCCCTGCTTTAATTCCTATCTCGGGCAGCCTATAGTCCTCAAAGGGACCTCCAAACCTAAAAACCAGCTGGAAGAATACGCAGTCCTTGAGCCGCTGGCCTCAGTGCTCTCACATTCGTCCCCATCGAGAGTCTCGCCTCTGACGCCGGTGGCGGGGCGATGACACCGCGAGCCAGTGACTCGCGGCCTGCTCGCGGCAGCTGTCGACCGCCCTGAATGTGGAAGCTCCAAGCCACGTTACTTCAGGTATGGACTTATTATCGTCCCGCTTTCAGCGGCACGGAGACAAGCTCGCCAATCGCATCTGCAAGACGTGGACCTTCATATCCGCTTACGCCTCTGGCGCTACTAGCGCTTCGTGGTATAAATTTGAGAGTCAGCTTTATCTCGCGGCTGCAGTGATTCCACTATGAGAGGGACAGTCTACACTGACCGCGACTCAGAGGATGCGTGGAGCTGCATTCAGTACTGCGTCGGATGGGCTCTCCGTGCCTCGGCCTCTGTTCGCCCCATACACGATGAACTTGGCGTCTTCGCGTGCAGTCACCCATGGGTGTGGTCAGGGTACTAGAGGAGTATGGCCACCACACTAGTACATTCTCTCCGGTCGAACTCTCGAGGGGCCTTGGCGGCGACGCCAGGCATGAGAGTTGCATGAGAGACTTGGCAAAGAGGGTAACGGCAAAGCCCGAGCACGTGAATGTTGACTTCTGATAAGATAGCCACGCGCTTATCGACTTGCTTCCAACCACCATGACAGTCTGAGGCTTGAGCGCTTGAGCACCGGTTGTCCTCCTCGTTGACCGTCAGCACTGCCGCTCCAAAAACGACTGGAAGACATAATGGCCGAGCCGTCTCCACAGGACAAGGAGCGCTATGAGGCGCTCAAGAAGCAAATCGCCCAGTCGATCGCGAACAAGCGCAATATGGACGCGCAGTTGGTGCGTCTGGACTACGTTTCGTTTGATTAGCCGACGCTTACATCCCCCTTCACTCAGGCGCGCATAGAAACCAAGATTCACGCCCTCGAAGGGTCCTACCTTGGTGACTCGCACATGGGCGGTAACATCGTCCAGGGCTTCGATGGGTACCTGAAGGCCACGCCCGGCGGCGCGGGCGGTGGCACGGGGCGTGCGAGAAGGCACGATGTTACGGACGCGGATAGGATATTCTCGGCGAGTAGTATGACTTGGCAGAAGGTGCGTGGGGCAGGGCTTGCAGAGGGCAGCTCGTATGCTCATGATCTACCTTGTTTTTGCGCCGGTCTGCACGCCGTTCTCGCACCATCCCCCTTGTTTGTCCCACACGGATATTTACCACTTAACGTCATCCGTTATACCAACACTCTCGACTTCGCAGTCTCTTGAGCTGATCGAGGACGAGGGGGGCACGCCTGCACCAGAGACCAACAACACCATCAAGCTGCCCAGCATTTCCTCGGGCCCGCCACCGAAGAAGTCCGGTCGGAAGCGCGAGCGCGCCGCGACAGCGAGCGACTTCGACGACGAAGAGATCCACCTGCCGGCGCAGACTAGTAGCGGGCGGAAGACGAAGAAGACCCGGACGATGGATGACTGAGCGCTTTGGTGGCGTGTCAAATGCAACGCGCTTTGCACCAGGCGCACAGTATGTACCCAGCTTCAGCGGACCCGATCAGCGTCGACCGAGCGGTTGACTAACGGTGCACGACGAAGAGTTTTCCTTGCGTGCTCGGAATCCACCATGTACTATACTCGTATTCTCTATGCTTGGGGCGGATCGAGTGTGTACTTCTCTGTCTCCTTTGTAAACTAGCATTTTATTGATGTCCTGCTCAGTCCTGCCATACCGCCACTTTCTTCATGCTCAGCGGCCCGAAGACAACAAATGGGCATCTGATGAGCCGGATTCAATACTTATCAGAACAGAAGCGCACCCGTGCTTCTGAAGTAATGGCACGCTTCTGGAGTCACTCGTCTTTGTTCTCCGAAAGAGGAAACCCTTGTTCGGCATCTCGGTCCGGTCCTTGACAGTTGGAACGCATTGCGGATCCTGCTTCTTCTCGACCGTATCGCGTCCGCTCTGGCTATTGCTTATGGCCAAGTCCCGAAATCTCGCAATGCTCTTGCCAATGTCGAGAGCTTTGGAGTCGAACAAGCAGCACGCGCACCGCGCGCCCAGGAACGGGGCCATATTAGCATGACATCACCGTCGCGAACAGCGACGTTGCGCGGTCGACGATCATCGGGCCTTGTCTTCCCCCACCATGTACGCCTCCAGCCCAACATCTCCAACGTCCCCGACATCTATGAGGTCCCCAACAAGCACGACAAACGAGACTCTCGACACACCGCTCGTCATACTCGACATACCCGAACTCAGCGAGCCGATCACCATTTCCTCCCTCACCGCCTGGCTGCTCAAATGCGAAATCCGCTTCCGACGGTACAATGCATGGAACAAGAACGAGCTCACGGACAACCAGATGATTACGGAGGCCACCGACAAGCTCGACATAGACGCGTCACCGCGGCTGGCCGCCTTCCTCACTAGGACAGGCGAGCGTCTGCTACAGAGCACCTGGCCTGAGTTCAAGGACGCTATTATGGCCGCGATGCACCCGAACGTCAAGATGGACTCCTTGAAGGAGTTTCACGACATCTACCAGGGCGACGCGCCGTTCATGGAGTACGCGACCCGGCTATCTCTGGCGCAAGACGCGGTCAACAGCAGCGCGACAAAGATGATCGACTACGCGGTCAGTGACTTCCTCTTCAAGTCCATCCTTCTCTTCCACTCCCATCCCTTGTTACGATTGCGGATACTGGCGCTCCCCATGTTCGACTTGTCCGCGATATCCGTGCCCGAGTTGACGACTGCGCTGTCCAAGTCGTGGGACTCCCTCGTCGCGGAGGGCCTCGTGGCTCCCTCTTCTTCGTCCATCGGTACAGACGGGGTAGGGTCGTTTAAGTCCTCGACAAAGGCGGCTTCCCGGGTGCTATGGACGAACACAGAATGGACCGACTACCTTCTCTCGCCAGAAGGCATGAACACGGCGTGGGCAGACGATATGCCTGGAAACCTACGACCGTCTCATACGGTCATGACATATATCCTTACGCCCATCACGGACAACGACGATGACTTTGCGTTCTCGTATCGGAGATGGTTAGCAGCGTTCGTGTCCTGGCGTGCTTTGCTTGGTGGTTCGCCTATGATAGTAGGTCCTATTCCCCCTCAGCATTCTACTCATGATTGACATCTCATAGCCCTTCTATAAATACAATGCTCTCACAGAGCGTATCAAGCTGCTGTACCCGAAAACGAATTGGGAGTTCAATCGCGTGCGATTAGACTTCTTCATCATTCTCGTCATGATGGACTTTGCCGCATTCCAAGTGAGCGTGTTTCCCTTTCGAGCTGTCCATGCCCCTTTACTCCGCCCATGGCTGACCATGTATCAGACATTCGTCGAAGAGGTGATCGAGAGCGAAGGCAAGAATGTCGAGAAGGGCCTGACGTACGAGGACTGGTTCGAGATGTTCGAGGACTTCCACAGCGTACGTCGTTTGACTGTTCTCCTTTTCGTACTCCTTTCATGATCATCTGCACTTCTTGCATGACTATCCCTACTCTCATTTCATTACCCTCCATATTATCACACCTTTCGTGGCTGTCCGCACTCCTATTTCCACTGCTCTGATACTAACATATTGTAGGTCGACGACGCGATGAACGATGCCTGGGATGTCATTGAGCGGAGTCCCATCTTCGAGGACGAGGATGACAATGAAGGGCAGGGTCCGGATGAAGGGGGTGCCAACTAGACGGCGCACGATGTCTGGACTGGCGTATGATGTGCGGAACGGTGTATAATGTTCGGACTGGTGTATGGACCGGTAAGAGCATCATTTTCGTTTTCATCAAGCAGAGCTGACCCTTTCTACTACTACTAGGTGATATATGGACAGACACGGACGATCTATTATGTTGTAATTTACCATGGACTTCTCCTCACAGACTATACACCAGGCCTGCTTGGACAGGCTGACATCTCTATCATGCACTTTCGCGACCGTAGATCGGCAGCATCTCATGCTCGTAGACTGACTGCATCATGTCGTCTGCAGATTACGACGGTAGATCCGCCGCAGCCAAGAGCAAGTCGACCCAAGTCTTCAGCCAACCCTCGGCGACTTCTTCCCTGACAGCAAGTACGTTCACATCCATTGCAATCTTCACTCGTCCCTTCCATTGTGTTGCTCGGCAAGACCTGCAGATATCGCGTTAGCCAGTTCTCAACCTCAGCTCGCGAAGCAATTAACATACGGTCCTGGATCCGAGTGGTTTCCTGACACCATGATATCCTCAATCTCCATCACCACCTGGCCCTCCTTCGGGTATCTCGTCTGCAACTCGTCTTCCGCGATCCCATCCCCCGAGTACACCGGCATCGCCAGCGGCTCCTCCGACGCCGCCATCATCGCCGCCAACCCGTCCGCGATGTCGTCCGCCGCTGCGACAATCCCGGGCAGCGCAGCCTGCCGCTCGTACTCGCTTTTCATCGCGCGCGCGAGGTGCAACACCTGCGCTTTGGTGTTGCCCGGAGGCAGCACGGCGGGGACGACGAGGTCGGACATGGTGATGCAGATGCCGGGATAGGCACCAGTGGCGTTGTAGGGCGGGCGGAGGCGCTTGCGCCCGCCGACCATGCCCCAGAAGATGAGGTTGCTGGTTGAGTCGGGCGCGGGTGGGTTGTCGAGGAGGACGAGGAGGCACAGGGCGCCTTGGACTGTGCGGATGGGATTAGCGACAGGGGGAAACAGAAAATCTGGTGGCGCACCGAGGTGGTTCATGGAAACCTTTGTGGGGTTCGTAGCACTGACTTTACAGGCGGCCTTCAGGGCGGCGGTCTCCTCAAGCGTGAACGTGTGGTCGAGATGGCGAGTCTTGTTCTCTATACCGGGATACAGTGGTTGGTTGACAGAGACAAGTGGATGATATGTCTTGAGTGACAAAGGTCAGTCAAGCTTGAACCCTCCCAGATTCTCCGACTCACCGGCATCTTCTCTGCCAGGACGGCCATCACCTTGTTCGCGGTGTCTTCGGCAAAGGAGACGTCCTCGCTGTCTCCGAGAACGTCGCTATGCCCAGGTAAGAGGTTGTCTATCTCCTGACCCCACTGTAGATGCGCCAACTGGTTGGAGTATCCGGGATTCCGCAACATGCTCGTCAGGTGTCCCAAGAGCCGCGTGAGCACGCTTTTGACGCCTCCGCCATCGAACGCAAGATGCGAGGAGTTGAAGATCAATCCGAACTTCCCTTCTGCCATCGGGCACACCCGCAATATCGTCTGCACGTCGCCGATCCTGGCGGGAGTGGGTGTCGGGCCCAGCACGTAGCGCAGCTCGTGCAAGTCGTTCACACCCTCATGCATCTGCACCGACTCCGCTAACCACGCATCAAGGTCATCTTGTCCCTTCACCGGGTCGTACGCGATGCATGACTTGGGCAGCGCGTGCCCGGGCTGCGGCTCGTGCACTGTGATCGCGCCGATGGTGGGCACCTCCCACCGCACGAGCGCCCACGCCTTCTTTAGGAGCGCGATGAGGGTAACGGGCGCGAGGGGATCGGCGAGGACGACATAGATGCCGACCCAGATGTTGTCGTCGCCCGGGCGGAGGAGGTTCATGACGTCGCAGACGCGTCCACAGGCATCTGCCTCGCGGATGAGGCGGCCGGGGACCTGAGGGTCGCGGCACCAGCTCGTACGCGAGGGCAAGGGGTCCACGCCGAGGGTGGGGTAGGTCTTGGATGGCGCGGCCATGGTGGTGCAGCGCTCGAGAGGGGTTACTTTCGGGGAGTATATAGCCGCTGGCTGAGCAAGTCCTCCGACTTCGACGGCTACTTGCAACAGACCTATCGTGATGTGCGATACCAAAGGGCCGTATCTTCATGCACCATCAGTGATAGAGGGGAAACGGTGGTTGGAACCTACCGAGAGGGATCCAGGGTTCAAGTTGTATGCGTTCCTCGCCCGACCTCATCGGGTACGCACTCATTCACCTGACCTTCGTTCTCCGTCGCTATTCCGATTAGTTGTGCGCGAAATACTGTACAATACGGGAATGCGATAGAGAAAAGGGTGCTAAGGGTGCGAGTTGGTATGCCCTTTCCAAAGTGCAATGACAGCAGCGCTTTTGTGCAGCAGACAACGCACTGTCAATTATGAGCTAGGAAGTGTGCACATACGTAGCACATACGTACTCTTGTCCACTCCGAGGCGTCTACGCTTGTCTTTGTTCTCCACTTCAGCGAAACTTCATCCTCGTTGTCGGTCAATCTGTCCCATACTCCACGTTCTAATCCCGAAATCGTCCTCGTTAAACTCCCACAGCCCAGTCTCCAGCTCTGAATATTCGATGTTTTGTTCCTCGCTGAGGTCGGCATCGACATCCTCGTCGTCCATATTGTTCTCTATACCGTCCAGGAGATTCAGCCCATCCACGTCTGTGCCTATGGTCATGTGGAACGCCGTGAGGCAAACAAGCTCTGGTTCAGTTCCCGTCACGACCATTCTCCTCGAATGCACCATAGCCAAGAACGCAATCTCAGCTTGGCGAGGCCGGCAATGTTCAATATCAAGTTCTAGATGTGTGAGGCGGGGCAAAAGTTCGAGGGACGCTGGCCTAGCGAGGTCGCGCGTCAACGCTTGTGCGAAAGAGATGGAGATGGGATGTATCGACATGTCCGTATCTTCGGCCCTGACGACAAGGAGACGCTCTAGCGACGGCAGACGCCGTAAGCATGCTAGGGCATACTCTGTGAAGCCATCGATACCTCGTAAGGTCAGGGACCGCATATGCGGGCAGTTGTTTGACCTGTCAGTGAGGTCGGCGAGGATGCGGAGCGAACAGTGGTTTACATGTACGTCGCGTGAGATTATGTGCATCTTGACAGACCTAAGATTTGGCGCGGAGATGTGTTCAAGGAAGGGCACCGCTGCATCCTCGAGGTCAACGTTTTCAAGGAGGGGGAAGAGCGTGATAGTTGAGACAACTGGCAGTTCATCCTCAGAGGTTGACCGGATGCGGCACAAGCGCAGCGTGCGACTGCACGACAGGACGGCATTGAGCACATCTTCTAGCGACGGGGAAGATATGCTGTAGTCGCCGAGTTCGAGAATTAGTGAAGAAAGCGCCCAGGAGGAGGGCAACGCATCCTCAAAGCCTGAACAGAGGGTATAGCATGAGAGCACCGATAAAGCAGGCGCATCTTCGAAGGCTCGTGCTAGTTGGTCGCATAAAAAGACGTTGGCACGGAGAGATCGCAGGATAGGAAACGAATAACCGGAGAGCGCGGTATACACCTCCATATGCTGGTTTGATAGGTACACATACTCCCATCGGTGTGTGTTCGCACGGAGATAGAGCCAGACCTGGCTGATCTGCCAGGACTGATCTCTATGGATCGTAGAATAGATGGATTGTTCTGCAAGAGCGACGCGTAGGGGAGCAACGGATGTTCTGCGCAGCTCATCCATGGCCAATTCTTCGCAGACCGACCCCGGTTTCGTGCATTTTCCTTCGAAGTTGATGCCCGTCCATAGATTAGGGATGCTGAACGCGATGGCGCGCCAGGTATGGCAGACTTGTGCGAGATTCAACCGTCGCATGCCAGGAGGCCAGTTGGCCCACCCATTTGGCAAAGCGAGCGGAAAGATCATCGACCATATCTCGGGTGGCAGGCTGCGTGCGCGAGGCATACCTCGTCTAAACCAGAGAATCAGTACAAGATGCTGCAACTCTGCAGCGCATAACCAGCTTACAATGCGCGCAGCTTGTAATACGTCCTGTGTCCGCGTCAGAGTATAGTGTGAAGTTTCCACGATTTGTCGCGCAAAGTTGAGCACCGATGGTGACGGTTGGGAAAAGGTTGAAAGGCGCCGCCGGTGGCTCATATAACACCCCGGTTCCTTCCTTGAGGCTTGAAAAGAAAGTTAAGCGCCAGTCCTTTTGCTGGTCAAACCTATGGCCTTTGAAGATGGGTCAGACGCGGGCCTGGTGAAGGAAGCTGGTCAGCGTGTCCACAATGACAGGCCATGACAAACACACGTAATTACGACCAAGCAGGGAAGCGGACCGATACGCCGATAGACTGAGGAGTTCGTAAGTGCAGTCCAAGTGCAGTCTCACTTTTCGAAGACTGCTACTAGGTTATAGGCGCAGGTATAGTGGTGGAACGTACTCGAAGTTACGGAAAGACACGATGAATGATAAGGACAGAGCACTACGTAGTCAACGTCTTCTTGAACCACCCAACCGCTTGCTCAAAGGCGCCCTCGTACCCCGCCTTCACTTCCGGTACTGCAAGATTGGGTCGCGCAGCAAAGCCGTGCGCGGTGCCTGAGTCGAAGGGTCAGCACCATGTAGAGGGAAAAGACAATAATGCACTGACCTGGGTATACCTTGAACTCGTAATCGACGTAGCCTTCCTTGCCTTTGCGCTCAGCGAAGAGCGCTTCAGCTTGGTCGGCCTTCTTCTGCGGAATACCATGGTCGTCTTCGCGCGTCCAGTCAGCTCCCAGGCATTGCAGTACGAAGCTAGCACACGTACCTTCGGCAAGTGCCCACGAGATCGGTACTCTTATTGCTTTCACCTGCTCGTCCGAGAATCCACCTGGATGCGCGACGACTGCAGTCTCAACGAGACTGGTCGAAGCGATCTTGTACACCACGCTCCCACCGAAGCAGTACCTGTAAGAAACGATATGATAAGAAACCTGAAAAATATAATTCTGAGGCTACTCACCCTACCGCGCCAACGCCGGTGTACTTGTAGTCGCTGCGAATGCGCTCAATGAACTGCAGCAGATCGTCAGTCTGGAAGGAACGATAGGCCACGTGAGAATGTATACATACCTGCTCCGCCCGCGCAGACGCCTTGGTTGGCGTGTTGCGTAGTACGGTAGGCAACCGGGTGGCCGCAATCCAGACTAGCCTGAAGATCGCCCCCCACGACATCTTTACGCCCGCCCTATCCGGCAGCTCGAGTTCGTCCACACCCACAGGCGCCTCCGCTACATGGAAAGCGTTAGTCCAACATGGCCGCCACGAACTGCAGAAGATACGCACGATCGAAGATATTCGGAACCCATACGTCGCATCCAAGCTCGCGAGAGAAGCGGTCGGCCATAATTTTGCAGTTGACGAGCTTGAGACCGAAGATGTCGGTCAACAGGACGACGGCGTGCGTAGACGGTGTCCACTGGTCGCCAGACTTGTTCGGCGACGCGAGATACGCGTCCAGGTCGGTGCGCATAGTCCCTTCCGGCTCGCCGGGGAGGACGACGCCTCGCACGCAATTGGGGCAAGACATGCCGCGCTACTGTGGTGGGATGGAGGAAAGGATACGGACTGGGTACTGTGGTGGTTTGCAAGAAGAAAAGGGAAGACTAGCGGCAGCGGTACCAGGAAGTAACCTAACTGCGATCAGGGTCGATCTCTTTATACAAAGAGTCGGGGACGTACCCAGCTGACTCACGCGCTCTGACGCTCCCCATCTCACGCTCTTCATGGCACCGCGAGCATCACGATTGGGCAGTCTTCCGTGCCATACGCGAAGGGCGCGACTCTGTCGCCCCCGAGAATAGAGATTTTACTCAACAGAGACGGTGAAGACGGGGAGTGAGCCGTGTTTGACATGATCGGGATGTGTCATGTGGCTGGTCCCATCGTCGCGCTCGATGGCCTCGGGAACGTCGCCCGGCACTTTTTATTGCTGGTGTATTGTAGCTGTCTTTCCAGACGACGGACGCGAAAGACTTCGCCGCTTCCCCGAGGAACGCGGCCGCGAGGCCTGGGAGATAGGGATGCCAAACAAGACCAAGCAAGACGCGTCCATTGTTCAGTGCCAATGAGGAAGGCTGGAAGGCGATGGCGAGCGAAGGCACCGCCAGGTACTCCAGCCCGTCTGCAAGGCAAATGCTCGTCCGAGTAGGCGTAGTAGCATTATAGAGGGAAATTTGTCCACGTCATCTTGACCGCTGTAAGCTTCTACGGTCGCGCGCGAACTTGGACATACTTATCAGTAGCGTAAGGCCCGCGCGGCCATGTTGAGACTGCAAGCGCTGCCCCTCTGAGTCTGACGCATGCGCTCCCATCTGTGAGACTGCTTATGTAGGAGAATCACCAAATAACAGGTCGGGAACGAGCACTCGGGATCCATTGCAACGGAGCCTCAACTTCAAGGATATCTGCAGGGTCGCCTGGCCGATCCAGTCCAAACGTTCGCGCAGCGTGTCCTCCGTGGGTGGTCTCCAAAAAAGGATCGAGAGAGAATCAGATCCTGCGAAATGCAGCTGATAATCGATGATCTCTCAGGCTCGCAGCGCTTGCAATCTCTCGATTGACCAAGTCGCGCATCTGGCCATACTGAAGGGGCGTGCGTAGAGCCAAATCTCTCGATGTTGCCGCTGGTAGCAGCGGTCTTTAGAAGACGTACAACAGAGTCGATAGGCATGATGGCTGCAGGAGCAGATGCGCTGGCGCTGACGCTCAAAGTCCTGTCAGATTAGGAGCTTACCGCTCCGCGGGGCTCCCAACCCTCCTTGGCCATTTCGAAAGACTCCATCGTGAACGCGGGCGACACAGTGCACCCTACCAGCGTCCACTCCCCAGGCTGAGTGCGTGCTGCCACTCCCCCACCTCAACAATAACTTGAGGTCTCTGGCCCTGATTCGGATGTAAGTATTGGCATTTCTTGACAAACTTGCGAGGGGATATGCACGCACATTCCAGAGGTCGTTGCCCAGCACCACGTTTCTCACCGGCTTGCCATCGTCCCAGGACAGAGAAAGCTGCAATGGAGCGCCGGCGTAGTAGTGCCAGACCTCCGTGGCGTCGAGCACACGGTGCCAGTGCGAGAGGCCGCTCTCGCCCTCGAGAAGATAGTAGATGCAGGTGCCATACGATCGCTTGTCGGACGAGAGATGGGCATCTCGGAACGTCTCGATGAAGTAGCCCTTTTCCGGGTGCGGGACAAGATTCAGAGCAGCGATGACATCTTTTGCGGAGCGGGTGGTCGCCATGGTAGGTTTCGTCCTCGCAATGGAGGATAAAGAGTGAGGAAAAGCGTGAGATGACTCTGGGATGGACTGGCAGTGGGAGGCAGTGATGCTGGATGGCCACGTGCATTACATGTGACGTCACGCGCATTAGAATCACGATCGGGCGCGTAACGCGTTTGTAAGTAACGCGTCTTGACTGGCCACTTCACTCCTGCTTCGCTGTTTGGAACTTCGGCGTCTTTCTGCAGGGATTCCAACGCCAAACGCAGTCTTTGTGTCTATCTGCTGCGTCGTAAGGGAAGAAACTGGCTACACCTCGTGATTCAAGCGACCGACAACCCCGTGAGTGCTGCTTTTGCTCTCATCGTCTTCTCCGACTTCTATCTCAGTAGGACTCGCGTTCACAACACCGATCCTGCATTCACATATCTGTAGCTGGAGAGTAAGTAGCTGGTGTGTGGTTATATATCGCCTCCGAGCTTGCCGTCTAATCATGGCCCTTAAGCTACTTATGCGGGCCACAACTCTTGACGCCGCGCTCGAAAGCGCCCGCTTGATCGCGAACATATCCCTCCATCGTGCCACTTATGTCCTGCAATCGAGACGCCGTTATTATCATGGAGAAGGCCGAAGAACTGCGACACTCGAGAACGAGATTGATGCCGAAATATCGCACTTCGGCAGCAGAAGCACCGAATACAAGCCCAACTCAGCGTGCATCACGCCCTCGTCTCCCCGTCTCGCCGCCTCCCCTTGAGATGCTTCCGAAATCTTCGTACTCGCGTTACCGGAGGACTGGGCAAACAAATACGCAGGCAAGAGGTGTCTCAACATCGCGAGCGTGTGCTCCTCATGGCGCGCCGTCGCTTTGAACACGCCACGAATATGGACGACATTGAAGTTCGCTGTGTCCAATCCCATTGCAAAGCGCACCGCAGCTGTGAAGGCGGAACTCGACAAAACCGCTCAAGCCCCATTGGATCTGACCATTGACATGTCCGCTCCCTTTCACAATCGCCTATGGTCGTACGGTCCTACGCGCGACGACACTTGGAGCGACGAAGCGTGGGCCCTCCTGTGTACGCAGAGCCACAGATGGCGTCGCGTGTGTCTTGACCAGATACCGTCAAATGCTTACTCCGTGGCTGCGGAGTACGCCTTCCCTGCCCTTCGATCTCTCAGTATCGCGCTGGACGACGAGGAGCAGGATGGAGCGCATGTAATTCCCCTTCATATATTTCAGAATGCGTCGAAGGTCACTACTCTCCATGTTTGCTATCTCACCACCCCCATCAATCTCTCGCTGCCGCCGACGTGGAAAATCACCGAGCTCACGATTACCTGCGGCGACTACTCCGCAATTGGCAGCTTTACACCGCCTCTGATGCCATGTTTCGAGGCCATCTTGGCTTGCAGCTGTACGTTGCGCAAACTCATAGTTTCGGCAGACAAGGCTGGACCCTTGCCTGCTAATCGAGGCCCGACAACGTTCCCTGCCCTAAGGAACTCCGCCTGACGACAGCGCGACCTCCTTGTGCCTCTACATCCAGGCACCCCATCTGCAAACCGCGACGCTGTCATCATTCCCAGATCTTGAGATCGACGCACTTCCTATATTTCAGGAATTCCTGCAGAACTCATCTGGCTGCCCGTCACTTCGCTCCCTTTCTTAGTGGAGCTACGTGCACCCTCATACCAAGTCATCGACTGTCTGCGCGACGTTCCTCAGGTTACCGATCTAAGATTGTCCCACACCGAAGATACAGAGATCGGCGACGACTCGTTGATATCACCCGAGGTCGCGGACGCACTCTCGCGAAACGGATGCGCGCTCACGCCAGATGGAGGCACACGTCGAACCACGACACTGCTCCCCAACTTATTGCGATTAACCTTCGACGTTGGCGGCACACCATATGAAGAGGAAAATGAAGATTATCGAGATGCATTGCGAGACATCGTTGTGTCGAGAACACGAAGTCGTGTAGTGCATGGAGTAGCTCTCGCCCGTCTCGAAAGGTTTTCGACAGACGCTATAGGTTACAGCTACCCTCGGAGGTGGCTAGCGGAAGACGGGGAGTCTGAAATGGGGATCCTGCGAAGTCGAATCACCGTTGTAGCCGTTGCAGCTTCTCTCGACTCGAGCGTGTCTTATCCTTGGTATGTATGCACCTACTCATGATTGCGCACCTCTGAACTTACACCGTATCGTAGGTGACAGCAGCTACACTGCGTCGCGAAACCTGAAGCGGCAATTCCTCAGTCGAGCCAAGCAGCCTGGTACTCACCTTGACCTGTGGACGACGGAAGGTAGCAGTCAAATTTATGGCACATTTATCTTTGCTTTCGAACTATCTGATGCTGTCACGTCGATTCGATGTATGGCCTACGTGCTACCGACTGTTCTGTGACGCGTGGAGGACCATAAAAACCGGAAGCGGACGCGCGGAAGATGCCGACCTTCGGCGACGAAAGTCCTGCATTGCAGGATTCGATTCAGGATATCAATCGCGTCAAGGGCATCATCTCGAGCGGCAGATGCGGCTCGTCGTGCCTACTCCCAGGAACTGCGGACAAATCTGACTGGCCTGCGCTATCCGTCCGTCGTATGAGAAGAAAGGATGATTCGACGAAGGAATGCTCTCGGAAATTGCAGGTATACGTGCGTGTCAGAAGGCGAACGATGCGGCCGCAGTGGTAGGGCACTGGCAATGGTCTCTCTGCTGACAATGCACGACTGAGTATGCTGAGCGTGAGTGAACGTTTGACATGGTCACTGTTGACGATGAGTCTGACGCGGCGTCATCTAGGTAGAAGGGCTGGCCTGCAGCACCATATTCACCCTGGCCTGTCGGAAGGTCCCTGAGACCTTCGCATCTGACCTCCAATCCTGTTGTATCGCCGGGTCTTGGTAAGATGGCCTCCCTCTCAGTTTCTAGTGCATGCGGTATGACTACTACCAGCTGCACTGATTGTACGCGGGTGTCAAGCTGTCCCCTCTTTCCACCGGCCGGCGCAGTCGTTGCATGCGCGGGCAGTCAATATTGCGTACGTGCCGACTTACCCGCGCTTCAGAAGACGCGTTGGAGGGATGTCTCTTCCGGGGGCTGGTCCACAGTCTCCGGGATCGCAGCGGGCGACCGTAGCAAACTGCGAGGGAGCCTGAAGGTCATGCGGATATCAGTTGGCGTGCATGTCGGCCTGCCATGTGCGTACTGTATATCTTGGCCTGCATTTCTTTGTGTATTGACAGAATATTCGAGCAGATCTCTCCACACGGCTTCCGCTGCTTCAGTGTCACGCCCGGACACTAGCGGTGCATCGTGATACACCTACCTACCTGGCACGATCTGGCGCTTATATGGTGCTTATATGGATCACGTTCGACGTGTCCTCCATTGAATTCCCGGCAAAGCGCACTTGATGCGGTCGTGTTTACGTGCCCCAAATCCTTTCCCTTTGCGTCGCGGCGCCATCTGGCTTGCGTCGAGCACGTATAAAAGTCGAGGTGCCAGTGGTTCACCTCTGCAGGAAGCTTGCCTTGCTTCGTCGTCCTCTCGGCAACCCCCTCGCTCCCAGAAACATGTTTTCCTTCGATAGGTTCTCCACGACCGTCGTCCTGGCTCTGGCGTGCTCGTCCGTCACGGGCGCGACGCCCTGGGTGTCTCCGTCGAGTTACAGTACGCATCGTATCCACCAGATCGGTCGCTCCTTCACGGTCGAGTCGTACCACCCTCCTACAACATACAAGGTATGGCCGCAGTCACGCACTTGCAGTTTGTGTATATTGATCATGTCTCCAGACGTTTGGTGAGGGATTGGACGATGATCACGCCGCGCGCGTGAGGCGCGATGGCATCGAGTCGACGTCGGTCGCCTTCGTTGCGGCCCAGATCGGCGTGGACGAGGCCGCTGTCGACTTCAGGTCCGGCTACGAAGGCGCTTCTGGCCACTTTGGATACTTGCGCCAGACCCACGTAAGTTGTCTCATGCTTCGGGAGCATCTGTGGTCCTCATCTTGATAGGATAATGTGCCCTTCGTCAACGCTGTTGCCAACGTCGCATTCAAGGACGACAAGGTCGTGTCCTTTGGTCATTCATTCGTGCCTACAGGTATGCGTCAGTCAGTATAGGATGACTACCGTAGACTGACAAGGTTAAATTACAGATAATATTGCGCCGTCGACGCCATCGGTCGATATTGATTCGTTCATCAGCGAAGTGGAGGCCCAGCTGGGAGGAAATTTCAATGATCACTCCAGCTTCGAGTATCTCGCGAGAGCGGATGGGAGTGTCGCACTCGTACACGTTGTGCAGATCCGGAATGAGGATACCAACGCGTGGTACGAGGCGATAGTCGATGCGCACTCCGGCGAGCTTGTCTCGGTCACCGACTTCGTCGCTGACGCCGCATACACCGTTGTCCCCATCAACCACCAGGACCCAACGCAGGGCCTTCAGACGATCTATGACCCGGCCAACATTGCGACTTCCCCCTACGGCTGGCATGGTGACGGAAGCGGCTTTGAAAGCAACGATACCTCGTCAGTCTTTGACCTTTGTCCGACATAATTTTCTAACGCATACCTTCAGCGGCAACAATGTCTTTGCTTATTCGCTGGTCTCCGGTACAGCCTTGCAAAGCGCCGAAGATCTTTCATTCGACTACGCGTACGACATTGACGCCGCGCCGACGGACGACGACAACGTCAAGGCGGCCACCGTCAACGCGTTCTACGCCTTCAACACTCTCCACGACGTCAGCTATGTGTGAGCATCGTCCTCCATCTATGTTGCCCACTTTTCTTACCATAAACAAAGTTATGGGTTCACTGAGTCGGCCTTCAACTTCCAGCTTCGTAACTTCGACAAGGGCGGCGCGGAGGGAGATCGCATCGTGCGTACACCATATTCTGATGCAAACGAGATCCTCATGAACGTCTTTGTTGCAGCTCGTCTCTGTGCAAGACTTCCGCTTTATCAACGACGCCAACTTCGCCACGCCGCCCGACGGGCAGCCTGGCTCATGCCTTATGGGCACATGGGCCATACAACCGTAGCCGTCTAAATGCAAGCTCTTTTATCCGTCCCGACTCCCCCTTCAGCCAAACGTCGACGGTGATGTCCAGAACGACTTCCTCATTCATGAGGGCGCGCATGGCATCGTGGGCCGCCTCACAGGCGGTGGCACGGGTCGCTGCGTCAGCACTTTCGAAGCTGCGGGCCTGAGCGAGGGTTGGTCCGACGCCATGGCTGAATGGATCCATTGGGACAGCAACGCCGTCACCGACTTCGTTATAGGCGCATTCGCGACCGGCAACCCCAACGGGCTGCGCAGGTACCCCTATTCCGTCTCGAACGTCACGAACCCGCTGCGCTATTCCTCGGTCACCCATCTTTTCGAGGTACACAATGTGGGGGAGGTGTGGGCGAACATGCTACACGGCGTGTACCTCACGCTCGTTTCCTGGGATGGCTGGGATGCAGACTTCAAGACCAACGCTGCCAGTGACGCCGGAAACGTTGTCTTCATGCACCTCTACATGGACGGGCTGGCGCTTCAGCCGTGCAACCCGACCTGTGAGTTCACTGCGTCTTCCTGTGTTGATGTTGGCTTAAAGACCCGCAGTTATCGATGCTCGTGACGCGTTCATCCAGGCGGACGTGAACAGATACGCCGGAAGGCACTTTTGCCTCCTCTGGCATAGCTTTGCCACGCGTGGTCTTGGGCTCAAGGCCGCCAACTACATCGACGAGAGTTCTGTTCCCGCAAGGTGCCGTCCCGCTATAACTGCTTGAATGACAGCTACATAACCGCTGTCTACGTAACACTGAGGACGATCTTTGCTTGAATGATTATCTACTTTTTCGTACCGCAACATGATCTGATATCGCCCGAGGGTACGGCTGTGGGGATTCGAATCATACCTCGACAGAAAACAGGCTGAGCTCTCCGTGAGCAAAGGAAGAGCATGTCCGAATCTAGTCGAGCAGCGAGTTGTGCGACACGAACATTGTCCACACGCATTCTTGAGTGGCTTCTCAAGCAACGACCTTGTATATATCCTTCACAAACAATGCTATCATCCTGCAGCTGGGAACGCGTATCCAATGCCGCAGTAAGTATACAGATGTCCTTCATCTCCTACACAACCTGAACCGCCTGCACAGCCTTCATCCCCTTCGCCGATCGCCTCCACATTCGCGCCAAAAACAAGGTGCTAGTACCTGTAGACCTCCCCATAGCTGTCGTACTCCACGGGTTGCAGGTAGCCCTGAAGACCAGGCGGCAGGTCCTTCAGCAACTCGAGTTTGTCGCTGACGAAGTCGCGCAGGGTTGCCGGTGCCGTGTCTGTGTTCATAGCGTCTGACGAAGATGTCGTACCAGCGCTCAGTGGGATCGCCGTGATAGCGTGGGACGTGGCGGCCGCAGAAGCTTTCCCCATGGCTGACGCAGGCCGCGCCCTAGACGCCAGCATATCGCGTAGCAGCACCAAGTACTCGTCCGTGAGTAACGCCGTGTTCTGCCCAATTTCGATATGCAGCCTAATCAGGTTGGGCAGAAAACGGCACGACTCAGGGTCGGTAGTACGAGTGAGCATACGGAGTGCCATTGGCGACGCGTGATGCTCGTTCTCCGGCAGGTAGCCGCCGAAGAGCCGAAGGTACTGCAGCGAGGGCAGGCGCTCGAGGAGTATGAACAGCCTGGACAAGCTGACCGCGCGTAGGACACGTATCTCCAGATGCTGAAGGGACGGGCAGCCGGATGAGCGATCGAGGAGAATCTCGAACGCCGTGATCTCGTTCCCCAGGTCCTCGCTCGTCACCGTGCGCCCGGACAGGCGGACACCTTTGAGGTTGGGCGCGACAATGAGTCGGCATATTTGTATGCCCGCGTCGTCGAGGTAGAGGTACTCCAGCGCGGGGAAGAGCACATGTTCATTCAAAGGCGGGAAACGACCGTAGAACTGGTTCGACAGGCGCAGCGAGCGTAGCGTGCGGCTGGACGACATAATCACGGGCATGCAGGGATGCAACGGGAAGACCTGGTCGAATATGACGTCGTTGAAGGTGATGCTGAGCGCTGCAAGCGCCCAGGTCGGCGGTAGCACTAGGCGCGAGGGCGGCTTGCGGCAGTAGTGAAGCTGCAGACTGTCCACGTGCAACGCGTCCGCGAAGAAGTGCAGTGGCAGGGAGCAAGCAACCTCCGGATCGGGCGGGTTCATCGCGAGCCCGATATGCCGAAGGTGGGGGAAGGTAACACGATGATTGGGAGCAAAGGCGGAGGGCGGGAGGAAGTACAAGCCGCAGGCCGACCACCTATGCGACTGCGCACATAACGCATCCCATACCCGCTCGCTCCCCTTCCAAACAGAGCCGGGCGGCCATCTCGAGGGATATCCCAGATGGTCTCCATCGTTCGCCATGTCGATGAATACGGCCAGCGGCGTCGCTCCCGTCCTCGCCAGCTCCTCCATGATTTCCGCTTCGTACATAGCCGGTGGATTCTGCTCGTCGTTGATGGTGATAGCGGACCATATTTGCGGTGTTTGGCGAGCAACCTCTCGCCAGTGTCTGCAGACTTGCGCGAGATATAGAGGCCGTCGTCCGGCGAGAGCGGAGGGCCAGTGGTCCGGAAGGGCGTGCAGGAAGAGCTCCGAGAGAATTTCGGAAGGTAGGCGAAATATGGATTTTGTGTTCGCAGCGCTCACCACGGGACTTAGCAGGATGGGCGCGCGACCTGGAGCACCCGACCAAGGGAGCCCGCGATCAGAGTCGGCGTCCTTCTGTGCCAAGTCTGAGACAAGCATCGAATTTTGTGACATTACTCGAGGTGAAGGTGAGTGAACGGTTGCGCGCGCCTCTTCGGAGTCTACTGTACTGCTCAGCGCAACGCTGCTCGGGATCGAAGGTTATGTTGCAAAAACTTCCAGGGTGTGCGTCTGGTTTCGTAGGACGATCAGCGAATAGTATTCTGGCTAAAGTCTGGTAGCTGGCATACCTCTTCGTTGAATCGCTACAGTCGACTTCGCGTAAGTATCAAGGGTAGAAGGGCGCGTAAGCGCCCGGCGCCTTTTCCGCTTTTGGGTCGGCGCGACGCGATCGGCGCTTGTCTTCTTCTTGACCTCGACCTTGACCTCGACCGGCTTGCCTTCACTTGGCGAATTCGATTGCGGGTGCTCTATCCCTGAGGCAGTCTACTGCCAGGTACTTGAACCTTGCGTTGTGGCTGATTGCAGCTGCGAGCAGAGACAAACCAAGCTAGAAACTTTGCGGTGCGTGTGCGAGCTGTCGTTCTTTCCCTCGTTCTGATTGAAACATAGTCAATATTAGATGGACTCCGTGGAAGAAGCTATACATGACGCGCGCACCGTCGCTAATATATCCCTTCATCGCTCGCCTTTCGTCCCGAATGAGCAAGACGCGGCGATCATCACACGGAAGGCGCAAGCACTGCGCGTGCTCCAGAAAGAGACCGATGCCGAACTCATGAGAGTGTTCGCTAAGAAGCAGTCACTCGATGCCCAGGTCGCCATACATGACGCGCTCACCGCGCCATGTCGCCGCCTCTCGCCAGAGCTCCTCTCCGAAATCTTCTTGCTCGCACTTCCGGAGCGCTGGAAGCACGAGTGTGCGGGAAAGAGGAGCTTAGGATATGCGCGTGTATGCCGCTCATGGCGGGATATTGCGTTCAAGACGCCGCGGCTGTGGTCGAGACTTCGCTTTGACGCCAACTCAAACTGCCTGGCGAGGCACACATCCGCTGTACAGGCAGAACTCAACAAGACCGGCCAAGTCCCATTGGATCTACACATGAGTATGGCAATATCAGGCCCGGCCTACTACCCTAATCCTCCACCCACCGTGGACGACTTCTGGAGCGACGAGGCGTGGGCGCTACTCCATGGTCAGTCACATCGATGGGAGAAAGTGTGGCTCGAGGGGATTCCGTTGAGGGCTTACGATGATCTGGTCGGGCAAGTGTTTCCCGCTCTGAGGAACCTGGCCATCTGCATAGAGGAGGCCGATGAGGAGGCGGACGAGGAGGCAGACGAGGAGGCGGACGTCACAGTGCTCCTCAACGCATTCCAAAGCGCCCCGAAACTCACCAGCTTTTACCTCAACTACAAACGGCCTATACGCACCCTCACGCTGCCACAGAACTGGTCTCTCACAAAGCTCGACATCTACTGTGGCGAGTGTGACGAGGTCATGCTCATGCCGTGCCTCAGCGCTATATTGTCGTGCAGCGATACCCTGCGCGAGCTGTGCCTCGGAGCGGAACAGCAATTCGCAGACTTTCTCGTCGGTCTGGAGTCCGTGACATTCCCACGTCTCGAGGTGCTCGACCTTCGACACAACGCCATGCCCTTCTGCGAATTCGTGACCGCCCTCCCTCGCCTCAGAGATCTGCGTCTGTCCTCCTCCGGCGATCACGACCCCTTCGACACGCTGCAAGACATCATTGACAGATTGGCAGGGGGGAAGTCGCTTCGAACTCTTGCGTTACGAGAACTAGACTCAACTGATGCAGAGGATGTTCTTGCATGTCTCCGCCGCCTCCCGCAGCTGACGGAGCTCGAGTTGCAGAACTACGAAGACTTCGGAGAGGAGGAGGCCACCCCGCTCATTACGCTGGACTTGATCGCAGCGTTGACGCGCGATGCCGCAAATCCCGCGTCCCTGGCCCTCCTGCCGAACCTCACACGACTGGAGATGTCGTTTAACGGTCTGGAGGACGCCATGACCATCGATATCCTCCAGCCCTCCTTGTCGGAGCTGCTCAAGTCGAGGAGGCATGCTCAGGTGGTGGATGGAATGAATCTGGCTGTCTTAGAGTATTTCTCTACCGATGGCGGTCAAGACGATGTGCACTGGCCACCTCGGGAAGGCGGCAGTGCTGTGGAGGACGAGGACATGGACATGGACATGTGAACTCCACGAAGTGGAACATGCGGACTTGGACCGTCCGTATCAGAATTGGCTTGTAAACAGTACTCTGGAGTCAGAGAAGTAGAGAGCTTGTCTGTCGTATATGGGGTCGACTCGAGACTCGGTCGATTCACTGCAATCCAGCTGCAATCTGGCCCGTGACGCAGCAGTGACATGTCGGCCGGTCACGAGACCGTGTGCTGTGACATGGCTCAGGGGCGTGCGAAGTTCCAGTGCCATGCCTATTGTTCTCCGAGTCAACAACCTACTAGGCGCTGCCCATACAGTTGCCGTTCATACTTGGGAGGACTTGCAGCTCAACTTCCTGTTCTGTTCGTATGAACTATCATACTCACGTACATCCTTCCAGGACTCTGACTCAGTAACTGTCTCCTCAGCGCTAAGCCCTTCCCACAAACTTCGATATATATTTCTGAAAAGATCGAAGAAACCAGACAGCGGTACGGTAGCATCCTCGATTCCCGACTCCTGCTCAACTTACTCTCAGCCCGTACAGAGCTCTTGCTCATCATGTCCGTCGAAGACACTCTGAACTGCGCTCGCGCTATGGTCACCGTGTCCCTTCATCGCTCTGCCTATGTCCCCAGTACTGCAGATGCGACCCTCATCACAGAAAAGGCACAAACATTGAGTGCCATGTATAGCGAAGTTGATGCTGAAATTCGGAAGTTGCAAAGGCAGAAGCGAGCAATCCGAGCACAGATCCCCCTGCACCATGCCATCGTCTCGCCTTGGCGTCGCCTCCCTCGCGAAATTATGTCCGAGATCTTTCTTCTGGCGTTGCCAATGGACTGGATGTACGGAAATACCGGCAGGAGAGGCTCTCTCAACTTGACTGGGGTGTGCCACGCATGGCGCGTTGTTGTGCTCAATACGCCGCGTATATGGGCCAATCTACGCTTCGACGGATGGAATCCTCTCGCAAGGCATACGAAGGCGCTGAGGGCAGAGCTGGACAAGACATCTCAGGTGCCGCTCACCCTCGACATTGACCTGTCTCGCAGCGGGAATCACGGTGCTCCAATGACGAATCCAGAAGACGCATGGAGCAACGAGGGCTGGGAAATTCTATGTTCTCAATCCCATAGATGGAGTTCGGTGGACCTCGACAGCCTGCCTCTCGCAGCATACGCGTCCCTTTCGTCTCGCGCCTTCCCGATCCTCGAATCTCTCAGAATCGGAGTTCATGCAGTCCATAGGAATGAGGACGCCAAAAACGAAATCCCGCTCGATTGTTTCCATAACGCCCCAGCTCTCGCCAACCTGGCCATATTCTACGACGGCCCGATCGTCCCCTTCACCATGCCGCCGACCTTAGCCATCACCGATCTCACAATCTTATGTAGCGACAGCTCAGACGAGCGCGCACCCTCCCTCCTACCATGTCTGGAGGCCATATTAGCGACATGCGATACCCTGCAGCAATGTACAATCACCGCGCGTAACTTCCTGATTCCGGCCCATCCCAAGCCCGTGACATTCCCTGCCCTTCGGAAGCTTACACTCGACGACGACGCCGTCTCGCTCTGCCGCTTCATTGCCGCCCCAAACCTCGAGGCTGCTGTCCTGACAGGGTCGCCGGACTGGGGCACCGGCGGTGACGGCCTGGCCGCTATGACGACCTTGCTGCACAACCGTGACTCGTCCGGCTGCAAAGCGCTCCGTCAGCTGAACATATGCGGGCTGCCGGCGCGCCCTGAGGACGCCATCCGATTCCTTCACCAGGTCCCCCAACTCACGAACCTCGTTATTTCGAACGAGGACCCCGAAGACGCCGGTGCTCACGACCTTTTCGTTTCCATCGAGTTGCTGAAGGGGTTGTCGCGCGACAGTGAGGCTCCCGGCGCCGCCACCCTCCTTCCCAATCTTCTGCGCTTGAGTGTGGATTCAGAGTCGCAGGGCACGAATGCGCACCGTGATCCCGAGAACCAGGCCGTGTTGCGCGCTATCGTCGCGTCAAGGACATGCCCGCGCGTTGTAGATGGGGTGGCTCTCGCTTGCCTCGAGAAGTTTACGGCTTAGATGGACGACAAGTGCACGTTCAGGCGTCACAGTGCGGATTATCCATCCGTATAATGAATGGACATCTGTAATGTTCATGACCTCCCAGGTTTGTCGTATGCCTGAGGATATCACGCGCCATCGTTTGATGGACGGTCCGGGCCAGACCAACGTTCAGAAGACGGGTCCCAGGTCGAGAAGTATGTTGCTACATTCATGTTTGTACAAGCAGCATCACAAGTACATAGAAGGCCTTGGTTGGGCGTAAATTTCAACCAACGACCCTCCCGTTCGCGATCTTGGCCGTCTCGAAGATCTTGATAGCCTCCGTGGCGGCCTTGACCCCACTGCCAATCATCGCCCCGAACGTCGGGCCCATACGGTTCGAGCCGTCGTGCTCAGAGAGCTCCATACCCGCCATGATAAGGCCCGGCGTGACCTCGCGCGTCTGGTTGACCACAGCGGGCTCCGCGCGGTTCATGTCGAGGCCGCGCATGTTGCCCAGCTCCTTCAACAGCCCCGCGCTAACGAGGCGCTTCGCGGAGAAGGCGCCCATTGGGCCGTCGTGGCCCGTCGCCGTGATAATAACGGGGGCGGTGACTATCAGGGAAGGTCAGCGTATGTCAACAAGAGAGACGGTGGATGTGGCGTACTGGTGTTGGGGTCCATGCAGCTCTGCGTGTCGTGGTTGAGCGCGACGAGCGTCCAGTTGGTCACCACGCCCGCGACACGCTGCCCGCCCGTGTAGTCCTTGTGAATGATGAGGTCCTCGACGGCGGTCGCGTTCATGAGCACCACGTTCGGCTGCGCAAGGACCTTGGAGAGCAGCGTCGACGTGAACAGCGCGGCGTGCTTGACCACCACGAACGGGCCCTCGTCCTCGTACTCGACGCCGATCTTGCGCAGGAAGGCGTCCGCGGGCTTGCGAATGACCATCGGCGTCATGAGCTGCCCGCCGAGCCACGCACCGCCGCCCGGCGCGACGTTCGCCTCGAGGATGGTGATCATGAGGTCCGGACGGCTGGTCGCGAGGTGGTACGCGCACGAGAGGCCCGCGCTGCCCGCGCCAATGATGACGACGTCCGAGACGGCGCGCTCGTACATCGTGTTGAAGTACCTGCGGCATGGCGTCAAGATATGCACAAGACCCTTGCAAGACGAGCACGCACCGCTTGATCATGGCCCGGGAGACCTGCGCCTCCTCGATGGGGGCAAAGTTGTACTTGCCCTCATAGTCCTCCATGACGCCGTAGTCGTTCGCCTGCGCGGCCTTGAGTGCGGCCGTGCCATTGGGCGTGGACGTGCCGTTGGTAGCGGTCTGGTCGAGAGCGATGGGTGCCATCTTCAAGTTGTGAGAGCGAGCGAAGCTGCCTGTAGCCCTCTACGAGAAGGTCCTTATATATCTGCCATCGTTGTTTGATGATGACTCGAGTGCGAGGTCACCCGGGAACGGTCCCAGTCTACCAAGCTGCTTCCTTAGGGCGCGCCAGCTTCGACGCGCCACCTCAGAGCACCGGACGGAGCTTGCCATTGGGCGGACTGAATTAGAGGGCTTCGCATCGGGGATACGGTGCACGTTCGGACGTCGAAGAGCTCCTTTGGGTGACGATTGCGTGCGAGGCGTGATCTCGGGGTCAAAGTTGGGTCAAGGAATGGCCAGTAAGGATGAAGAGGGATCATTGACTGTGAGAGACTGACGCGTCTACGCAGGACCGGGGACCAAAATATCGTCAGTATATGGAGGTACGCACCACAAGCACTCGAGGCGCCTGGCCGAGAAGACGGATGGTTGATTTCCGCACGACAGCGATGGGTGATAGGAGAAAGCATTGGACTATTGAACTACGATGGGAGTCAATACTATGGTAGAGATCCGGGAGAAGAGAGCGACTGACCATGATCTATCTATCTACTGTTCATCCCTTCGTTTTTCCTCCTCGAGCAGCGACGCTGCGGCCTTCGCCTCTCGTTTGAGACGCTTTCGCTCTTTTCGAGCGGCTTCAGCATCGACGCCTCCATTACTTGGATCCTGATCGTCCTTCTTGCGCTTCTTCTTGGGACGCTCCTCCGGCGCCGGTGCGTCTCCGATATCCGGAATAGGAATGGTGGTGTCCTCATTCGAGTGAGACTTGCGCTTGCGCGATTCCTTCTTTTCCCTCCCCTCACTCATGCGCGTATCGGGCTCCTCCACTACCGCCGCAGGTCCCGTCTCCTTGCCCTTGCCCTTCTCCTTTCGCCTCTTCTCCTCCTTTTTCTCCCGCTTCTCAACCTTTCGTTTCCTCTTGTCTTCCTTAGGATCCGGTACATCGAGGACGTGGTTGGTCCTCTCCTTCTTCTCCTTCTTTCGCTTTTTCGTAGAATCCGACGCACTCGTCGACTCTGCTGCAGATATGGAAAGCGTGACGGCGGATTCAGAGGCGACGGCAGTAGCAAGAGGCGGGGAGGATGACGAAGAGCATTCTGCCAGTTCAACTTCGTGCTGCAGCATGTCGTCGTCGTCGGACTTGATGACGGCCCCGCGGTAGAATCGGCCATAGAGTGTGCGCTTAGCAGTTTCGCGTTTCGCCTGAGCGAAAATGGACATGGACACGGTCGGTGTACTTGTCCCAGAGGACGTCTCGGAAGAAAGAGCAGATACACCGAGGACTGGTGCACGATTTGAGAGAATCCCGGTACTCGTGCGATTGAGCGCTGCTAGAGTAGGCGCATTGTCATCTGACTTATCCTACTGGTCCGTGAGCTCGATACCAACGGCACATATGCGCTACATACATCGCTCTCATCATCGGAGTCGGCTATCTTGATGTTTATAGTCTTCACGGCAGCGTCGAATACGCTGGTAAGGGATGATCAGCATATGCGAAGTAAAGAGCAAGGGAGCACGCACTGATTCCAGAACTGAAAGCCATCGTCCCGCTCCTTCCCCAGTCCCTTGTTATTCTTCTTCTGTGCGATGATGATTGGCCTGGCTATAGCGCCATGTCGAAGGCCGTTCCCTTGGCCGGACCAGCCCTGAGAGACAAGATATCCATGGGTGTTGAGCACCATGTATGCGCGTCGTGCAAGGGCCAAGTGCACTCAAGGAGTGGATGTGCGGCAGTCACAGTACTTTCCCCGATGGCAGGAGACAAGAGTAGCAGCACCTGCTGGGGGGAACGCGCAGCGCTCGCACCGATCGCGGAGGAAATTAAAAGTTAAACAAAGGAATGCCAAATGAGGAGAAAACGTGGCGATTGTGACCAGTCACTGGTCACCGCTCGCTCCCACGATCGCCTCCTCTCCGGAACGGTCATGTCGGGCTCATCGTACAGTACGTCTGTCAACATATACCATGCCGAGCCTTCTTCCGTCTTCGAAATGACAAGCATATGCATTGACTGCAAACGCTCGACCCGCACCCATTGGCAGACACACCCGATGGCAGCGGCGCCTGACGTTGAACGTTCTGAACGCCGGGCGCATGCTCTTCGACATCGTGCCATGCACCAGCATTTCACAAAGGCCAAAGTCAGTGGTACGTTGAGAAAATCAGAACTACCGTCTCGAACTCGAAGCTGGTACGAGGACGTCCCAACGCTGTTGGCATGAGCTTTTGTCCCCCCTCCCCGCTCAGCGTTTCAGCCATCGTCTGACTCAAGCGGTATCACCTCCAGGGGAGCATTGTGAAGTCAGTAGCTCCATTTTCTGGCATACGTTGTCAGCAGTATACGCTGACATAGCATGATCAGGGAGACTTAAACGTCAATGTCCGTGGCGATCCTATAGACGTGCCATCCTCGCGTATATGAGGACGCTTACGTAGTGCGACTCTTCCTCGCAATGCATGGCTGAAGCGCTCTCAGTACGCACTCTGCATGCTACTAGTAGGCGTTGGCGTTCCTGAGTATCTTTGCCAGGACATGCACCACCGACCACTAATCCACACCATGCCACCTCTCCTCGCCTCGACGTTCTATCCACAATAACAAGACCAGTATTCAGCGATGCTACATCCCACTCACCTGCCTGACGCTGTGTCGCGCCACACGCCAATGTCGCTGCTCGGTGTTGCTTCTTTCCCCGTGTGAAACCTCTCGTCTTCCGAACGCGAATTTCGACAGCCTGCGCCATTCAACAGAAGCCCGAGCCACTGAATCGAAGTCCGGTGGCTGCAATCTCCGCGCTGCCCTTAGCAGGATCGCCCAGGATCGCCGAACCCGAAACAGCCTTGCTCGACGGCATAATGCCAGACGTGACGGGGCCGACCGCACTGTGCTTGTCTATGAGGCGCCACTGCCTGTTTATAAGGCGAGCAGGCAGTCAAGATTCCTCTTCGTGATCCCCCTCCTTCGTTCGTTCTCTGGGCTCCCCTCTTTCCTCTTATTCTCTACTTCTACCAGCGATACAGCCAATATGTTGAACCCCGCGGAGATCGCGTACGTCCGCGGCGTGTCTGGCGCTGCCTCCTCGCTCATACCTCTCGTAGCCATGGGCCTATGCTCATTGGGACATTCCTAAACGTCCTTTTGTATGGTATATCCATCACACAGACGTGAGTAGCGAGCCCTACTTCTCCTCGTCCCCGTTCCCTTGGCTCACACCACCGCCCATAGATACCTGTACTGGAACGGGTACAAGCGGAGGTACTGTCGTCTTGCTGCCCGACACAAATCCGATAACAGCTCTGACTGCTTCTCTGACTTCCCTCCAGGGATCCGTGGTTCATCAGGCTCTTCGTACGCGCCGATCGCCTTGGCGATGCTTCATCTTCTGACCTGGGCCCGTCCAGGTGATCTTCCTCTTCGTCGCCGATACCGCACATACGGCGTTCACCATGGCGTACCTGTACATTTGCCTCGTCACCCATTTCGGTGAACAATATTGCCGCTGTCGACGGCCTCGGCTGACATCTTTTCAGATAATCCATCATATCTTGCTAACGCCAACTGGGTATTTTCGACCGGTCAGTCGCTCCGTCGTCGCGTCCTTGATAGGCTGAAGCTCATCATACGTTATAGATCCCGCCCTCACTGGCATCATAGGCGGCACCGTGCAAATATTCTTCAGGTACGTGATCCGTCCTTCAAAATCGTTTAATAATCGCCGATCCCAGTCCTGTCTAGCTGGCGCGTCAAGATAGTAAGCCCTCCCACCTTCGTGGCGCAAATAAATCTCATCTTTCCCTCTCCCAGCTCACCGGCAACAACTTCCTTGCTGCGGCAATCAGCATTTCGTCCTTAGCTTCCCTCCGTCAGTATCTCTTCCTTTTCGCACCTTCGACCTCAACTCACATCGCTTGTCTCAGTCTGCGGCATCGCGACGGCCATAGCGTGCGGTATGGTGCCCGCCTTCGCCCAGTTTCAGAAGTTCAAGGTCGTGGTTATCATCTGTATGTCTGTCTTACCTATTCCCCAAATTCCTTTCCTATTTCCCAAACTGCTTTCCTATTGCCCGAATGCCTCTCCTATTGTCCGAATGCCTTTCCTATTGACCATACAAGCTATCGTGTCGCCCGCACCAGACTCCTGATGTCGTCCACTTCTCATTCATCGTCCTCGACATGCTTATTTCCGCATCTCGTCCATCGTCGTCCGCATCACACCCATCTTCTGCGCCACCCCCATCTTCTGCGTCACCCCCATCTTCTGCGCCAATCTCATCGTCCGCGTCTCATCTGGTACCCCCTGCATCTCGCACATCTTCCTTCTTTACATTCATCGTCCATCGTCCACATCTCAGCTATATCCCGCGCCGTCCGAATCTTGATGCTGATACCCAACAGGGCTCGCCGCCTCGTCTCTTTCCGACGTCCTCATAACAGGCAGCCTGGTCAACCATCTCGTAAGCCCCCGCGCTCGGTCAGGCGAACGGTTCGGAGGCTGATGTATATGCATATCGCAGCGAAGCCACAAGACCGGGTTCAAGACGACGGATACACACGTCGACCGCATTATACGGAGTACGCGCTGATGTTCTGGACTGCTAAGATATGCGCTAACGAACTATGCCTGGTGCGCAGTGACCGTGCAAACCGGTAAGCAAATGTTTTATCTAGTTTTGCTTGGTACACGCTAATTGCCCTATTCCTCTGATAGGCCTCATCACTTCGCTCTGGGCGTAAGGAGATTCCATGCTTTGTGATGACCGCTCCTAACGCGAGTCCATCCCAGCCTCACTGATATGCTGCTCTACCTTTTGGAGGACGCCGGATGGTAAGCTCGCGGACATTCCTCCTTCCTACTTGTTGACTCACGCGCCAGAATAGGCATCTCATGCTCAACTTCGCGCTCTCCAAACTCTACACCAACTCCCTCATGTCCAGCCTAAACAGCCGCAAGGGCTGGCACTACTCGGACACCAAGAGCAACATATCTACCCAGGCATCCGGCCAGCGCATGCGCAAGGTGTGTCGAACCAACGCACCAACGCATCATACATCGTTGACGCCTCTCCTGCCACCGCAGAAGGACATCGTCACCGTGGGCGGCGGGCGCGCGGAGGTGAGGGACGCGGAAGGGGCGGTGCGACGCGCGACTGCTGACAGCGGCTCGCGGCAGGTCTTCGTGGAGGTCGAGTCGCACGAAATGGTGGACGAGACGAAAGCAGTGCCGCTGGACCGCATGCCGTTCAGGGTGTCGGCCAGCGAGTGGAGCAACACGGACATGGATGGCAACATGGATATGGATGGCAAGATGGACATGGATGGCAAGTTGGATATGGATGGCAAGCAGGGTATGGATGGCAAGCCGAACGGCGGGGTGGCAGTATAGGTGTAGGGACGCCCTATCTTCAGCGGAGGAGGCGCGGGATCCATGGTTGGCGAAGGTGTACAGCGGACTGCGTGCGGTGGCGAGCGGCGAGGGTTCTGCGTCTTCTTCTTGGTATCGCTTCGTCTTCCCCTTTCACTCATTATCGAGGGGTAATCTGGCGAATCTGCCCAGTGCCAGGAGCTCGGCAACGCGCCAGCTGTCCGAGCACCGCCGAGGACTATTCGATTGGCACGTGGAAAGAACTTGTTTCTGTGTACTACTTATTTTTTATCTATGTACTACTTTTTCTCGCATTAATGATGCAGATGTCGATGCCTTTGAGGCTGGTTTGAGTTGCGATTAGACGTCGCGAAGGCATCGATAAGGACTCGGTCTGCCAGCGGCCAAGGGAAGAGCCCGTCAAGGTATTGGTGTCTGTCTCACCCGGGTGCTCTCTTCCACTGTTCCAGTCCCCGAACCATGGATACTGGTGTTGTTGCCCGCCTTCTGACGCCTGTCGCTCGGGCTATCTAGTTCATTGACCTACTGATAGAAAGATGAGACTGACAAGGGATGAAAATGGCTTACAAAAACACAGAGCGTGTAGCCCAATTCGAACGAAGTCGATGGAGCACAAGAGCCGCTTTGGCAAGGACTCGAGCCCGGCCTTCACCGGCACCGTTGAAGTTCACGTGAACAGTTCAAGTTTTGTGATGTGATGTCATTGCTCGCGCCCGACCCGCCGAGGCACGAGGCTGGGGGAGGGCGTGAGCAAAATGTGCTATCACGTGATTTGGAAAGGGGATCCCCTCGCAGGCAATGTTTTTCCGGTACAAGGGAAATCGGTACGGCGCAGGGCGCCTCTGCCTTCGGGATTTCTTCCTTCCTGCAAAGAGAGAAGATGATGCGCCGAGTTTTCTGAACACGCTTGAGAATTTTCGTATCTTCCGCTTGTCTTTGAAGTGTACCCGCGCCTGTGGCCGAATCACCTTCTGAGGGTGCAATTCTTGGTCTCTTCATTTGCTTGAAAGACCAGGGCCTTCGGACGACCCATCTCTGCCTCTATGCAACTTTTGAAGTCCTCATGACTGCTTCTGCGGGCCTGTTGGCTCAGCCAACGATCCCAGCTGGCCGGTGGCCCTGCTCAGGGTCAAGGGTTACGCGTCTCGTCCATGACGTACTTACGGGCAGCAGGATCACGTGCAAAACTGGCGCGTCGACAGTCACACTGGCGATCACCCTGACGCCCACGTCAGCTTTTAGAGCTTGTACGACGTTCTGTTGCACCTTGCTTGTGCGTCGTCTGCACCAGTCCCGACATGCCGCACATAATCCATCTTGCTTTCCTTTGTCCCCGTTGTCAGTGCTGCGGGATGCCGCCGATCCGCCGCGCCAGTCTCCGTCTCCCCGTTTCCCGCAACATACCTAAGAGCCTCTTCAGGCGGCTGACATTCACTGCTCCCGACTCTTTCACGATCAATCGCTTCTGCATACGCTGCTCGAAGCTTATTCCTTTCACAGCCCAACATTGGTCATTTGCACATGATCGATGTCGCTTGTGTGTCTGGGCAGCGGCGGATGACAACGGTGAACGTAGAGCCAGAGCCGTCCGCCGCGCGGAAGAGCAACACGCAAGAGATCTAGCCGACGAGGGTGCTCCCCTTCCCAACAACGCTGAACGGCGACTCACCATCCGCATACCTCCTGCGCGGCCCCGCCTGACTATCCGTGTCCCTCCATCCATCCTATGCACTGGGTGCCACCGCCATCATTCTCCGTCTTGGTTTACAGACCAGCCCAATAACTCACAAAATCCTCGCTGTCGACGTTGTCGTCGGATGGAATGTCCTTGCTGTAAATCAACATGGCGGGCTACGCATTTCTATACGAAGGAAGGAGACGTACAGGAGGTTCATTGTCGTCGATGTCGAACCAAGAAGAGGTGCTCGACATGCGACAAGTACCTCAAGAAGTCGCGCTTCGCCAAAGCGGATCCCTCCGCATCGCTCTATGCGACCTGCGACAACTGTCGCAGCAAGGCCCTTGCGAGACATCACAAGAAGAAAGCCGAAGCCGCGGCGCGCGGCGCTCAGTTCTGCATGATCGGCCGGCACGAGGTGGCTACCGCGTCTTGCACGTCTGCCGAGGGCAGGGTATATGCGAACTGCCTTGACTGTCTCGCACGTCTGCGGGAGCGCAGGAGTACGCAGAGGACTCGCGAACAACATCTTCTGGATCTCGCAGCAGAAGAGGATGGTGCCGCTGAAAGCCTGGATGTTGACGACGGTGATGGAGTTCAGACGGAGCCGCCAGCCAGCCAGGGTCAGGCCGCCGACGCAATGGACGACCGTCCTCCGAATGCGGCGCTCTCCCTCGACCGCGACCGTTGTGTGAAGAGCTTTCACGACGCGCTCAAGGCGGTCACGTACGACTACTGCTCTATCTGTCGCGAGAGAGACTGGGACAGAGATGTGAAGGACGGGCAGTGCAAGCGCTGTCGAAACGATCGTCAGCCCATGAAGGCATGGTGCGACGAGAACAAGACCAATCCGGGTACGTGCATTCGAGTGATACGAAAAAGCGATGTCCTCATTCATTCGATGTAGCCCCCGGTCCTATACCCGATTGCTTGAAATGCCTCACCGAAGTCGAGGAGATGCTCATCTCGCTCGTCAAGGTGCACATGCAGGTTCGCTACACTCGAGGTCGTCAACTCGAGTACAAGGATCACATCGTCAACTTCCCTCAAGATGTCGGCGAGCTCGCCGAACGCCTTCCGAGACTCCCAAAAGACGTCCCCATGATCATTATTCGCCGCCAGGGCGAAGACCTATCCCACCATGTCGACTTCCTCGTCCGTCGCGAGAAGGTGTGGCACGCCTTGCTGTACAAGATAGACCACGACCCATCCTACGCGCATCTGCCGCGTCCCACCCTGGAGGAGCTTGACTGGCTACCCGCCATGGGGTCAGTAGTCGATCAGATACCGCATGCCTTCCAAGCTGTTGAAGCGAATGCGGTACCCTCTGGACCCACAGAAGCCGCACAGACGCTTCCCGATGATGACGCAGACCAGTCGGCTGCTGTGATCGACGGTGTACTGAACATGGGGACGACGACGGACGAGGTTACTGCTATTCGTCAAGCAGCGGCGGATATGCTTAATCCAGGCGGTGCTCCCCGGCGGCCTTACGAGAGAATCGTTGTAAGTACTTCGCCAATTCCAACGATAGTACGTGACTCATCCGTGCATAGATCAACGCGCCTGCCATAGATGGTACTCCTATGGCAGAAGGCACTCCACGTCTGATCACACAAGCGTTTCCGACGCTATTCCCGAACGGCGACGGCGACTTCTACCAGCCCCGCGCGCGCAAGGTCCACTTCGGCGAATACGTCGAGCACCTCATGAAGTTCGACGACGGCCGCTTCGCTCGCCATCGTCGCTTTCCGTGGTGGGCTTTCAACACCCTGCAGCGGCAGCGAGCCCATTCGCAGTCCAAGATCTATGTGCGCCAGCAGCACGACGAGGCGCAGCTCACGGTGGAAGAAGTACAGAAGCTGCTAGAAGAAGGGGACAACACTGTAGTCAACAATATGATGCGCCACGCTGCAAACATCCGAGGCACTCGCGCGTTCTGGCTGGCACGCCGTCGAGAGCTTACCGACATGATCGCCATCAAGGGCTCGCCCCACCTATTCTTCACGCTCAGCGCCGCCGACCTCCAGTGGCAGGATCTGCATCGGCACATGCCAGTCGACGCATCTGTTGTTTCTAGGGACGGAGAAGATCCCATCAAGTTTGGACGACGTCAACGCCGCGCCGCGCTCAACGCCAACCCACACATTGCCGCTTCCTACCTCGAGCTCCGTGTTCGCCTCTTCACCAAGCACATCCTTGAACCGGTATTCGGTGTACAGGACTACTGGTATCGCTACGAGTGGCAGAAGCGCGGCAGCGGCCACGTCCATGGCTTCCTCTGGCTGCGGGACGCTCCAGACCCCGACAGCATCAACTGGAACGCGCTACGCGACCCCGGCACCTTGCTCTCACCGGAGATCCACCAAAGGATGGACGACTTCGTCGCCTACTGGGACCGGTTCATCACGGCCAGCAGCCCGACACCACTTCCGAGTCCAAATGTATCCCTCGTGGGTGAGCATCCATGCTCGAAGGATCCGTCGACCGTCAGCCGCACGCAAGACGAGCTCGGCGAACTTCTCAACTGGGTTGAACGCCACCGGAAGTGCCAACCTGGCTACTGCCAGGTTATGCGCAAGGTCCCTGGCTCCGACAAGAAGGAAGCGGTCTGCAGGTTCGATTACCCTATGAAGGAGTCACCCACGGCGAAGGTTGGCTTGGATAGCAAGTCGCGCCCGCGGTTTGAGCCTGCGAGAAACGATACGATATTGAACGCCTACAACGACGCGATGATTTTGGGCTGGCGCGCAAACATCGACATAAAGCCCGTTCTTTCCAAGGATGCAGCTCTCAAGTAAGTGTTGTAGTGCTTCATTAGGATCTTCCACTGACATCCAGTATAGCTACATCGCGAAGTACGCTACGAAAGCGGAAGGACAAGAGCCAGAGTTCCCGGCAATGCTCGCCAACATCGCCAACTCCATGGACGCCACTGCAAACGTTCAGGGAGCCTGCCGCAAGTTTCTCAACAAAATGATTGGCGAACGTGCCTACTCTTCGCAAGAGACGGCGCACCTACTTCTCGGATTGCCCCTAGTGCGATCTTCGGCGTCTTTCCAGACGATCTACCTCGGCAAGGACGGGTCCATGCGGGAGATTGAAGCAGACGCGGGTGTCGAGGCCGGCGGAGATACAGTAGAGGAGAGAGCCGCGACAGGCGAGTCGATGTTGCAAAGGTAAGCGTGTCAGATGAATTGGCGTTCTGCCGATGAAGCTCACTCCGTGCCAGATATATGAATCGACCGGTGGAAGGGCCCATGGCCAGCCTATCTCTTCATCAAGTTTTGACCAGCTATCAATGGTACAACGGTCGCTGGCGCAAGAGACACACAGCTCGACCGAACGCCCCAGAACCGAATATTGTGGTCCGCGCATATCCTCGCATGTCACCAGACCCGGAGGGCGAACACTTCGAGGAGTACTGTCGCGTCAAGATTCAGCTTCACCACCCGTTCCGTGCGCTAGACGACGCGCTTACTTCCGAAGGCACGGGTTCGTGGAAGGCGGCCTTTGACGCGTGTTGTCAGCAGGCACATGATCATGGTCGTGATACATTGCGCTGTTGGACGGATGAGAATCGAGAGGTTATGGAAGAAGCGGACGACGATGAGGACTGCATGATGGAGGATATAGCCGACATGACACTAGAGGACTGGCAGGCGTACGCTGACGCGCACCCAAACGTCCCTATCCGCGCATATGAGCTGAGCCAGCTCGGCTTACGACCTCTAGACAGCGCATTCGACATGGAGTCCGGCCGTCAGCAGCCCGACATCGACCTCATGGCGTCGTGGATCGCCAATAAGCGCCGTGACCATGACAGCGAAGACGTGAACATTGCGGATGTTCCTCCGCCAATCTATCCCCTCTCTGAAGAGCAGCAGGCTGTTTATGATCGGTACGTTCAGTAGTACATCCATCTTTACAGTAGTTCTCACCGCTGCTCAGCTACGTCGATGCTTTCACGCGCATCCTAGAAGGGGAAGATGTCCCATCTATGCTCTTCAACATCGACGGGACGGCCGGCTGCGGCAAGACGTACCTCATCAGCAATATCTGTTGGAAGCTACGCACGATGGCGGCAGATCGCGGCGTTCCCGACCCCATCCGCGTGGTGGCTCCCTCAGGCGTTGCTGCGCTGAATATCCACGGTCAGACCCTGCATTCAGCTTTCCGCCTCCCAATCAATGGCGGATTCACGCCACTCGCTGGTCAACGACTAGCGGCCTTTCAAAACGACTACAAAGGTGTTTACTTCCTTATCGTCGATGAGAAGTCCATGATGGGCTTGCGCACGCTCGCACATCTCGACTCCCGCTTACGCCAGATCCGACCTTGCCCCGACACCCCTCTGGGCTCCCTTCACGTCGCTCTGTGCGGCGACTTTGCGCAGCTACCACCTGTTGGCGACACGGCGCTCTACTCTCCCGCGCCGCCTCTTTCTAACGCTTCCCAGAAGGCACAATTGACTCGTGAAGGCAGTATGATCTACGCTCTCTTCGAGGACAGCTTCCGCCTCAGTGTGGTCTACCGGCAACAGGGCGACTCGCCGGAGCAACAACGCTTCCGCGCGCTTCTCGAACGCGCCTCCGGCGGTGGCGGTCTCACAGAGGATGACTGGCAACTTCTACTCACTCGTCACTGTACGTCCAGGAATATCTCCCAGCAGGAAAAGGCGACTTTCGATGATGTTCCCTGTCTCTATACGACCCGTAACGAAGTCAGTGAGGCGAACCTCAAACGACTCGACGCTCTGGGTGAACCTTGTGCGCGCATACTCGCCCACAACAGCTGTCCCGCGATTTCTAAACTTCGCTCTGACGATGCTGGCGGCTTGGAGCCTTATATCGTGCTAGCTAAGGGTGCCCGAGTCATGATAACGCGTAACTTATGGCAAAAGCAAGGTATGTATTCGCTTAATCATCCGTTTACTGCAAGTCATTGTTATCTAGGGCTCGTCAACGCAACCATTGGCTATGTCGAAGACATCGTATGGGCGCCAGACTCGGAACGCTCCGATCTGCCTGTCGCTGTTCTCGTCTCTTGTCCTACGTACTCCGGTCCGCCCTCGCCTTGGAAGACTGCTCCTCGCGATGGCTTTCCCGATGGGGTCTCCGTGCTACCAATCACACCTATCCAGTCGACATTCGATTTCAAAGGCAAGACTGTCTCGCGTACACAGATACCACTCCGCCTTGGCTGGGCTGTGACTGTCCACAAGTCACAGGGGCTCACTCTATCGAAGATACAGCTGTCCCTTGGTAAAACAGAGTTCACAACCGGGTTGACCTTTGTTGCCTTGTCCAGAGTCAAGGCTCTCGATGGACTGTACATTACGGGAGATTTGGATTATTCACGGGTGAAGAAACTTGGAGGATCACAGCTACAGCATAGGTTAGACGACTGGCAACGCCGTTACAATTTGCACGACTAGCTACATGATGCTGCCGCTGTAAAGATACTGGTGTTGCTCCTGCCCCTTCGCATAAACAAGTTCGAAGCTACCACAGCCAAGCACTGCAAGACAATCTCTTTCGGACAATACAATCCTCAACTCTTCAAACATGCGCGGTTTCGAGAAATGCGGCACTTGCGTGAGTTGAGATCATGTGATCGGTTCGAGCTTTGTGTCCGTGTCACGTTTTGCTCACGCCTAGTACGTAGTAGTTTTCCTAGCGAGCACTCCGCGGTCCTGCCGCAAGCCTATGTTAGGTATCGGCCGCCGATACCTGTGGGAAACGGTCAGGGTTCGATGCAGGGATGTTCGGATTTCCTATTCCATCTTCCATCTCGACTTCTGCTTAGTAGCCCTTCTCATTTAGCGTCTGAAATCTGTTCTGAAATCCTGTCTGAACTCGTCCGTTGCCAGCCTGTGAGTCGCCTGGCGACGAAAACCGCATGGTCACCGTGATTGCGTGCCTGTCTTCGGAGAAACTGTCGAAGGGGCGCACAGCGCGTGGACGGCGGGGCGGCGGCGGGAGGGCGGGGTGCGTGTTATGGAGGAGGGTTGGGGGGCGGCGGGAGGATAGTAAGGGAGCGCAGGACTTGGGGCGCGTCGCCCATGCCCAGGCGCCGGGCGTCGGGACGGCGGCCCAGTGGACACGGCATTTGCCGGTCACGCGTGCGCACGTGCGGCGCTGCCATTGTTCGACTTGCCTTTGTATTCTTGCCCCCGAGCATAATTTATATGGCCAATTTGCCTGGTAGTGGCCCTAATTATATTCTATAGTGTACGAGACGACTGCTCTCAAAGCAACAGCGGGGGAGGAGGCGGAGAGAGCAAAACTGCCACGCGTGACCGGCAAATGCCGTGTCCACTGGGCCGCCGTCCCGACGCTCGGCGCCTGGGCATGGGCGACGCGCCCCAAGTCCTGCGCTCCCTTACTATCCTCCCGCCGCCCCCCAACCCTCCTCCATAACACGCACCCCGCCCTCCCGCCGCCGCCCCGCCGTCCACGCGCTGTGCGCCCCTTCGACAGTTTCTCCGAAGACAGGCACGCAATCACGGTGACCATGCGGTTTTCGTCGCCAGGCGACTCACAGGCTGGCAACGGACGAGTTCAGACAGGATTTCAGAACAGATTTCAGACGCTAAATGAGAAGGGCTAGTTTTGCGCGCCTCGCCTGTCACAGTTAGGGGCTGCCTTCCGACGCGACATCAAGCGCAAGGTCGGACCCACAGAATGCAGCAATACATTGCTGAGCAGAGGGCGGGCGACGGTCAAGACTCACTAGACTGCAGCTAAGTCTAACTGCACAATCCGGCACAGTCGTTGTTATCGGGGTGTAGCAAGGGCCAACAAGGGACAGGAGATGGGGAAGTTCAAGGGAAGTTCTACGTGAATTGAATCGCGTGGCGGTAGACGCAAAGCGTCACACGGTACTTCCGACGTGGAAAGACTTCCTTTGACCAAGGATCTTGCTCAGACGATGTTCGATTTGGACGTTCACCTGGAGGCTGGAAGGCGACGAACGTGAGCTTGAGGAAGGGGGAGGCGGGCAACGACAAGCAATCAGCTGCTTGACTTGCAGTCTATCAACGGCAGGCGCATCGGCGCGGCCAGCGGCGGTCTTGACCACCGAGCTAGATCGAACATCGCCCCGAAACAGCTGGAAGATTTCGCAGTAGTGGAAACTTGGCGGCCATCCGGCCGTGAAAAGGCGCGATAGCGCATACCCATCCGCAACCTGCTTCGGCTTCAGGAAGGCGGGTCTGCGCAAAGGACCCCTGAGGCCTGAGGCCTGAGGCCTGAAGGACCCAGGAAGGACCCCAAGACAAGAAGATGCTGGCGCCATCTGATCAACCAATCTCTAGTACCCCGCATGTCTACGTGGTCATGGCGATCACGTTCTGAGTCCGCGTATACTATATAGCTCTTGCTCTGCGCATCCACCTTTCCTTTCCGTCCCGCGTGTCCCGACTCGCGAGCACCGCCGTCTTTACCTGTCCGCCCTACCCACCCGCCCGCCCTTTCATCAGCGACCATGGCCGATCCCAGTAGTGTAGTCGCCCCTAATCCAGCGTTCGCCGCGTATGTGCTCCCCGCCCTCCGCGTCGACCCGCCTTTGCTCATTCCGCCGATCTCTGCAGACACGGGCCAATGCTGCTTGGTACCTTCTTCAACGTCATCCTTTACGGGATCTCCGTCACTCAGACGTCCGTCCCCCACCCCCTCATGCTCCCTCACATCGCTGACCGCGGACTGCAGATATTTGTACTGGAATAACTTCTCCCGCAAGTGCGTTGGCAGTAACACGCTCCCCATCGCCTGCTGACACGCCTATCGCAAGAGACGCATGGTACATCAGTTCCTTCGTACGTCCTTCCCCACACCTCGTAGTCAATTTGTGTTCTGAAGAAGCTCTGTTCAGGTCGCGTTTCTGTTCGTTGCAGACACTGTACACACGGGCTTTACCCTCGCGTACATCTATAATTGTCTCATCAACCACTTCGGTCAGTCACCTCTTTACTATCTGTAGCATTGCTGATAAGACATAGGCGATGGGGATTTCTTGTCAAGGGCGGACTGGCTCTTCGCAACGGGTGCGCATATACCCCACCACGCTCAATGTGTCCCATCTAAACGCACCCACAGACCCCGCACTGACGGGTATCATCGGCGGCACCGTGCAAATATTCTTTGCGTGCGTAAACTCGCTTGACCGCCCCGCTTCCTCTCTAATATCTCCCCTACAGATGGAGAGTGAAGATCGTACGTCCGCCGTTCTGGCAATTCACGCCCACGCCCTCTAACGCACCCCCAGCTCACCGGGAACATCTACCTCGCGCTCACTATAGTTGCATGCTCTTTCGCTTCGCTGCGTGAGTGTCGCTCTGTGTCGCTGGCGTCCTCCTTTTGCTTCCGCGACCCCATTTGCCTCCCGCGACCGCATTTGCTTCCGCCACTGACATGTCCCCGCGTTTCCAGTGTGCGGCATCGCAACGGCCATCGCATGTGGCATCGTCCCCGCTTTCGTGGATTTCCTCAAGTTCAAGTCCGTGGTGACGATCTGTGAGCGACGAAAAATATCTTTGCAACCTCAATGCTTATTCCCCGCGCCCTTCTCCCTACCACCCTTCATCTTACCAGGGCTCGCGGCGTCGTCCGTATCTGACATTCTGATCACTTGTACCCTTGTGTTCCATCTGGTGCGTTTTAGATCTTGTCTGGGGCATTATCCAAATGTGGCTGACGCGGAGTGCTTCAGCGTAAGCACCGGTCAGGGTTCACGTCGACCGACTCTCAGGTGGACCGCATCATCCGACGTACGCCTCGTCTCTTCCATCCTACATTGCTATAGTCAGGCTGATCGTACCCTATCCAGTGACCGTGCAAACGGGTCTGCTCACGGCGATCTGGGCCTTTGCCGATATGATCCTTTACCTGCTCGAGCCCACCGCATGGTCAGCCACCAGTCGTTTACTTACGGTCGACTTTGCTCATCGCCGTTCACAGGCATCTCATGTTCAACTTCGCACTGTCAAAGCTGTATACCAACTCGCTCATGTCAAGTCTGAACAGCCGGAAGGGCTGGCAGTACAGCGACAGCAAGCAGGACACGTCGCACATAACCCCGTCGACGGATCGTGGTGTGCGGAGGGTGAGCTGGCTGCCTCCGGCGTCGTTGTGTCATGGCTAACGATGGTCTAGGACGTTGTGAACCTCAGCTCGACGCGACCCGAGGTGAGTATATGTGGGCTTGCGAGCACGTACGACTCAAGCGCTGACGCCTTCTTTAGGTCTTCGTCCAGGTCGAGTCGCACGCTATGGTCGACATGGGCGACGAGACGAAGGGCAGCCTCACAGACGGCCGTTTCGGCGACGAGATGCGGAGCGGGTGGGAGACGGACAAGGCCAAGCGGAGCGTGAACGTGTAGGCGGCGTCTCCCATTCCCATTCAAGGACACCCCACCCTCCCCGGAAACCTAATTTCGCCGTACATCAACTGACATGTATACACGACGTCCCCTTGCTCGTCGCATGTAACAAATCTCGCTCTCTTTTAGACAACCTAACTTGGTTTGCCCGGTGAACATTTCCTTTCTTGTAAGCAGTGAAGGATAATTTAGGACCTTTGTATCGAATTGATTTGGCCTTCGGAGGAAAGGATTCCATGGAGTAGAAAGCAGAATTGTGACGGGGCGATGTTCGCGTATGTACATCCCCCGATGTTGGTTCATTGCAAGATGACAGTGCTTTCTAATATACAGCAGGCGACGGTTTGCATTCGCGTGTTTGTGTTTGCTGAGCGAAGGATGTCAGTCAAGACCGGGGAGTGCACAGTATGGAAAGTAGGAACACACCAGTGATTCACATGCACTCATTTCCCTATCGCCCCTCCGGCTTCCTGCCGCCCGCATCCTTGCTATCCGGCCCTCCCTTCGAGTACTCGTCAATTTCCCCCTTCTTGTCCTCTCCGAACTCTGGCCGTGCGCCGTAGCGCGACGACTTGCCCTGCGCGTCATACGGGGCTTCCTCGTCGACGGTCTTGTACGCGTCCACACCTGCATCGACGCCTGTCTCCGAGTACTTGTTCTGGGGCGGCTCGTGGGGGCGCTGCACATTGTCGCCGGACGCGTCGACGCGGTGGGTAGTGGTGTCCTCTGGTTTGTTGTGGTCGACGTCCTTGGCGTAGCTGTCTGCGTTGTGCGGGGCGGCGCGCGCGGCGGACGTGGTAAGCGCACGCGCTGAGGGCTGCAGGGGCGCGCGGCGCGCGGCATTGAGGATGGTGGTGAGCATTGTGGTGCTTGTGGTCGAGGTCAAGAGCAAGATGAAGTCGCGCCTTCTGACCGCGGACGTAGCGCGGGGGATGACCGACGCGGAGGCATGATGTCATGGGTCTACGTAGGTATATGTGGCGCGTCGGCGCCATCTGGGACATTTTTAGGAACTTCTCCTCTATTGTATATACCTTAGGATGTCCTCAGGTAAAGCAGGGCCAATATTTCTGGTCGTGCACTGAAAACACGGCTCATGCTCAGGCTCTTACAAAACAAGCGTTTGTGAACATGGACCAACAACGGTCACGTGCATGATCTGCGCGTTGACGCGTTCCTCGACGTCCGGCCACCTCCGGCTACTGCTGACAGTGACTCTGACTGGAGCGCTCTGGATATGTGGCCACCTTTTGGGTCAGAGAATATGGCTGTCCTTCCCAGAACATAAGAACATATCATACCTGTGGAAAAGCACACGGATGCCCCAGTCGGATGCTCTTCAAGTGCTCTTCATCGGTCCCCCGTTCGCGATTTGTACGTTGAATTCCCCTTCGACCTACATTCTGCTTGCATTCGCCTATGACGTAGACCTAGGCGGGCGACCATGAAGAACATCCAGAACAGGCGAGCTGGACCGCGTCTGTCTTTCGCGTCTGAATCGAACGCGAACCGCACGGAATCAGCTTGCACAGTTCGAACCGTCCTGCACGTCGCCTTTTTGTCCGGCAATCAACGCCTCCTGCAACGCGGACGCCTCATCGTCCCCCATGCGACGCCTCCCCTCACCATGGGAGCCAAAGGCACCGCGCCGCGCGGTTATCTGGCGATGCCCGAGATTATCTCTGCCGCCATCTCATCAACGCGTCCGTTGACTCTCGCCTCGCGTCTGAGACTGTTGCCTCTCGCCGCGCGTCGCACGCAGCTTCGGATCCCACCCGTCCTTTGTTACCTATACGCCGCATGGACTTCATATCTCGGAGATCCCTTGACATCGGATGTGCAGAACCGTGGACGCGACATGCGCAGACTATTGAAAGTCGGGAGGCGGCTGGCCGGACAGCTCAGACGCACGCCGCCTCGCGTTCCCAGGGTCACGCGTATTCTGCTGCAAGCCAATGGTGCGTTGACTGGGCAGCGTACACGTACCCTGAGCCTCTCATCGGTCAGTCTGGGCCTGTCCTGGGTCATGCGACGAGCTGCCACTGGCAGGTCGCCCTTCTTCACAGTCGGGTACGCGCTGTTCTTGCAGTGAGGTGCGCGCCCTGCTCTCTCTGCGACGCGTCGGTACTCATGTTCGAAACATCGGCAGGCTTTGTCTTGACCCGCTCTTCGGCAGATGCCCTTCCGAGCTGTAGGACATCCGCCTCCCTGCATCGCACTGCCCTCTGCCCAGTCCCTCAGGCTTTGTGGCGAGGCGCGTGTTTGTTCTACGAGCGCCTCGCGGTCCAAGCAGTGCAATTTTGTGTCTGCAGACTTGTCAAGGCGTACGCCTTCTGCTGTATTATGCGCATCTGCTGTATTATGCACGCCTGCTCGGTGTTGTGATACGGGCGCCGCTGTAATATCTGCGCGTCTGCTGTTTTCTGTGCGTTCTCGTTCGTCATCTATAAGCTGTATACAAACCGCTAACGCGTTCATCTGCAGACGTCTCGTGATCGCATTTGTAGAGACAGCTTACTCTCTAAAACACGCCATGTTCTCAGCTGCACGCGCGCAGTGTTCTCATTTGTAGAGATGGTCATCGTATACGTTCATGTACCGTCGGTTCAGCAGCTTGTTCACATCCATCGCCGCGGCCTCGGCCGCCCGTGCAGCTTGGTCACCTTACCGCTCCCTCATCGCAGCTTCGCGAAAGGAACGGGACACTGTAGAAAGGCGTCGCGGGAGTCGTCATGACTCATCGACATCTTCCACCTCTTGGGACGTCAATCACACCACACAGGCCTCTTTATCCGTCCGATGAAGGATCTGTTCATATGATGATGAGCCCGCTGGCCCAAGATGGTCTGCTCGCCCAAGATGAATCCGCACGCTCATAACGAACCCGCTCGCTCGCCCCCGATGCCCTCCCTCGACCTTGATGGACTGGCTCGAACTCTCTTCTTCAGACTTCGGCAGACGGTGCGCTCTTTCATATCTGATATTATTCTCATGTGTAGCGCCTTCGATTATCAAGTTCAACATCCTCGACTTCATGTCTGACGTCCTCGTCAAGCGCGCCCGTTGTTGATATTTACGCTCGACATACTCACCTCTGACGTCTTCGTCAACCATGGCTAGCGTCCTCGGCATTCACGCCTGACGTAGAGTCTACCGTCCTTGACAATCACGTCCCACGCTCACGACAATCATATCTGCTGGCGGTCACTGTCCTGAAATCATATGCCACCCGTCGGCTGTCCGGTCTGCGTATCCCACCTGCGTCGCCGCGTCCCGCTTCCATCGCCGCAACTCGTCTGCATCGCCGCAACTCGTCTGCATTGCCGCACCCCGTCCGCATCGCCGTACACGGCCTGCGCCTCGTCGTCCCTCTGGCATCTTCCGAACTCTACGAACTCCCCACGCGCCTCTCGACGGATCTTCAAATCGCCTTGCGAGCAGACCCCCGCTCCCCGCGGACTGCCACGCGTGTATCGTTTGTTTCCCCACACGCCTCTCATGGTTCATTGCGCGTCCCGCGGACCTCCGCGACTTATTGCGCCGCGCCTGTCATGACTCACAGCGCCTCTTCAGACCTTCGAGTTCACGCTTCACGGTCCATCCGAGCGCCCCTCATGGCTCGTCGAGCCTCTCATGTCGAGCGCTTCACTCCCGCATCCTACATGCCATATATCTACTTCCCTCTCATGTTCTCCTCCCGTGTACCTTTCATCTCATTCGGACTTATCGCGCGCTCATCCGGCGGGATCCCGCCATCAGACCTCTCCACAATCAATTGAAGGTAGGTCCCGAAGGCGGGTCTCGCAATCAGGCCAAGGATCAGGCGAAGGCGAGCCTCCCGATTAGCCTGCGAACTTCGAAGGCGAGCCTCGCAATCGAACCACCCGGATGCCTGCCAGACTCGCGCTACAATTGAGCTCATCCGATTCATCGAGGGACAAAGGGATCGATTCTCGAGGCAAGGTCCAATCGGATTGAAGGACGCGCCGAATTGAATGATTGGCTGGATTGAAAGGATCCGGCGGGTTCGAGAGCTCAGCGGAGCGGACGATGCGTCGCATTGGAGGGGCCGCTCCGAGCTGAGGGGCGTATGGTGTCTAACCGGACTGGATGGTGCGTTCAATGAGATGGCGCGAATGGAGGGCTTCGCAAAGCACAGCCATGAAGCCTCGCTCGTCGGAATTACCACAATCCTATCCGATTCGACAAGCTCGGACCATAGCATAGCGCTCGCAGCATCAGCTAGCCCACGCTTGGCCCTCCGAGGTAGGCGCTCGACACTTTGACGTGTAGAACCCCGAGATCAGATAGGCGCCGAGCGCGTCGTCCCGCAACTTCAACAATTGGCACGTGGTGTTTCACGTGAGGCGCACTCATGTCTTGCATTATCACCCTTTGTGACTCACCATCGTGTTCTCGTTCTGGTGACTGGTCATCCGAGGCTCCTCGGTCACTTGGATCTTCTGGGACCTGCTGTCGCCGAGGAACTTCCGGGACGACTCGTCGACTATTGAACTGCTATTGCGCTACTGAGTCCGCGCTCGGAGGCAACTTTCATGCGTCTGGTCCTCCATTTCAAGGGAAGACACCCTCTCGCTCACTGTTGAGTCAAGTCTTCTCGGCCTATTGACACCTCGGTGTTTGTTCCTTTCGAGTGGCTTCGAACGAACTCCTTGGAGAGCCTTCCAACGACAAACGGGCGCCTTTCAGAATGGAGGAGCGGACATCTTCGAAGAACGAACACCTTCAATGAACGGAGGGTCGCCTTTCACAAACGGACGAGGGACCTTCCGCAAAACGAGCGAGAGCGCCTTTCCTTGTTCACGAGGACGCTAGCAAAAATGGTATAGTCACCTTCCTCATCGGGCAGCGTCTGGCAACTGTGGCAAGTTACGCCTTTATGTTCGCAGCTGCGCCTCTTTTTGCGCGCATACGTATAGCGTCGAGGTCGCGTGTATAGCCAGCTCGCGGTGCACTCAGCACGCGGCGCGATTTGCACTCGACACGGCCAGCACATGTTGAACCATCCGGACATCCACTGCGCGCTATGCCCAGAACGATCAAAATGTCCCGGGTGCTTTCCGCGAAGAGTCCTCGTATCTGGGGGCGACAGAGATGCGAACCCTATGCATACCGTGTTCCTCCGCACCGACCCTCATCCGCCCGCCTGTCTGCGCCTGTGACTTCCGACCATCTGTGGCACCTGACCACCTCTACGGCTCGGCAACGTCGACATGTGTGGCTTGTTACCGCCGTCTACGGGCCCGCGCCACGATTACACGTCTTTAGCGGTGGCTCATGGCGCCCTTTACGGCTGGAGTCGGGAACCTACCGGTATCACAAACCTTGTCTATTTCGACCAAAAGAAGAAGTCTATCCTGTCCCGAGCTCTATCCTATCACTGTGAGCTCTATCTTATCAACACGGCCATAATTATCGAGAACGCCGAAGGACTTCGTCCTGTTTTGCCAGGGGGACTATCGGGAAGGCTGTACTGCGAGAAGGACGTTCAGCGAGACGAACGTCTACTGGTAGGTTCGCGATTGAGCCCGCAATCTGGCAGTAGAGTCGGAGAACGCGGCGGTACGTGTCAGTCCTGTCTATCGTTCTGTTGCGAGCTCAATTCTTATAGCGGATAACTTTGTTGACTAGCGGGCATCTAATCTTTACGTCGGGACCGTCGAACGTGGGGACAACGTCTTCGCTTTTGGACCGAGGTTCCTTCGCTAGGGGCGCGCTTTACGCTTCAATACGGCGTTCAATTAGGTGTCGGCACCGCGATTGGATAGGGAGGGGGTTGTGCGTTGCGATAGGGAATTGAGTAAGTTTTTCTGTTTATCCCGTCAAATAATGCTTCGCTAACTGACTTTTCATAGGCCGCCTACTTCCCAGCCCACCGAAGGCTTCCTGTACGAAGCGCCGCGCGCTGTGGCAAGGTCTATCTCGCATGAACCGGCTCGGGGGATTCGTGGCAAGAGCGCTGCCATTCATCGGCCTCTATCCTGCGAAAGCAAAGCTACCGTCTGTTACCGCTAATCGTGCGCGTCGCCAATCGTACACTAATTTGTTATTCAGCGTAGTACTACGCTACCCCCTGCCCTAATGCGCAACCGTGCGAAGAAGACGACAGGGACTGAACATGCACGGTCCATTCATTTTTGGTGCTCCTCCGCGACTTGCTGTCCGCCACCTCACTCAGGCGGACGCTACTCTATCTCGGCGCCAAGGTTGGTGGCGTGTCCTCCCCGCGACGCGCTGACGGCGGCCGTTCGACGACGCGTCGCGTCAGCCATGACGCAGTTGGTCGCGCCTCAACATGCACAATCAGCTGGTCGCGTCGCGTCGCGTCTGCCAGTCACGAGACCTGCCACCCCGCCCCCATGGCACGATCGCCCAGACTTCCATCCCGGGCCAGCTCAACCGGGTCGCCTCGAGCGCCCGCACGACGCGCGCTGCCGCCCCTCGGCAGCCCGGGACGACATTGACGCGCCCCCGCCCAACGCCATATTCCGTCCCAATTCCGTGCCGCACCCTTCGCCCAGCGCTCGCCCGTGCGTACCTTTGGATCGATGGATGCCTAATTACATTCAACGGCTTTCCTCGCGACGCTCATTACATGTAATCGCCCGCCACACGCTCACTCGCCGCTGTAATCTTCCTGCCTTGATCCCATCGCGAGGCAAAGCCGCGGTCATCAGCTGCTTACCGGCTGCTTAGGGTTTGCGCGCGCGGAAACCCCCTGCCCTTGCTCGTTAGTCGTGAGCGTCGCGGGCAGCCGTCGCCTGCGGCGCGGCATGCATGGTACGCGCTGCCCTGTGATCTTATCACCCCCTCATGTAAGCCTCCCACTGACTCGCGAGGCATTCCCGTTGACTTACGGAGACCTTTGCATTGACTTAGATCGCCTCGTTCAGTCGGGGGAGAAAACTCGGGGCGGCGTGCATTTACGCAGCGCGTACTGCCGTACCACTGGAATAGCCTAGCGGGCCCGGCGAGGAGACCTCGGGGCAGCGGCCTGGGACACGCCTAGTGGTGGCTCGGAGCAGCAGGAATGTCTCTATACGCGTGTGTCTAAGCGGTAATGTAGGCGTCGGACCCGGGACTCCGTCCCGGGTTCCCGGTTCCACCACTACCATATTCGTCCAGGCATGAGTTCAACTTGTATGGCATGGCGCCCAGTAGGGTGTGTTCACGTTATAGGATCCGCCATGGCACGTTCTTCATCTTGCACGTTCCGTCCTTCATGATCTTTGCAGGCTCGCCCTCAATTTGCCAAATATGTTCACGTCCGGGTCACCCGCCAGCGGCCATGCTTGGGTCGTAAACGCGCCCATTCTCGTGGTGCCCGGCCTTCGGCCAGTCTTGACGTGCTCTTGCAGGTATCAACGTCTTGTTCGAGTGAGATGCATGCCCGTCTCGTAGCGGCATGCATGCTGGCAGCCCCTTGTTGACGGTAGACAAGGGCCTGGTTGTCGTGTTCGTTTCGGGCTCTCAGGGACCCACCAGAGTAAGTATTCAAGGGACTCGAACAAGGGTCTCTGCCGCCAGTTGCATCATGCTAGGCTCCGACTTCCCCTATGTCAATAGCGTCTCCTTTCAAGTTCCTTGTCCCCTTTCGTGTCAGTAGCAACCTCTCCGTGCTCGTGTACGGTATCATCCTTCCCGTGCCCGTATCACCCTTGCTCTCGTAGTTATGATTAAACGCGCCCTGTAGCAAGTCCCGAACATGGACGACAGACAATAAGGACGATGATAGAGATATGAAGGGCCCAGGTAATGTTCCCTGTGCACCCGCGCCACAAGAAGGGGCAGGTCGCTGGCTGAGATAATGAAGATACTTCGAATTCACCACAGACTTGCTCAATGCCACTGGACGAAGCAGTCTCTAAGTCACTCAAAGCCAAAACCTTTCTTTCCTTTCACCCCAACGCTCAAAATCACTCCAAGGAGAAATTCCATTTGATCGTATTCTTTCATTCATTCATCCAATCATCACGGTCCCGTACCCTACGCATACGACCCGCTCGCACGTCAAGAAAGAGAAAAGTGGAGGGGGGCACAGTACTGTGGCACACCCCGTATAGGTAACAGTAGGCAGCGCGGTAGGCGCCCCGTTAGGTAGCGCGGTAGGCGCCCCATTAGGTAGCGCGGTAGGCGCCCCATTAGGTAACGCACAGCAGACGCCCCAGTAGGTAGGCAGGCGCCCCCGTAGGCAGCGCACGCCCCCATAGTAGTAGTGAGAACAAAACATAGTACAAAGGTCCCGCGCGCTCGAACCCGGAAGATTAGCGCTGGTACAGTACGTGGTGGAGAGGCTCGTCGATGGGGAGAATCGGAGACAGGTAGGTAGGAGAGGAGGCGAAGACAGGTAGAGGGAAAAATCGAAAACAATGCGGGCCACAGGCAAACCCATAGAGAAATGCGTGGATATAGTACACGAGTAACAATGAACGAAAGCGACACCGACGGATAAGGAAGTAGGAATAAACATAGCTCGTGTGTTGGGCGACAACGCGCGGGGGCGCGCCGCCGCCGGCGGGAGGCGTCGGTCGTGGAGCCCACGAGAAACGCGCCCGATGTGTGTTGTGTCGACCCATTATGCGTTCGCGGCGCGGCGGTACCCAGATGACATGGAGCGATAGAGAGGTAGAGGAGATGGAGAGAGGTAGAGGAGATGGCGTGCATGGATGGAAGGCGTTAGGTGGCAGCGTAGAGTAGGTGTTGTGCGTGCGAGGGTACATGTCGCGGGCGGCGGCGGCGCGAAGACATAAATATTGCGTTGCAAGGTGACAAGGATGCGTGTGCTGCGTGCAGCAGATGTGAGAGGGTGTCCATGTCGGTGTCGAGGACGGGTATGATGCGGTGGATATACCGAGTCCCGTGCTAGAATAATGATACGGCGTGCGGTTTGGGTTTCGATGCGAGGGTCGGGTCGGATGCGGGTGCATATGAGAGAGTCCGGAAACGGTGCGGCGTCTTCGCCTGGCGATCACCACCGCCACAGGCTGCCGACGTCGCGCTTGAGCGGCATGGCGGTGTACGTCTTGTACCCGTCGTACGACCACGGTCGGGCTGGAAGAGCTTGTCAGCACGTTATCGCAAAACGGACGTATGCAAAATACTCACATTCGATCGTGGGCCGCTTCGGCTTGTCGGTGAGCTTGAGCTCGCTGAGCTGGTCCTCGGTGAGCGTCACGTCGTCATCGTCCGTCTCCGCGTCCTCGTCGCTCGTGGCGAGCGGCGTGAACGAGAGCGGGCTGCGCGTGTTTGGGAGGCTGCTGCCCGTGCGCGAGGTGGACGTTCTCCGGACCTTGAGCGTCACGTTAGGGACGAGGAGCGCCTTCTCGGCGCCCTTGGCCACGAGCCGCTTTTCGCGGTACTCGGGCATCGTGGACGACGAGGCGTCGGGCGAGGTGCTGAGGGACGAGCTGAGGTTGAGGTTCTGCCTCGACTCGGTGCGCTTGCTAAAGGGCGCGGAGAACTTGGAGAGAAGGAGGGCGTCCGGGTCCGTGCGCACGGTCGTCGGGCTGGAGTGACGACGGAGCGAGGGGACGGACGAGGTGGAGGTGATGGGCGAGGGCGGCGGGGAGCGCTGGAGGGTGGGACGACGCCGGTGGTGGAGCGGTGCGTGGATGCCACCTGGGTGCCATACGCGTAGTGGTCGCTGAGGTCACGCGAGCCGACATCGCTCCTGGAGGAGAGGTTGTAGATGGACGCGCGCCACGCGTTCGTGCCGTCGTTCCAGCCGGGGATCACGCCGTCCTTGTTTTTGGGAGAGGTGGAGGCGGTGGTGGTGGAGGCGGGTGGCGTGTAGCCAGGAGGATAGGGGAGCGGGTACGCGGGCCGGCTCTGCTTGGGCTGCTCGGGGTGTACCCACTCCTGGAGGCGCCTGCCAGACATGATGACGCCATTGCAGTATTCGGCGTCAAGGTCGCGTTTGCGGCGGGGCGCGCGGGAAGCCGGGCGCACGGCGGGAGGGGCGGTGGCAGGGTGGAAGGGCATGTCACCAAAGTCGTAGCCCTTGAAGATGGTCGCGAGCGAGGGGTCCATGTCACGGAGCGCGAGCTCCGGGGCCGGGCCGTCGGTCGACGAAGTGGAGGAAGAGGAGGCGGAGTCGACGCTGCTGAGGTCATCGACAGCGCAGTCCGGGACGAGCGACGCGTCATCGTCGTCGAGCGCCCACGGGTGGCGGGTGGGATTGTGGCCGATGGGGAGCGCGCCGGAGCGCGACGGGCTCTGGAGATCGGCGAGCTGGCATCGGTCGGAGCAGTAGAGGGGGAGCGGCGTGTTGTCGTAAAACGTGCGCTGCTTGAGAATGGTCTGGGGCTGGGGCTGGGGCTGGGACTGCTGCTTGCGGCCCTTCTGGCGGACAGTGCCAGAGCGCGCGGGTTGGTTTGGGGCGGGGACTGGCGCAACACGATCAACAACGGGCACAAACGGCGCCAAGCAACGCGTTACTCACCTCGGATCGTCTCCGTCACGCGTTTAGCGGCGAGTTGGCGTCCACAGGACGCGCACCAGTCGGCTTCGTCTTCCATCATCGAGCAAAAGTTCACGGGGGATGTGGGGATTCCGCCGTCCCTAACAGCGGCCATATATATACCCTCGGCTTAATACCGGGCCAACCACGCGGCCCACGCTGCGCCAGCCTATTTCCGGCAACACCACCCGGGGATATCGCTCGATCGATCTTGGGCCATGCTGGCAATCAGATCTGCGATCGCCCCGCCAGCCCGCTATCTGTCTCCCGACCCGCCCGCCTGTCTGCGCGCCCGACCCAACAGCGCCAACTCTTGGATTCATCCATGGGCTGACAGTCGGACACACTCGCGCCCGTAGCACAAGTCCTGAAATCCTCGAATTTCCCCGAGCGCGCGAGGGGCCCGCACCCGGCCCGCCGCGCCCCGCGGTCTCCCCGCGCGAGCCAAAATCCCGAGCGGCGAACCGGCTCACGAATGCACAACTGCCCCGGCTCATCCCCACTCCCCCGGCTCGAGCCCGCTGCATGTGGCTGCTGATTATCTGTCTGACACATTATCGCGCGTGCATCAGTCCTGCTCGTCGCTGTGGCCCCCGTGCACGTCGCTGTGGCCCCCACGCTGCTGGCACAACTCGCGCCCGCGACTCGCCGCCAAAGCTTATTGTAATCCACCGCTACTAAACTGCAACATCCCTGTTCCCCGCACCACCGGCCTGTCGTCCTCCTCCTCGTCTCGAGCATCACGCGCCCCTCGTCCCGCGCCATCCTCCCACCAGACAGCAATCACAATCCCGCTGACCCCGGTGATTCTGCCATTCCGTTTTCTGCCTGCCCGGTCTCTTTCTCCGCCTAGCTCGTCTCTTTCTCCGTCCAGCTCGTCCCTTTCTCCGATCCGACAACTCTTCGTGCGGGGGCCTAGGATCAAGTAAGAGCAGCGCCTCCGTCTTCAGCGCGCGCGTCAGTCAGCTTTCCCATACCCGCGGTCAGCCCTCGCATCCCCGTGCTTACATCAAGCCATCGCACAGTCCTCTTGGTTTCATTCACAGATATCATGCGACACCATGACTATGCGACCCCATCTCTACCAACTATCCGACTGCTTCATGCTTCACCTCACTGTCCGACTGCTTCACGCTGCAGTCCACCGGCCTCACTTCATTTACCTCCTATTGTAGCAGCCACCCACCACCTGTTGTAGCAGCCACTGACCACCTGATCCCATCGTTGTCGTGGTCTGGAGCTTGTCGTGCGTCCGGCTGTCCAATCGCTGTCGCTCTCTTTTGTCGACGCCCAATCGCTGTCGCTCTCTTGTCGACGCCCAATCGCTGTTGTGCTGTGTCCGGCGTCCGATCGCTGTTGTGGTCCAGTACGTCTTGGCCTGTGCGTCTGTCCATTTCGCTGTCGCCCAATAGCGTCCACCGTCTCTCACTCCAAGCCGCTGGGTTGCTGTACAGACCTGCTGATTTGCTGCAGCCTAACCACCAACCTCGGTCTTCACGCGCCAACGCCAGCCCTGCGACGCTCCGACGCCAGCCCAACGACTCCCTAAGCGCCATCTTGAGACATCGCGATCATCACCCCGCCGCATCCCGTGACCGTCCACGCCCTCCACGCCGTCATCTGAGCGCCCCGGCGTCATCACTTGCGACTAGTTGGACCTGTTCTGTCCTTTCAGTCTTCGCCTATCCACCTCAGTCAACAACCCCTCGTTCACATATTGCTCGCCCTATCTCGAACTATGATCACTCGCGCCCCAGAGCGACCTCGGAAGCTCGCCTCGCATGCTATCGTTCCTCAAAAGCGCACGCCCCATCTCTACCAGCGCATCTCTACCAGCGCATCTGAACCCTACGTTCCACATTCCATCAACCGCCGCCACCCTCACATTGAGTTCGGCGACCTCAAAGACGACGATGACGAAGTTCTTGACGGCCCTGAGTCGAGATAGGCGCGCGCTGGCCGGCAGTGACGATGACGACAGATGTTACGTTCAGCAGCGTGCTCGACGCGTCGGCAGCTCGTTCTCTCTCTCGAAAGGCTTGGCTTGCTCTCTCGACAAACTTCGCTTCCACTCTCAATAGACTTCGGTTTTATCCACGACGACCACTTTCGAACCCACCTTTCCCCTGCCGCGCCGTGGCCGCGCCCGCCTCCCACGCCCACCAGCAAAGGCTAATCCGAGCCGTAAAGGAAAGGCTAATTGTCGGACTTTCACCGTTGTTTGCCACTGTTTGAGACCATGAACTGCTTGAGACGGTGGGTCGAGCGAGCGGGCGCAACAGCGCGGTTGACACAGGGCACACAGAGCTTGCCAGCGACAGGCAGGGGCTTTGAACTTTCGAGGCGCGTGCTTAGGGGCGCGGTGGACGATGCGTGTATAGGTACGTGTGTGGGTGAATAGATACAAACGTGTAAAGAAGAGTACAAAATTGGACAACACGATGTGCAGCAACGACGAGACAGGGCATGCCGAGGGGATGGGTGGTTGACGGCGAGGAACAGTCACTAGTCAACAGCGATGCAGTCAGTGTTCACGCTGGGGTATCATTGACGGTGAGGGGGATACATAATTGACGGCGTTGGATGACAGGAAGCTGAACCGAGCTCGCAGGGACGATGGAGACGCGCTGGACGAGCTGCTCGATGACGTTTGGAGGTGCAGGGAAGGGCGGGGTCAACGAAGGGTCGCCACCGAAGCGGCACGAAAGGGTCGCCACCGATGCGGCATCTGCGCGCTGCGCAGCAGCACTTCTGCGCGGAACGTTGAGCCCCCATCAGTTTGCCATGTTTCTGTCGCTGTTCCGTGTTGATTCTGTCCGTCATTGTCTCGCGAGCATCTTGACACCAGCCAGATCTTGACCATGTCGCCAGCATCTTGACCACGTCGCCATGCGTCCTGATGCCCTTAAGACCATGTTCCATCACCCTGCCAATTATCCGGCATCGTCGCGTGCGTGGAAGGCGGCGTTCAAGACGCGGAGGGAAGTTGGGGACCGGCGACGGCGTGGAAGTACAAGTTTGGCTTTGGCTTCGAGGTGGACTTCGAACGAGGGAGCTTTCGAACCAAACGATGACCTCGTTTGTTTGCGCGCGAATGAGAAGACCAGAGCAGGACAAGACAAGAAGTTCAGGACGAAGTGGAGGGACGCGGAGGAATGTGTGGGACACAAGACCTCACAAGACGGGCGCGGGGATTGCGGGCGGGGTGAGCGGAGTCGCGGGAAGGCGACGCCCACAACTCGGGTGGGCCGAGGCACGTGAAAAGAACCCTCCGAGGTTAATCTTCGCGTGGCAGCGCATCAGGATGTCGCGTCGGGCCGTGCCGACTGGAGGGATGGGAGGGAGCGCGCGGGGACGAAGGGCGGTGAGTAGGAGGTAGTTGTACGCGGCAGGCCATGATCATGGGAGGGAGGAAGGCAAGAGGAATTTGGCGATGCGCCTCGGACAGGCTCGGAACTGAGCCGGACAGTGACTTGCCACCCTCGCGAGCCGGGCCGGGAGGGCCGCGCGCCACCACCCGTGTCCTCCGCCTCGAGAGCGTCGCGACGCCACCGTATCCACGGGGCGTGCGCGTGTTGGCGCCACTGCTGTTTGAGCCGATGGCGATGTTTGGTCCAGGTTTGGTCGTCGAGACTCGAATGGACCTACGATCCCAAATGCGGACCAACGAAATGAACGACTGCGATTCGGTGGCATGCACATGAGAGTGAGACCTGCCCTCCTTCGTTGCTCCTTCCGACTTCGAGCTCGATTGTACGTCGACCGACGACGGGCGCGGTTGGAGGGTGGACCGGGCAGGTGGGCGACCGGGTCTTCTCGTCGGTCTCGTCCACTGTCAAGTGACCGGGGCCTCGTCGACATCTGCGCTGCCACTGTCTCCGGCGCAAACAAACGCCTACCCCGGCCGCTTCTGAGTTCTCGTCACCCTCGCCCCCGGAATATGGGTGTGTCAGAAGTGCTCCTGACCGCGGTGGCTTCTCCACGGGCGGCCACTCACGGTGGCGCGGTACGACTTCATGTTCAACTCTAAGTTGCGCCTCCCCTCGAGTCGGTCTCTCGCCGCGAATCCCGACACCCTACTTTCCTTGGAAAGCGTTTCCCTTCCTGGCGTACTCGACCATCTCCCGGTACCGCTGCGGGCAGGATGCGGGCGCACGAGAACGTGAGGATCAGGGCAAAAGGACTTCGGGAACGAAGCCGACGCCTCTGATTTTGGACCAACGTCCACCATTTGCCTTCGAGGACTGGCTTCGCGAGGACCCCGTTCTGACCTCGTCGCTTCCTTCAAGCGTCCATCGAGGTCCCGGGATCTCCTCACCCGAGGTATATCCCTCTTGAATCGCGACCAAAGCCGCTCGCTGCCCCCGACTCCGAGTTCAACTTTGCTCACCGCCGCGTTGCAGCCTCCTTATCGCATGGCGCAAATCTCTGTTGATCGCACCACGAGGCTCTCACCCCCGCATTCCCCCATGCTTCTCGAGCCCCGCTGGAGTTGGTCCTTTGTGCCCTTTCGGGGAACTGTACTGTGCCCGTGTGTTGCTTGCGTGATGCGTCAACGTGAACGTTCACGATCAGCTGAGATAAGATGCTTTTTACTCACTCGTCGGCAGCCTCGCTGTTACGCGAATGAGATTCTTTGTACGTCCTCGCGCGCGGGCACCGTCTGCAGCAATTCAGGGTTCTGTGGCACGCGTGCGGCGACGATAGCGGCCACGTTCGCGGTGATACACGACGCTCGCAGCTGCTGGTGATGGCGAAGAGCACGTTGAGGGCGATAGAGGTCACGCGCAAGTGACACTGATATAGACTCAGAGGGACCCGGACGATGACGCGTGTCTTGCGATTTGTGCGCGATGACTGACGCGTGACTTACACGCTTATGTCTCCCTCCCTTCAGGTCAACTTCAGCCCTCGGCGGGCGACCACACGCGAGCTAAACCGGACAGCGTGCTCCGCAAGTCGAGCTGGATCGCGAGCCGTTCTCTTGTCCTGATCGTAAAGAGGCACGCCCTCGGATTCGCGCTGGTAAGTCGTCCTCCGCCCGAGCTGTATGCTCTCATGCTTCCAACTCACTGTCCGCCGGCTCTCAAAAATATACAACGCGCGGCGTGTCGCATTGCCTGTCTCCGCTATCGCGACGCGCACGGGCAATGTTCTTGGTCTCCATGGTTGTACTTCCGCGAATACAATAAGATGCGCATCCCTTGTTCTTCCTATTCGGGTGAGTACAATGGATTTGGCCTGTATGCGTCATGTCATTGTCATTCCTGCTCATTGTGATTCAAAGAATAGGTCGCTGTGAAGGACTCGCGCTTCGTTTCGGTGGCGCAAAGAACGCTCTTTGTTCTCCTCCAAATAGTCCAAAGCATGGTCGGCGGTTTATGAAGATTGATTCAATGTTGGTGCGCCACCGCCGCTTATTGTCTACGTATCGTCAGTCTTGTCAGGCTCGGCTGCTCAGCGCATTCTATAATCGCTACTGTCAGTGGCTCGAATCAGAACGTCTCGTCTAGCTCCCCGGCTCGCTTCCCTCTTCAGTTCAGCTCGCCGTCGCAATCAGCGACTATCGTGTCACTCATACATACATACCATCCGCCTTCTCGTCATGCCAATCTTTAGCCAGAACATGGCGCCCTCAAGTAAGCATGCATGTCTTCTTCTGGTTATGTACGGTCTACTGATTCTATCCATGTCAGGAAGCAGGCAATGTCGTCAACGGCTGCAGTATCTATTGACGAGACGATGCTCGAACATGACGTTGAGGCGGCCGTTCATGACCGCCCGTCAGGTCCCTCATCGTCGACTATGCCCTACCCGAGGACGACCACGGCACGACGACCTGTCCGAGGCTGGGGTCTTACTGTAGCGCCACCGTCCTGCAGCAATGGGCGAGCTTGGCGGGCGGCTATTGTTCAAGCCCTTCCTGCGCCGTTATGAGTGGCATCACGCGGGCATTCAACAGCAACATTTCGAGGGTGCTCGCCACCCATTCATCTCGCGCCTCGTACGTGCATGCATATACCGTAATGAACTCAGCTGACCGACGTCTATGCACAGATGTCGAATCCATGGCTTTCAAGAACTCGGGTCTATGGTAACATGACTCATAAGCCTTGGCGGCTACGCACGTCTGTCTAGGGCGTCCCTGGATGAAGAGCTCGATGGGCGATTCGTCCTCGGGATTGCCGGCGCGCTCTTGCTTAGCTGTGAACTATGCTCGGACCCGCCAACTTCCTCCCGTCAATCACCGCGATATTGACGCGCTTTTCAAGAGTGGTCTGGCTCAGATTCAGATGTGGGCGCGAGGCCGCCGTCGAAGACAATCTTGACCTAGTATGTCCATCTTTCTTCGTCTTCTACAGGCATCCCAACATCTTGTTGAACAGATCTGTGTCATCGACGTGCACATGGTTAGCTATGCTCACCTCACATGCCGTCCGTCACCAGTACAGGAGCTTACATTTTCCATCGCCGCTTCGTCACCACTGAATAATATGTCAGGCTCTATCTTACCTCACGATTTGTTCCCTAGTGCAGACCTTCCACCGCGACTACCGGCAACTTGAAGTCTATAGCATTCAGCGTTTGAACGCCGAGCACCAGCTCACTTCACCCCGCTTTCTCTCCGCGCGCGTCAACGGTGCGTCCAATTACAGGCTAACCAACGCGCTCTTCCTTCTTCGGCGACCAGCCGCCACATGTGCCAAGATTTCCTACCTTCAGCCACAGACCCCGTGTCACATCGCTAGCTTGGAGTGGATTCGACAGTGGCTCGGCGGCGTCTGGTGCCATTTTCCGTTTCCGTGGACGGCGCGGTCGTCTGCTCAACATTTGTACGTCGATAAACTAGTTCTGTCTACAATGCCACGCCGCTGACGATGTCTCTGTCAGCCCCCTTCGACCGACGCGGACGCGCTGTGGTAGCGCACCCAACAAGCATAATATCGAACTTATCTCTGTAGCAAATAAACAGTGGACATGTACACGCTCACGGTATCACCTTTGCCTCAGCGCCAATGTTAACATCAGTCCTCGCAAGCAAGCGACACTCAGGAGGGCCGTTCGAGGGGTTGCCTGATCCTGAATGAGACGCGTGCAATTATGCCGGAAGAGTAAGTCGTGCCCCTCGCGCACCACGTCTCCTGTACGTCTCCAGTTCCTCATTTTTCGTATCCGTTTTTTTCTTCACAATTTTCTGCCCAATATATATGGGCTGCGCGGGTGGCGGTTACAGACGGAAGCAGAACAAGGTGGGCCGCGCAGTCCCTGGAAGGACCCCTGATTATCGGTGGGGAGGTCTATGTCATGGTCCGCTGAATTTGCCCTTTTTTTGTCCGACATTTTTTGCGCAATCTGAGTCGTTTTGTCCGGCTTTTCCAGAGACATCCTTTGAATTTTGGGCCGGACCGGAGGTCCGGCCACCCCATATGGTAAGTCGGCAGCCCCCGGGCACCCCCGAGGCCGTTGAGGGGGGTCCCAGAGGGGCGAGCAGAGGGTAATCTGGAGATTTTGTCCGACATTTGCCAGAGACATGCTCCCGACCAACCCTCAATTTGTCCGGCTTTTCCAGAGACATTCGACCTTCAAAAGGCCAAAATTTGTCCGACATTGACATATACCTCGCCGCTAATAAGCAGGGGTCCTTCCCTGGATCGCCCGTCGAGACGAACTTGCTTCCGTGCCGGTTTGTCCTGCGGGAGCGATATCGCGAGAGGGCGCACGCTTGGAAAAACGTTTCTTGACATCGCGGGCGGCGGGATGTGGGCGCCACTGGGCGGGATGGGTCCAGGCGATGTTCATGACGTCATACATGTGGGCGGCTGCCTGCGCACAGGCAGTGTCTGGCTGCGGGCGCGCAACTCGATATCATCGAGGGACGAGGAACGACGCCAGCGACGCCAGAGGACACCGCGAGCGGACTTGCCAACATCCCCTTCATCGTCACGGTGCTCCCGACAATCGACCAAACGCGGACAAACATATGGATGCCGAATCGTCGACAGCATTCGTGTTGAAGCAGGTGAGGTCGAACAAACTGGTGGGCTCGCTCGAGCGTTGAATTACATAACCTAAGCGCAATGCATCTCATGCATCTCACGAGGACTCATCTAGCGCCGAAAAGCCTGGATTCACCTGACTACGCACTGCACACGGCAGTCGAGGTTGGTGAGCGCCTCTGGCAACGCGGGGCCCCATGGACCAAGCCCAGATGTTGCTGATCCGGGCGAGCGATTGGGCAGAGGATTCTGACGCTGCAAACGTGTGAGCGTCGAAGTCCAGGATAAGCACCGGCGCACCTGCGACGAGTTGCCAGCGGAGCACCGAGTCGGGTCAAGAGACCTGAGACCTCCCATGATCTCCATCGGATGCTCGGGAAGCCGATGTCGAGACCTCGCTTGAGTGTGTTGGGAAGGGTAGGAATATGACTAGACGCCGCGTCAGCTGTCGAATCCGGGTCCTTCGATAAGGTAGGTATCGTCTCAAAGAGTCAATGTCCGCATGCCAATGAGGGCAAGCGCGGCGTTGCGTTGCGTATAACCGCGCGTGGCGGTGGCTCAGCTTTGAGTCGATCGCTCCTCGTCGGGTATCAAGATATTCTCGTGTGTCTTGCACCTCTTGAATACAACCTTCATCTGGATGTTCGAGCCATCTGAACTTGGAGAGGTCAGAAAGACGCTGATATGCCAACCAATGACCCGACGCATCTGCAATGAGTAGTCAAGGCTCGAACCGACGTGAGATCGGGCAAGTACACGCACCATCGGAACTGATGGACTGCAACGCCCTGATAGGCGCGCTAGACTTCCTTGGTTCTCGGGGAAACCGTCCGCGATATTGAACAGATATCTCGTGGGACAGCAGCGCCCACGGGTCGACGCGCCGCATACTGCACTCAGCTGGCCTGATCACGACAGCACCGTACGGGCGGCGGTTTACGAAACGGAATTCTGAATGCAGCGGACCCGTCTTCCAGATGGTTATTGACAGGGTGATAGGGCTAAGGCGGCGGATCGTCGGTGCGGAGGGATGCTGGAAGCGAGTCGGCCTCAGTCCCGATACGAAACTGTGAGGAGTTTGAGTTGTGCCGCGGCATGGTACAACTGGTAGGGATACTCCTGAAAAACTAAAGCTTTCAGTCGCTGCTCAACTGGGCAATGGTGCACCGTACATTGATGCATTACAGCTGGCTCAGTCAGTGCAGCGTTTGAAGATCAGACACTATTCTGTGTACGTCCAATCCCGGACAGTCTAGACGAGCTTGGGCACGAACGTACGGAGTCCCCAAATAATTTTGTCCAGTCAAGAAATCGAATAAGGAGAGTACGAGGTTGCTGATGGCGCGAGGACGATTGATACGCGTGGATTATCGTGAAAGTCGAAGAACAAGAGGCACTGCAACTTCGCACGCCCCTGGGTCATGTCACAGCACACGGTCTCGTGACCGGCCGACATGTCACTGCTGCGTCACGGGCCAGATTGCAGTGAATCGACCGCGATCGTCACACGACGTTGACCACGAATCGCCGAATCTCGAGTCGACCACATATACGACAGACAAGCTCTCTACTTCTCTGACTCCAGAGTACTGTTTACAAGCCAATTCTGGTACGGACGGTCCACATCGAGACGAACAGGATGATAGAGTCGTCATCGGTATTTCGGCGCAATAATTACACGGTTTCATTGGCGAAATAGACCTTCCGTGGGCATGATGATGAATTGGCAGAGCTGGAAAGGTCCAGCAAATGATTCTCGGGAGCTTGCAAGGTTGTCGCGAGCTTTCAAGGTTTTCCGAACATTGCAAGGTTGGCCAAATTATTTGCACGTGCATGACAGGCAGCCGGAATTATCCGTTGAAACTTAGCATGATTGGTGCGTCGCCGCGAGGTCTGCCTTAGATCACCGTAGATGACTCGCTGGAAGTCCGATTGAATACGTTGAGGCTACTAGAAGTATACTACTGTACTATTACAGTCTACTTCACGAAAGGTAGTGCAGCATCATGCACATCATGCATACAATCTCCAATGGTCAACCCATTATCGCGCGCCGCGCCGCCGTCTCAAATTGGACCGTCGATACTGACTTCGAGGAGGGCGTTGGCTCAGCGCTCATCGGTCGGCTCGGCCTTCGAACTCTGTGGTTGACGGAGGCGGGAAGGCCATGAAAGACTCAATGATGAGTACGCAAGTCGTCGTGTGGTCTCTGGCCGCGCGAGCGTCTCCCGCATCCAATGCTTTGATGTGCCGCCGCCGCCAAAACATTGCGGTATGTATTCTGACAAGGACGTGAGCCGTAGAGAACAAGTGATGGGCACCGCGGGGGCTCGTCCTTGAGCCTTCCCGCGTCGCAAACACGGCGACTAAATCACCTACATAGGAAGATCACAAAGGATGGCGCTACTCACCGCATATGTACGACCTCTGTCCTCCATCACGGGGCAAGACTGGCGCCTGTGACGCCGCCCAAAGTTGCATTCGTGCCGCTATCCGCAGAGGTAATACGACAACGTCAGTAGTATGTGAGAGATGCAGAGAACATTGCTCACAATTAGGCATGCCGGCCAGATGACGGCCGTGTGCGCCTTGACGCGTGACGACGTGAAGCCAAGACGCTGGACGTCAAGCGGCGCCTTGACTCGGAATGCGCACGGCTCGATGTTGACTGCTGGGTTATCGGTCGCCATTGCTCTGAACGATGCTGATTAACACCAGGAAAGATAGTCAACTTGCACGAGCAGGAATGAGGTGTGTAAAACTGAGACACACCTATACGACGCATGAATATACACGGGGACCCTATCGGCCACGGTCTTACCATAGAGCAACGGAGCACGCCTGAATCAATTTCACTGGTTTTGCTAGTGTAGCCATCTTTGTAGAGAGCTGCAGCAGAGACTCAAGGCTGTGCACAAGCAGATATAGAGCAGTACATGGAGCGTAGGAGTTGTACACGGGGAGGGCGCGCCAACCGTTGGCGTTGAGCTGACGGAGAGGCGGATTCGTTACCAGCCTCTGACATTCATGAAATGTGGCGAGCGCATTCTCAGCTGCGGGTCTTCATCTTCGCCAAGGATGCAGGTACTCTATTGGTGGGCGGGGACAAAGGCCCGCACTGCGACTCGCGAGACGGTAATTGACGATGATCGATGGAGGCGAGTCGCGACCAAAGGCGACGGAGTCGGACGTCGAAATGCCCAAGTCCCAATCGGACCGTACTCCGGGATGCGTCATTAGCTGACACGTGATACAAGAAATGATCGGGCCAATACGGACTTTTCGAAATTCTTCTTTTCCGTTGACCTTGTCTCTTCCCTTCTGTCGCATCCTGCGTCGCTCGCGTTCACGCCGTTTTGTGGGGCGCTTCCTCTCTTCGTTGATCCTCCCCTTCACTGCTACTACGGCATGGAAATCTCCATCAGTAGCTCGGGCATCGTGTCTGTTCGCGGACTCGCCGTGTCTGCCCGCGGGCGTCGAGGCGAAGTGGAGTTGCTGAGGACGCGCGAAGTCGGCGCCGTGTCTGCTCGGGCGCTCTGTATCTGCTGGAGGTGGGCGTTGTGTCTGCTCGCGGGCGCCGTCGATCTCCACCACCAGTAGCCCCGCCCGGTCGCCCAAGCGAGACGTCGGGAGCGCAAGCAAGCCAAAAGAGGCTTCCGTGGCGACGCTATCACAGCGCTCGGAGGTACGTTTGCATACCTCTCACGTTGGTTACTACGCTAACGCGCATCAGATGTCCTGACCTCCGTTGACGTGCCCTCTCTCAACCATTGTGTACGTATTCTTCTGTGACCGCATGGCTGCCTGACGATTATTTCTTCCTTCCCGTGTATCACTGTCCATGTCGTGCTGTACCGTCGCATTCGCCGCTCATACCAAGCCACCACCCTCACGCTCAAGACGCCGCCCTCGCGCTCAAGACATTGTGCTGCGTCTCGATGGCGTGTGCACTACTTGCTCATTCAACGTGCCGCAGCCTGCTCGAGGTCGCAACAGGAAGACGCATTGGTGGACGCGCGATGCGTCCGAGTGATGTCTCGTAGTGTATGGGGGCCCGTGTCCGGCATGGGCAGTACAGTATCGGGACGGGTTTCACGACACCGTCAGCTTACTACGCTGTATGTAGTGATAGTGTAGATGAGAATGCCACCTGCTTTGCCTATATTGAAAAGTCTCAATGATCCTGAGTTCCAACTGAGTTCCTCCCTTCCTTGCCATGGTTGAAAGATCAATGTTACCTGCCAGCGACCCAGTGGACTGCAAAACCTTGCAAGGTCCAAAAGACCTTGGTCGAATTTGGGTGTAAACCTTGCCAGGTTAGAAAGACCTTGAGACGACCTTGCAGGGTTTCCGAAAACCGTGCTATTATTTTTAAGTATTACATGGTCATTTCGGTCAACAGGACCTTGACGCCACATTTGGTTGCCTTTCAAGGTCGCCGCCAAAAGACCGATGGTACGTAGTGCTGTCACTGCAGTGATCTCGTGCCCGTATATTGACAGTACTCCTTCCACTGTCAGTTCATGGCCGCTACGTTGCCTGATCAGGGAACTAGTAGCACCCGTACGGGCCCTGTTGTCAACCTTGACCTTCTTCGCTCATCGTTCTACCCTTCTTGCCATGAAGCCAACATTATCTCGGTCGCGGCACAAGACTTGGATCACTGGATCGACGTCTTCAATGCCGAAATTATCTCCCTACAAGCGCGACGCGACGCTATGCAGCGAGATCGCGAACTTCATCGAGCAATTCTGGCTCCGATACGCCGCCTTCCGGTTGAGATTCTATCGCGGATAATTCTACTTTCAGCGGAGACGGGCGACTTCGAGGACGCGTGTGCCGGAACTCTCACGACCTCTCATCGTCTGCCTGCGTTGGGCGTCTGCCATACATGGAGGTCTATCGCCCTGAACACCCCGCAACTGTGGGCGAACATCTTCATCGATGCCACAGAAAACGCTTCGCCCACGTTCACGCCGCTCATACAGGAGGAGCTCATGAGGACTGCACAAGCTCCCCTCCATGTCTTGATGAACTTTGGTGGAGAAGACCCGATGCCCAGCGCCTCCATGGCCTTGGAACAGAACTGGAACGAGGACCTGTGGGACATTTTGTGTGCGCAATCAAACAGATGGTCGTCTGTGTGGTTATGCAGAATACCGTACATGGTGTATGACGACCTGGCAGAGCGCCCAATGCCGCTCCTCCGCACTCTCAAACTGGACTTTCACAGCCCGTTATACGGCGAGGCTTGCCAGCTCCCCCTGGCCGTCTTCTCTGGTGCCTCCAATCTACGAGAAGTACACGCCGCCTACGCAGAAACACCGATTACCCTCGTACTTCCCTCGGCATGGGCGGTGCTCACCAACATTGATATATCAGCTGACAGCGAGCGCTGTCCCGAGCTTACACCATGCCTCCCCGCCATCCTGGCACGGTGCGACACGTTGCGCGTATGCCGTCTCACAACGCGCTATTTCGGGACCCTTGCAGAGCCGCCGGTAACGCCCTTGCCCGCCTTAGAAGAGCTCGACCTCAAGGACGGTGCGATCTCGGTCTGTCGATTGATATCGACGCCCACCCTCCGAATTGCAAAGCTCAGATGGGGTGTCGGGCGTAACGGTCCCTGCGATATGCAGGCATTCACCGCGATGGTGCAGCGCTCATCGGCATGGCGGACACTCTACAGCATCACACTGTCGAGCTTGGACGTGGCACCGTGCACCGTCATCGACTGCCTGCGCTACCTGCCACATCTCACCGACCTCTGCATCGAGAACAACTGGCACCGCACGTCCACCTCTCGACACCCACCGTTGGTATCCACGACCCTTGTACAGGCGCTCACGCGCAATGATGCGAAGCCGGATACTATCGGCCTCCTTCCTCGTCTCATTCATCTCGAGCTGAAATCCGGGCCCTTCCTCGAACCAAACCCAGCGCACCCGAGCCAATTCCATATGCGCAAGCTGGTCCAGTCGAGGCTCCCGGAGTCGAGTAAAGCGATGGTGCCATCACCATCGAACATCACCTTCGTCCCCCCTGCTGAGTCAACTCTGCCCGTCGTGACGCTGTCGCTCGCCTACCTGGAGAAGTTCTCTGTCGATGGGCCCCACCAACAGGCGCTGGCGTATCCACCCACTCTGCACACCAGCGCAGCGGCATTAGCCATAGGATTTGACTAGTCTTAAAATGCATTCACGTCGACTATGTCAAGTGGGACGTAGGAATGCAGTTCGCTCTTCATCATGCAGATGGTTGCACATTTGCCCGCGGTAGCTGAGCGCTAAGTCGAGTACTCTGTCTTGGGAGTAACATCGAAAAATGGACTTGTGCATTAGGCGTCAGATAATCGCAGCAATCCCAGATTCATTAGAGCAAACAATGGCATATGGTAGAATTACTTTGTTCCCCCAGACTGTCACAAGCTCGTCAAGAGGTATGACCAAGCAGTCCTGGAATACGCGACCAAGTCCCAAGTTCCACGTATCGCCATTGAAGTTCACATGTCCATGTCCGAGGGGTCGTCGTCCTGAGTATTGCCGACTTCACGAGGCGGCCAGTGCACACCGTCATGACCTTCGTCGGTAGAGAAGTAATCCAAGACGGCGAGGTTCATTCCGTCCACCACCTGAGCATGCCTCCGCGACTTGAGCAGCTCCGACAAGGAGGGCTGGAGGATATCATTGGGCATGGTGTCCTCCAGGCCGTTGAACGACATCTCCAGCCGTGTAAGATTCGGCAGGAGGCCCAGGGACGCGGGATTTGTAGCATCGCGCGTCAGCGCTGCGATCAAGTCGAGTGTGATGAGCGGGGTGACCTCCTCTACGAAGTCTTCGTAGTTCCGCAGGTCGAGCTCCGTCAGCTGCGGGAGGCGGCGGAGACATCCGAGAATGTCCTCTGCCTCGGGTGCCTCAAGTTCTCGCAACGAGAGAGTGCGAAGCGACTTGCCCCCTGCTAATTTGTCGATAATGTCGTGCAGCGTATCGAAGGGGTCGCGTTCGCCAACGGAGGAGAGGCGTAGACTTCTGAGGCGAGGGAGGGCGGTGACGAATTCGCAGAAGGGCATGGCGTTGTGTCGAAGGTCGAGCACCTCGAGACAGGGGAACGTCGCAGACTCTAGACCGACGAGAAAGTCTGCGAACTGTGCGTCTGCTGCGAGGTACAGCTCACGCAGGGTCTCGCTACATGACAATATGGCGCCTAGGCACGGCATGAGCATGACCTCGTCACACTCACCACAGTAGATGTTGAGCGTCGTGAGGGACCAGTTCCGTGGCAGCCTGAGCGTACGTATGGGCCGTTTGAAGATGAGGTAGAAGCTGGTGAGTTTCGGGGCGCTTTGGAATGCGTTGAGGAGCGCCGTGACGTCCGCCTCCTCGTCCGCCTCCTCCTCATCGACCTCCTCTATGCAGATGGTAAGTTTCCTCAGAGCGGGAAACACATGCCCGACCAGGTCATCGTAAGCCCTCAGGGGAATCCCCTCGAGCCACACTTTCTCCCATCGATGTGACTGTCCATGGAGTAGCGCCCACGCCTCGTCGCTCCAGACGTCGTCCATGGTGGGTGGAGGGTCGGGATAGTAGACGTGACCTGATATGCCCATAGCTATAGACAAATCCAGTGGGACTTGGCCGGTCTTGCTGAGTTCTGCCTGCACGGCGGTTGTGTGCCTCGCCAGGCAATTGATGTTGGCGTCAAAGCGAAGTCTCGACCACAGCCGCGGCGTCTTGGACGCGACATCCCGCCATGAGCGGCATACACGGGCATATCCTAAGCTCCTCTTTCCCGCGTACTCGTCCTTCCAGCGCTCCGGAAGTGCGAGCAAGAAGATTTCGGAGAGGAGCTCTGGCGGGAGGCGGCGACATGGCGCGGTGAGCGCGTCGTGTATGGAGACCTGGGCATCGAGTGACTGCTTCTTAGCGAATACCCTCATGAGTTCGGCGTCAATCTCTTTCCCAAGCTTGCGCAGTGCTTGCGCCTTCCGTGTGATGATCGCCGCGTCCTGCTCATTCGGCACGAAAGCGAGCGATGAAGAGGTATATTCGCGACAATGCGCGCGTCGTGGATAGCCTCTTCCACGGACTCCATCTGATATTACCTATACATCAGTCAGACAGAATGAGGGGAAGAACGACGGCTTGCCCACGCACCGCAAAGTTTATAGCTTCGTTTTGCTGCAACCAGCCGCAATGCAATGTCAAGAATCCTGGCAGTAGACAGTTAGACTGCCTCTACAATGAGGAGCCCGTTATCGAATTCGATGAGTGAAGGCAGGCTGGTCAACGTCAAGGTCGAGGTCAAGGAGAAGGAAGGCGCGCGGTCGATGCGTTGCGCCAACCCAAAAGCGGAAAAGGCGCCGGGCGCTTATGCGCCCTTCTACTCTTGTCATCCCGCAGCACCTTGTCCTCAAGAAGCGCGCCTTAACAGCAGCTGTAGATGGCCACTGTAAGTGAGATCAACGAGGCTGTTAGTATATGAAGGCTGTCAAGTCTCAGTCCGGTCTTCCAAACTCCTCATTGCTTGACCGCCTAGCGCCCTCTCAGTGATTGCACTCGAGGGCAAGAGACACCGGATATACATAACGCACGACGCACTACGCAATGTGGTTCCGAGGAATCAGGAAGATCCTCTACCTGCTATTCGGTGTAGGCGCCGGTCCAGAGGATCATAGGATTCTCCCTGCAGAGGACATCAAAGGCCTCGCTGAGTATATCAGCAGCAACGATTGTGGAAAGGTCGTTCTCATGGTGTGTGTTGGACGCATTTGCCTGAGCAAAGACTGACGAACTTCCGAAAAATTGGCGCCGGTATGACAGCGTTTCGACAGGAGGCGGTGGTGCGCGATGCTCACAGCGCAAACAGGCGTTAGCACAGCGGCTGGCATCCCTGACTTTCGCTCGCCAGACACAGGTTTGTCCCACCTAACGAACTGGATGTGAATTCGCTGACCTTCCCTCAGGCTTATACGTGAGTAGACGCGCGGCATTCGACCTCTCAGTGACCGAACACTCTTCGCAGGCCACCCTTTCGCAACGCTACCACCTTCCGTTCCCGGAAGCCATGTTCAGCATAGACTACTTCCGCGAGCACCCTGAGCCATGTGAGTACACCCTTCTCCGAGTTAAGTGTCATCTTACTCTTCCTATAGTTTACGACCTTGCCAAAGAAATCGACCTCTAGAAATACAAGCCCACCCTCACGCACGCCTTCATCACGCTACTCGCTAGGAAGAGAAAGCTGCGCGCATGCTTCACGCAGAATATTGACACGCTCGAGCGCCGCGCGGGTGTGCCCTCCAACCGGCTCATTGAGGCGCACGGCAGCGTCGCTTCGCACCACTGTATCGACTGCCGCGCATCGTACCCCGACGACGCCATGAAGGCATGCATCGCGCGCTCCGAAATACCGCGCTGCCTCAAGTGCGGGGGGATAGCGAAACCAGACGTCGTATTCTTCGGCGAGGGCGTACGTGTCGCTGCGCTACTACGAGACCGCCTAATCACTGACGAGATGATCGTCCTCGCGCAGTTACCGCTCAGGACATTCATGCATGTCCCCATCGTGCCTTTCGCCGACTTGCTCATTGTACTCGGCACGTCACTCAACGTGATGCCGTTCGCCGCGCTGGCGCGCCTGCCAACCCCGCTCTGCCCGCGCGTGCTGATCAACAACACGCGCGCGGGGATGATAGGCACGCGCAAGGACGACCTCGTCCTCCTCGGTGAATGCGACGCGATCGTGCGCGACCTGTGCCGCGAACTCGGATGGGAGGATGAGCTCGTTGAGCTGTGGCGAAGGACACAGGGAGAAGACTCTGTCGACATACCTCGAGGAGAAGACATGACCGACGATTCTATAGGTATAATGTTTTCAGCGACACTGTTCGAGGACTAAATCTTACCAACCGCCCCCAAGTCAGTGTCCAGCGACCTCCCTCTTCGCTAGTGTAGCGTTGAACGCTTCGTCCTCGCACTTCGCCGCCTGCGCGCCTGCAGACTGCATCCTCCTCAAGGGCGTCACTGCGTCGTGCTTCCAATTCAAGGAAGAGCGGCCGGGAACGGCATCGGCAAAGGTGATGAGGGACGAAGTGGTGAAGATCGGGGCTGAGCTTCCTGATGATGGTGTGTGGTCCAGCGCGGTAAACCGCGTGCTGAGTCCGTCATCCGAGCTCCGGACAATAAGGTCGAGGGGATGAGGAGGGAAGCGACGCGGGTGCCAGCGCGCATTGTGTGTTGATCGCTTGATTAGCAGAGCATCGCACGGCGTCCGCGAGAAACCATTTGGCATGCAATGCATGTAATGATGACAGGGGGCTCCTTGAGCGCTACTCAATATTGAATCGAGCTCGTTGATTGCGACCCGTAAGCTGGTATGCCCTCGGGGAACATCTGTGAAGGTGCTAGGATGATGATGATGTTTATTGAGACGAGTTACGCTGTACGACTCTGCTCTGCAGAAGACGGGGGAACTGTGATGATGATGAGACTCAGAGGGAGGGATATGTCCTGCACTTTGAAGCTTGAGCTAGCTTGAAGCTTGAAGCTTGAAGGCCGGGCAGACCAAGTACTCATGAGAGAGTCGACGGAACGGACTTGTGACGTGATGACGTCGTCGTCCGAGTCGCGTCCCAGTCGCGTCCTGGGTTTGTTCCGATCTCGCTAAGTACGCAGGCTGGGGTACACTATATTGATTCAACGAACAGGTATGTCAGCTAGTGAAGCCTGGCCAGAATGCATTCCGCTGACCGTCCTACGAATGGACACCAGACGCACATCCTTGCAGCATAACCAATTCGATGCCAGCCCGAGCAGCGTCGCGCTGAGCAGTAGACTCCGAATCTAGAGGCGCGCGCAACCTTTCATTCACCTTCGCCTCGATCCAATGCCACAAATTCCGATGCTTGTCTCAAACTTGGCACAGGAGGACACCGACTCTGATCGCGGGCTTCCCGCGTCGGGTGCTCCAGATCGCGCGCCCCTCCTGCTAAATCCCGTGTTGAACGCAACATCCATCTTTCGCCTACCTTCCGAAATCCTCTCGGAGCTCTTCCTGCATGCCCTCCCGGATCACTGGCCCTCCGCTCTCGCCGGACGACGGCCTCTATATCTCGCGCAAGTCTGCAGACACTGGCGAGAGGTTGCTCACCAAACACCGCAAATATGGTCCACTATCACCATCAACGACGAGCACAATCCACCGGCTGCGTACGAAACGGAGATTTTGGAGGAGCTGGCGAGGACGGGAGCGACGCCACTGGCCGTATACATTGACATGGCGAACGATGGGGACCATCTGGGACATCCCTTGAGATGGCCGCCCGGGCCGTTTGGAAGGAGAGCGAGCGCGTGTGGGATGCGTTATGTGCGCAGTCGCATAGGTGGTCGGCCTGCGGCTTGTACTTCCTCCCGCCCTCGGCCTTCACTCCCAACCATCGTCTGTCCTTCCCCCACCTTCGACATATCGGGCTTGCGATGGACCCGCCCGATCCGGAGGTTGCTTGCTCCCCGCCACTGCACTTCTTCACGGACGCCTTGCACGTGGACAGTCTGCAGCTCCATTACTGCCGCAAGCCGCCCTCGCGCCTCGTGCTACCGCCGACCTGGGCGCTTGCAGCGCTCAGCATCACCTTCAACGACGTCATATTCGACCGGTCTTCCCGTTGCATCCCTGCATGCCCGTGATTATGTCGTCCAGCCGCACGCTACGCTCGCTGCGCCTCTCGAACCAGTTCTACGGTCGTTTCCCGCCTCTGAATGAACATGTGCTCTTCCCCGCGCTGGAGTACCTCTACCTCGACGACGCGGGCATACAAATATGCCGACTCATTGTCGCGCCCAACCTCAGAGGTGTCCGCCTGTCCGGGCGCACGGTGGCGAGCGAGGACCTGGGGAACGAGATCACGGCCTTCGAGATTCTCCTCGACCGCTCATCCGGCTGTCCGTCCCTCCAGCATCTGGAGGTACGCGTCCTGCGCGCGGTCAGCTTGTCCAGGCTGTTCATACTCCTCGAGCGTCTGCCCTCGCTGCAGTACCTTCGGCTCTTCGGCGGCTACCTGCCGGAGAACGAGCATCACGCGTCGCCAATGGTACTCCGTATGCTCACTCGTACTACTGACCCTGAGTCGTGCCGTTTTCTGCCCAACCTGATTAGGCTGCATATCGAAATTGGGCAGAACACGGCGTTACTCACGGACGAGTACTTGGTGCTGCTACGCGATATGCTGGCGTCTAGGGCGCGGCCTGCGTCAGCCATGGGGAAAGCTTCTGCGGCAGCCACGTCCCACGCTATCACGGCGACCCCACTGAGCGCTGGTACGACATCTTCGTCAGACGCTATGAACACAGACACGGCACCGGCAACCCTGCGCGACTTCGTCAGCGACAAAGTCGAGTTGCTGATGGACCTGCCGCCTGGTCTTCTGGGCTACCTGCAACCCGTGGAGTACGACAGCTATGGGGAGGTCTACAGGTACTAGCGCCTTTGATTGCGCGCAAATGTGGAGGAGATCGAGGATGTGAAGGGGATGGAACTTGTGGAGGCGGCTCAGGTTGTGAAGGAGATGAAGTAAATTCGGCGCGAGAGGTTTGCCTAGTGCGCGCGGGAGGTACGCGATTTATTCTTTTGCTCTTATTCCGTTGACTAAACCTGACTGCAGACTAAGTTCATCTTTGAGGGTTCTCGTTGTGCTCTAGCGCAAGCCGGATGTAGAGTTCACGCTTGACATTCGTGTACTTGCCGCGGCATGTAAAAAAGGCCATGGGGCCACATAAATCCTGCAGCAAAGTGAGAATGATTGTTTGTCAACGAAATACAACAGGACCTTGGTCGAGAAGTCATTCAAAAATGGGTGTAAACAAGGTCGTGTCGCACGATAGATCACTGCTCGCCTTTCATTGGGTGAAAAACGCGGTCCGCGGTGGTCCTGATGTGTGGCCACGGTCTACGAGATGCTACGGCTTTATATACTCTCCATCGCCATGCCAAAAATTCCTATAGCAGTTATAGACTAGCTGACGTCGTCATGCAGTATCCTTCACTAGCTTCGCCGAGTCGTCCAACGTCCCAGTCTCCTTCCGTCTCGCCAGAGCCTGCTCGTACATGTCCCGAGAGAACGAGCCTTTCCCCGACCTGACTTGGCGTATCTGTTTGCCGACCCATTCGCGTTCAGCAGCATTGCTGGTAAGATTGGTTAGCTTGCGCTTCGAGAGGCAACAAACGATCAAAGCGCACCGAATACAATTTGCCCACCACCTATCCATGCTACTGTGCAACATCGACGTGTTGAGCTCGCCCGACTCGCTCTGCTCGTTCAGGACGTGCAGCAGAAAGCCCGCGTTCAACCGCTCGAGTCCGAACTCGGACAAGCACTTCAGAATGCGAGATATGCGCAAGTTGTTATGCGAGTGGCCTATAGATGGTTCAGATCCTCGTTCACGGATATGGAGATGTCAAGTCACTTACTAACGAGGTTTCTGTACCGTGCCTCATAATTGCGAGGTGGCATGGCCCTATCTAAAAGACCCGTATCCTCCGACAACAGTCGCATGCCGTAGAAGTCCAGCATGAGATCATAGGACTTCAAAAGACGGGCTTTTATTTGCGGGTCGGCCTTCATGGCTTCGAGCTCGTGATGTTGAAGAGGCTGAGCCTCGAAATTCATGCCGTGCTCGCGGATGGGAAAACTGGCATCGTCGTGAGCGGATGATGGGGACCGCATCGCGTTCAGACTTACAGCCATTGTATGAAGCCGTGTTTGTACTCAAGCTTCTCATAGTCCCCAAACCATCTATGTCAAGTTTGTTGTCAGTAAAACACCTCCGGCGCGAGCTCCGGCAGAGAACGCCACCCACTTGTCATGCATCTCGTCAATGAGCAGATTATCCGGGCGACACCGTCGACGATTCGAGTAGAACTCGTAGTTTGACTTGATGGCACGATCATTGGACTCGCCGGGATAGCCATCAAGAAACTCTTGTACGTCGCGCGGAAGTGACATCCTCGACGAGTTGAACAAAGACCGAGTCGTGAATATTTGAGCTGGCTTTGATAGTCGGCAAAGATTCATCAAGAGCAGAATCTCTGACAGACGAGGACTTGTATGTGCTAGAGCACTTTGGGAAGACACGGGAGATGACGGTTCGAAAGACGCGCGCCACGATTGTGGCGCTTGGAAATCTGTCATATCACATGAGGGCGTTATCACGTCACCCAAAGTCACACTGTGTGACACTAGAATCAACCTCGTACCCAACCACCGCAATCGACTCGTGGGGATCTCCAGTAGGTCTAGGCAAGTACTTGATTACTGCAGCCCATCTTCTCTCCGTGGTCTAAATACCTGAACAAGGCTACAGGAACATATCTGCCGTTACCGTTCAATGCGAAAAGTCGAAGATATAATCTCGGAAGACGAAGCAGCTGCGTGCACCGACATCTACAGAGCTGGAGCTTACCCAGATGTCTCTGAACACCCCCTCATTATCAAGAAAGCAGAGGCTCTTAGGGTGCTCGACGCCGAGATCACTGCCGAGATTGTCCGATTGCAAACGCAGCAAGCACTCGATAAGCGCTGGCTCCGCCAGCAGCGCCCTAGCTTGTCCAGTTGAAGCAATTCCGAACTGCCAGGCCTACTGTCGTTGACTCACGACTCGGACGACTTGTATTCCGCCGAGGCGACTCGTCGTCGTGCGTTGATGTCAGTTTAAGGTTGCCATGAAGCGTCGTCTGCAGCCCTGATGGGGCGGCGGCGCAGGGGCGCTCCCACTTGCGGGTTTGTGCGAGGAAGCTACTGTATCCATCGGTAACTTCAGTAAGCTTCATAATTTTCTCGCATTCAAGACAAGTTGCCTGCAGCCTGGCCACCCACTCACTAGCGCCGTCTGCTCGATGCCATGGAGCCATGGCCCATGATCAAACAAGTTCACGTTGGCTTCGATGGCCAGACTCGGTTTTCCGACGATTGGGACAATACAAGACTCCCCTTCTGACAGTCATCGTCTTGACCTGAGACGTCGTCCGCCCCCTCTACTGAGCGCTCCGCCAAACCTGTCAAATCTAGTGGGTCCGACCTGAGTATCCAACCCACGTGACCAGACACCACCGGCTCCCTGGGCCCCTACTGTAGCACACTTAGCCCCCACTAAAGTGTTGTTTTCTCTTCGTAGATGAAGAAGCTTTCAGCAATTTCTGAGGCTTATAAACGATTTGTATGGATGTCGCTGGACAAGCTCCTGGTAAGTTGGGGGTGATACAGTTGTCCCTTGGACACGGTACTACAGAGGGCATGCACATTCGAGGGGGCCACCTAGACGCGTAATTATGCCCTCGCTGATGTGTAAAGAAGAAGGGCGGAGGCCAAGACGTGCGCGGACGGACGTGGAAAATGATGCGAAAAAGGTGCACTGTCGTGAATCGAACTGACGACCTTCCCACGTTCTGTTTGTATGTGTTTACTAAAAACAAGATTTCGCCGGACAATAAAGAGCGTGAGAGCCCTAGACAAGCTAGGGAATACGCCAGGAAGCAGGCGGGCTTACACAGCGCGCTGCTTGCGCCCATACGACGCCTTCCGGATGAATTACTGTCCGACATCTTCCTACTGGCCGAAGACACTTACTGGTGGAACCAACCTGCTGGCCGTCGCGTGCTCGAGTTCGCGCAGGTCTGCTCCTTATGGCGGCGCATCGCGCTGAACGCTACGCCGCGCTTGTGGAGGGTGCTCAAAATTGATGAGCTGAATAATCCGGCTGGTAAATGGGCGTCTCAGCTGCTCGTGGAACTCGAGCGCTCTGGCGGGGTTCCGCTTGACCTGCAGCTAGGCGCAGATTGCCGTCATTACCTTGCCGAGATCGTATGGAGCAACATCCTGTGGCTGCGCTTGTGCCAGCAGGCAGGCAGATGGGAGAGCGTCTCCCTCATCAACATCCCCTCGCATGCATATCGCCTCCTAATGCCGCCGCTCCTCTCGTTCCCTGTATTGCATACGCTCTACTTCGAGCTGGAGCAAGTCATGGAAGCTGCCGACGTGCCGGTCCATTACTTCGAGCTGGCCCCCCTCGTAAGCGACTTCAGCATCCTGTACTCGTACCCGCTGTCGCAACCCCTCAAACTACCAAAATCGTGGCAGTTATCAAAACTGCGGGTCCACGCTGGTCAGCAATACCCAGACTACCGCATACCAATAAAGGACGGACTGCCACCTCTCGCGCCTTGTATTCCGACTGTTTTCGCCCGGGCCGCAAACCTGCGCATTCTTTGCGTCTACGCGGACATTCTCGGTATGAATCCGCAGACGCTACCCGTGACAACGTTTCCAGCGCTCGAGGACCTCGATATCGCCCGCGCAGCGATCCAGTTATGCCGTCGCATGGTCGCTCCTCGCCTTCAGAAGGCCTTTCTGCGCGGCGCGTCCCGCGTGCATCCCTCCGTCGCCATCGAAGGGTATATGGACGACATGGAACACCCGATGCTTGCCTTCGCCGAGATGGTGGACGCGTCTTCTGGCTGCCCGGACCTTCGCACTCTCGAGTTGGACGATTTTTCGGAGTATCCGAACAATATCGTTGCGTGCTTCCTCAGGGTCCCCTCCGTCACGGAGCTGTACATGAGCGACGCAGAGGAAGAGCCTAGGTTGCTCATCACACCTATAATCGTGTGGTGGCTCACGTGTCGAGGGCAGAGCGGGCCGCTGATTTTGCCGCGCTTGACGTCGCTGACGCTCGTCGCTGGTAGCGAGAACCCATATCGTGGTATGGAGGCCGCAAAGGCATACCATGCGTTGGTCGCCTCGCGTTCTAGTCCCATGGTGGTGGACGGCAACGAGCTACCATGTCTGGAGCATTACGAATTTCCCGACTTTTAAAATCCATGACCCCAAAGCCCCGAAGTAGTCATTGACAGTGGCACTCATTGTTCTGCATCGCGCAGTCGCTCGTGATGCATGTAGCGATTCCCACCGGGATAGGTGCTCGTTATCTAATGTCACGACGAGTGACACCTGGGTGACACCTCACTTGACTCTTGCCTCGAGTCGACATCGCCTTTGTCTTTGTTCGCGCTCCTCTTCTCCTCCCCGATCCTCTCTTGCTTTCGAACTGCCTCTCCGGACACCATCAAGAACTTGCGAGCTAATTTCGCCTCTCGCGCCCCTAGTGTTACCCATCGACTTTGAAGCTGGTGAGCAGGCGCCTTTGTCTAGACCCCACAGTGCTCTGATGCATCCGCAAAACGACAAGTAGCACGACCACTGCAGATCTTCTCCGTGTCCTTCACCATGACCCTCGACGACCACAGTTACCCATCCCTCCCTTCAGAGCTCATTGACGCAGTCGTCGACGAGCTCATCGTCGACAAAGACATACCGTCGCTGCAAAAATTCGCTCTCAGCCATCGTTCGGTAGTGCCGAAAATTCAGAAGTTCCTCTTCTCCGACATTGAGCTTGGTATGCTGCAGACGCACGCGGTCAACGAGGGACAGCTTCCGCTGGCCCCAGCCCAGAAATTATATGATGCCTTTCAGGCGACACCTCACCTAGCCGAGTACGTCGACACGCTCGCCCTGGTGATCGTCAACCCTTCAGCGTCTGCAGACGACAACGGAGAATCTGTCGCGCGAATTCTCCCGCTGTTGCAGAATGTACGGTCTTTGAGCATCGAATCACGCTGCTCGGGCCGCGTTCTACCGGACGCTGTGGCAAAAGCCCTAGCGCTCCCTTCCGTCACCGAGTTACGCACGAGCTGGGTGCAACTCTGGCTGTCGCTACCCAGCGCCTTCCCCAGCCTCCGGAGTCTCTTCTGCGACAACACAGAATGGATCGTGAGCCCTGACTGTGCGCACCAGCTCAACACAACTACCGTCCCGGGGTAGAGATGTTCGCCATGTCCAACGGATATGGCCCGCGCGGCTTCCGTCGCTTCTCTCCTCAGATCCTTTCCAACCCTCCGCCATACTTCAGCCGTCTCACCATCTGGACATAGGCGATATTAGGGTTTCCGAATACGATCAGGATGCTCCAGCTTTGTCAAGAGACACTGCAACACCTCGAAGCTTGCCCGCCGAGCCGTAAGGGTTTCCGAAATGTCACAAGCCTCACATGTTGACCCAACTTCCAGGCTGTCCTGTAATTGCCGCGCTGCGCTACAACCTTGCACTCCACACGCGCTTGCGCTGTCTCGTTATCCATCGCATGGTCTTCTACTCCCCTGCCTTCTGGATGTGGCTGCTCGAGACGCTTAGCTCCGTCCAATATCTGCACACGCTCTGCATCGATTTCCTGGTTCTGAACCTCACGGAGTCTGATATTAACAAGATCGTCGACTCCGACAAGCCGATGTGGAACCAGCTGGATGAAGTCCTAGGTAGCTCGCACGGACGCTTCGAGCAGGTCGACATCTGTATCCGCCCACAGAGTGGCAAACTACATGGCTGCGCGGAGGCAAGGAAGCTTCTGGGGACGCTTCTTACCTGCACGAATGAGAGCAGTTCTCTGTCCATCAACATCGACGAAGAGGCTACGTACGTCCATGCAATTTGCAACACATTATGGCTAAATAAATTTCCTCATGCAGATCCCCTGATCTCGATTACGATCCAAAGTTCACGATGGAGTAGGGGGCCGGGTACGTATTGGGGACGCGGGGGCGTCGAGGAAAGAGGAGCGCAGTGAATGTCTTATCGGAAGCAGATGGTCTGAAAGAAATGTAACACCAGGAGTTGATCGTCAGATGTTAGATGTACCACGGGTAAATCCCTTGTTTTCCCCAAGGATGATAGAACGAATACTCGATATCAGTGGGCCCGCAATCTTGAAACTGTAGTCGAACATTAGTCACGAGACGTGTCATGTGACGGTCGCTGCCGAAATGATGATCACGGCGTCTGATGTCATCATCCTACAACTTGGTCGACACCCTCGTCATTGAAGCCCATTGACCGCCCAACTCGCCGATCCACGAGTGAGTACCACGAAATGATATGCCTGGCTGATACGAGCCAACATTTCAGACAAAGCTCATGGACCTCGCTGGCCAAACTATGAGGGTCCTTATTGGACAAAAATCCAGGATTTTGCGTGTCACGCATGATTATCGTGAATTTTGTCGTTCACACGTGAATCGCGCATGATTCATCCGTGATCACGCGTGAGACGCGTGAACGTTCGTATTTTGCAGCGGTCCCCCAGCTTCAATGCTTTGTTCATCTTCATTCACTCCATGCACAGGTGCATGTGAGACTATGGAGTACGAACGGGTGCCTAAGCACAAGTACTACGATCGTCGCCTTATGCCTCATTGCAGCAGAGACCACCGATGCAGAGTGCAGTGATCTCTGACATGTTCTAACACCGAGAGAGCACGACCCCCTCCTAGAAGCACGAGAGACAGAAGATAGGGTATCTTAAGTTGTATAGGGCACTGTGTAGGTGGCCCGAGGAGTGCCGTGGCTTCAGCACACTCTGTATCCCAGCTGTACCCAGGCCGCAGAGCAAAGATGTTGTTACAGCCATGCTTGACACCTCTGCCTATCCACAATCAGCCTCAAATAGCAGGCAGATAACAACATACGTACGTCAAAACTACGTAAACAAAAAAAAAAAATAAAAAAAAAAAAAAAACCTTCCCTTCCCCAAGAGCTCATCGATACAATCATCGACGAACTCGTATCCGTCAACTTGGACGTGCACTCCTTGTAACGATGTGCCCTCTCCCATCGCTCGATGGTACATAAAGCTCAGCGCTTTCTCTTCTCTGCCGTTGCGCTTCGCCTCACGCGTGCGCCCGTTCTTGCCTCTGAGGGAATATCATCCACGTCGAAACATGGACAGATGTTCTTGGAAATCCTTCTGGAGGCGCCACATCTGGCTGAGCATGTACGTGCGCTGACGATGATGATCGTCCACGCAGAGACGATGACCTCTGAACCTGGTTCGACTGGTACCAGCAATGCCCTCCTGCGTATCCTTCCCCTACTGCACGAATTACGGTCCCTCGAAGTTGAATCTTACAGCTGGGAGTGTCGTCTTCCGCAAGCGATCATCGATGTCATGATCCTCCCCTCTGTGACCGAGCTACGCCTATGCACGGTGACTCTCCCTCTGTCTATCCTCGGCAACTTGCCCGGTCTCCGAAAGCTCTCTTGCCACAACGCCGAATGGATCCACGACCTCGAGATGCTACAACATTTTTCGAGCGCTACAGCCGGGCTAGAGACACTGAAAATATCCACGAGATTCATCTCCGACAGTCGCCCTCGCCACCCGTCAATCCTAACAAACCCTCCGCTCTTCTTCGACCAACTCACTGACCTCATCGTCGTTGACCTATACTGTGGTTCCCCCAACATCAATGTCTTGCTTCAGCTTTGCAAAGAGACATTACAGTCTCTCGAGATCTATGCACCTGGGTCCTGGACCTGATGGTAAGGATACCTGGACACCCGCGTGTCACGTTCGAATGCTGACCTGATCCCAGACTTTGAGGGACGCCTTGATTTCTCAATTGTGGACCACCTCGATAGTCCCAGTTTTCGTCAACTGCCCCTCCATACAGCCGTGTGGCCGTGGACACTCATCGTGCTTACCTCCGCGAAGCAGACGCGCAGGCTACAAATCAAATTTCTTGTGGACATGGATGCGCAACATCACGATGCCTGCGTAGCCGGCCGAGTCTGGTTTTTCGAGCAGTCATGGAGGCGATTAGACCAGATTCTTGGCAGAGCCGATGGACGTTGCCAACACCTGAACATCCACTTCAATCTAGACGTCAAGCGGGTGTAATATTTGCAGGCCACAGACTTCGTATGGCATATGCTCGCGCTTACGAGGCAGAGGTGCGCACTGTCCATCACTTGTGAAGACTTTGTACGTGCGTCAGCAAGTTCAGCAGAACGTCTATCTAATCAAGTTTTAGCCGCTATGCTGATACTCGCGGAGGGGCGGTGGACCCTCAAGGCGCGACTGCCGGGGCAAGGGTGCCAAGGGACTCTCCGAGAGGTGGTTACGCGACATAAAGCGAAGCGGAGCGTACAATAGAGCTACAGAAGTAGGCTATGAACATGATTGTCTGAGGATTGGCGTCCACCAGGTGTATATAGGTACTGACCGAAGCGAAATCAACCTGCTCAAGAGTCGAACCGCTACGCGGTCCGGGTCCCGTGTCCGCGTCAAGGCATGGTGTTTGGTCGCTGCTGCGTCGCTGCTCTCACGTCGTGCTCGCATTTGTCTTCGGACCACTCAGCAACGCGCGCGTTCTAAGCATCCCAATACCAGAACTGTAGTGAACCCCTACGCCAGCCACCTTAGCGGGACAAACGCGTCGTGTCACGGTCCATAACACATCACCGCTTCCCGTCCTCCTTCACGCGTGTCCGGCACGATGGACATGGACGACCCCGTCCCCGTCGACAAGGGGAGGCAAGGCGCTCTCCGCCAGCGTACGAGCTCTATGCGCAGCTACCCATCGAACGCGCGAGCCGAGTCCCCCCGCCTGCACATATTTCCCAACCGTACCGGGACGCTCGTCTCCCAGAATCCGAGGTGCGCATCCAGATCTGCCTCGTGCCGCGGTGACTGAATGCAAAGTAGACTGACTCCCGACCGCCCTCACATACATGCCCCCCGGCCCACGCGGCATCTGCTCGACAGCCCTAACAGCCTCCTCATGCGCACTCCCTCACTCTCCCCCGTGTCCTCCCGCGCAGCGTCCCCTCCATCACCACCCGCCATCTCGGTTCTTTCCGCAGACAGGTTCCTTCGCAAGAATGCCAGCCTCGGCACGATCGCAGAAGCTTTCGCCGCTTCATCTACCGCCGCGCCCAACTCGAGCACAGAGACCTCTATGGCGCGGCGCTGCCTTCGCTGGCTGCACAAGCGCGGGTTGAAGCAGCACACCATCCCCCTCGCCATATTGTGCAGCATCCTGCTTAAGCTGAGCATCGCGATGGGCTCTTACTCCGGTGCGCGCGGCCACATTATACCACGATCAAATCTGACCCCAGTCTACAGGACAAGGGACGCCACCCATGTACGGAGACTACGAGGCGCAGAGGCACTGGATGGAGCTCACAATACATCTTCCTCCGCATGAATGGTACCGATACGATCTGCAGTATTGGGGACTTGATTATCCACCGCTGACGGCCTACGTGTCCTGGCTCTGCGGATTTGTGTACGTCCCCTTGCCTACCGCATCTTCCTGATTACTTATGTGTATGCAGCGCGCACCACATCAATTCATCCTGGGTTGCGCTGGACGCCTCTCGCGGCATCGAGACTGCTGAGAGCAAGCTCTTCATGCGCTTCACCGTTCTCGTCCTTGACACCCTCATCTACGTCCCCGCCCTCGTGATGTTCACGCGCACATGGCTGGCAAACCGGTCCAGACGCACACAGGTGTGCTACCTTCGTCCTCCACTATTTACATCCTGAACAACCTTGACAGCATGCAGCGCTCCTCCTTCTACTCACTCAACCCGCACTGTTGCTCATCGACTTTGGTCACTTCCAGTATAATAGTGTAATGCTAGGTCGGTGTTCCTCTGGTGCTTTCGACCAACGTGTTCACTGACATTCGCTCAGGCCTGACTTTGTTAGCTCTCAACTTTTTCGCAATCGGGAGGGACACCCTCGGGGCCGCATTCTTCGTCATAAGTCTCGGCTTCAAGCAGATGGCTCTCTACTACGCGCCCGTCGTCGGCACATATCTGCTCAGCAAATGCATCCACGTCGGCGGCCGTGATGGGTGCGTCATCACTCGTCGAAACTTCACCCAGCTTACGCGCTCTCCCACAGCCGCATCCTCTTCGCCCGCCTCGCCCTCGTCACCTCTACCACCTTCGCTCTCCTCTTCCTGCCCTGGCTCTCCCCACCTACCCTTTTGCTCGACCCTCTGACGCGCATATTCCCCTTCGGCCGCGGCCTCTTCGAAGACAAGGTCGCCAACTTCTGGTGTGCTACCAACGTTGTAGTGAAGTGGCGGAGGTGGGCGAACGCGCCTGCGCTCATCCGACTCTCGACGGCCCTTACAGCGCTCGGCTTCCTGCCCGCTGTGGGTATCCTGCTACGAGGAGCATGGATCCTAGCAAGTGCGCGGGCGACGGAGGAAAGGGAATCCTCTGCCGCGGACACCGCGGCGAACCCGGAAGCAAAACCGGATACCGCCAAAAAAACCAAGACATCCGGACAGCCACCACTGCCTCTGCTTCCGCTCCTTCCATATGCCCTGCTCACGAGCTCGCTCTCGTTTTTCCTGTTCTCCTTCCAGGTGCACGAGAAGACGATTCTGGTGCCGTTGTTGCCGATTACGATGCTCATGGCAAGCGCGTCGCCGGACTCGGCACTGTTCGGATGGGGCGCGCTGGTCAATAATGTGGCGATGTTCAGCATGTGGCCGTTGTTGAGGAGGGATGGGTTGGGCGTGCAGTACATTGCGCTTCTGCTGCTTTGGAACCGTCTGATTGGGTACAATCCTGTGCGGTTACCTGCGTGGTCGTTCGTGCAGGTATTGTCAGTGGTGAGTCCTTTTCTCAAGTATGACACCATCCGTGAACTGTGGTCTCCCATGTCTGTCATTCTCGTAGGCTTAGATGCTGACATCGTAATCTCAGCTCGTCTATGCCGCTGCGTTTGCCCTTCATATCCTCGAACTTGCCTTCGCGCCACCCGCCCGCTTCCCCGACCTATACCCAGTGCTCAACGTGCTCGTCAGCACGCCCGTCTTCGCGGCGGCCTGGCTTTGGAGCATCGTGAGCATGCTGCGCGTAGGATGGGCTATGGGCCGCTCGGCGGGCGCAGCAGCCGAGATTTACGCACGTTAGGCTGCCAGGCGCGCGACCCGCGCACGCTGGGCTGTCAGGCCAGCGCCGCTGCCGCCGCCTGCGAGGCCGATATGGGCGAGGGTGGCCGCTGGACAGGGCGCCGGTCGGACAGCGTGACGAGCTCGAGCACGATTGCGCCACAAGCGTGCGGGAGAAGGGCCACGGCGCGCTGCGACCGCCATACCGGTGTTCGAGAGCTCGCGGGGACGTCGTCGGTGGAGCGGCGGAGTGGGGGTCGGTCGCAGAGCTTGACGTTCTCGCACGGCAGGACGGCGAGGGGGAGCTCATCGAGTGTGGGCGTGGGCTTGCGAGAATGAGCGATACTTACATGCGGAGGGGACTATTACTCATGAATAAGGATGGGTCTGTGATCAGATACCGTGTACAACAAGCTATGTGGCGCATTCGAGCTATAACGTACGAGTGATGGGTGGACGATCAACGTTCAACTCTGAATATCCCGAAGGCGCCAAGATATCCGTCGCTTTTCTCCTTCTTCTGCTGACGCTTCCTGCGTCTCAGACATGCGGTCTGCCTACAACCGGATGAAGCGTGGACAGTAGAGGGGATCAAGGGGACTATTCACGAGCAGCTGTGGGTCGTCCACGCTCAAACGCTCACACCACGGGCGACCCCGATTTCGGCGGCGGTCAAAGTGATGGGCGAATATGTAGAGTTTTTTTTTTTTTTTTTTGTATGCTTGCTGAGATGATATTTGCAGCTTTTGGCAATATTTGCGCCCGCCGGCCTGTGCCAAACGCTCGCCCGCGGCCGAACATGCACCGCCCAGGTTCCCTCGCCCCACTCTGGAATTGCGCGCTTTGCAATGCTTTCCTGGGGCTCATCTTGGAATACAACATGCTGATAAACTCCCCCATGGTGCTGGAGGTAGTTTTCTGGCTGTTTGTGACCTGGAAGGTGCACAATTCGCCAGAGAACGTTGAGCCGGTTGCGTTACGGGTGTAACACCTGTGTTAGGCCCGTGTCCGGCCTATGTTCGGCCTGCGTTCGGGCGATGTTCGTCCTTCGTCCGGCCTTTCACAGGCCGTTTTGTTTCCTGGCGGGCGTTCATAATATATGGCAAGCGGTAAATTAGACTTTTATCCGCTGCTAAATATCATCTTCAGCAAGCGTTATACAATAAAAAATCCCAAAGGGATAGATAATCAAACTCTACATATTCGCCCATCACTTTGACCGCCGCCGAAATCGGGGTCGCCCGTGGTGTCAAGCGCTCACAGGCACCAGCTTAACTGCATTCGTGGATATAATGGTGATTGCTTCAGTATTATCTCGATGCCTTTGCAACTACTATGTACTTAATGTCCTATTGAGCCCGGCGCCGTGTCTAATATATCTAATCTACATAGCGCACTTATGTATCGTCGAAAACTGAAAAATACATGATGAGGTGAGTAGAGGCGGAAGTGCCTCGAGAGTACTTGTGCCCTGCACGAGCAGGCCTCCACACCAGGCCTCCTTCACAAGTCAGAGAATTCGTAATGCTCCAAACGCGCTAGCTCATTGCCGTCCACGACCGTAGCACAAGAACGCGAGGCAACCAATGCCTCGTACGCCGACGCAGCCTCCTCTCCACGAAATGGGTTTACTCTTCCGGTATCGAGCTTCAAGGACGTCAAACGCGGTAAGATGGACCTGAACCGCGTGAGCCACCGGACGAATGAAGGCGTAATCAACACGTTGTACTCTTCTTCCCCATCGCTCATATACAGGTGCGTGACGGAGGGAACCCTTTTGAAGCCGTCGAGGAGGGTATCCTGCTCTTCCTGGAAATCGAGCAGGTACATGTAAGGTGCGGAAGACCTGAGGATGCGTCCACCATCGCAATGAGAGATAGCATCGGGCGCTGTATGCCGCGTGGGTGACCTTCGATGGCGATTGAGGGGCACACGCGGGACACGCTCTGCAGCATGAGCATTTGCAGACGAGGAGCAAGCATACGACGGCAGAGTTCGATGGCTGCGCGACCGACTACAAGGCTAACGAGCGCTGGAAACGTTGTCATCGGTAGTGTTTATGGATTCATGCCGAGGATATCCGCGTAAAGAACAAGCATGCAGAGGTCGCCGGCACGCATGAAGATAGCGGGAAGACAGGGTGCGAAGGGCGGAAACCATTTCTTCATCGGTGTGCCACGGTCGGGATAGTGCTGCCCAGCCTGTATAGAAAGCCTGCGCACTCGCCATGACTCTGATAGTCTGAGAGGTCTTGACAGTGGGTAGGTATAGTGGAGGCTGAAGTCGTCCACGCGAGGCGAAAGATGAAATAGATCGACTGGCGCATCAGCAGCTGCCCCGGTCTCTTCCAATTCGAGGTGCAGCGAGCGTAGCACGGGGAACGAGCGGAGGGGCGGCATCAAGGAACGGTACGCATGGGAAGGAATGTTGACAAGGGAGACTCTTGCCCATCGGCTTGCTTGGGAGCACAAGCGCGACCACAGAACGTCGCTCCATGCCCTGTTGTAGTTGCAGCAGTCCGCACTGATCTCCAGGGCCAAGGCACACCGCCGGAGCGCTCAAGTTCCGCAAGTAGACTAGACTCCCATTGACCGGCCGGATTCGTCTTCTCGTCGATATTAATTGTTCTCCAAAGCCAGGGGGTCGTACGCGCGATCCTTCGCCAGGACGAGCATACCTGCGCGACTGCAAGTACGCGGCGGCCCGCGGGTTGCCACCACCAGTCATACGGTACGGCGAGGATGAAGATCTCGGAGACAAGTTCGTCAGGCAGGCGTCGCACGGGTGCGAGCAGCGCGCGGTGCAAGGCTGTCCGCTTCCTGGCATATGCTTGCCGCGCCTGCAGTCGGGCAATTTCAGCACCAAGCTCAACGTCGGAATCATCGAGCACACGGGTCTCCCGACGAAGAGCGAGGAGACATAGATGTCTGGGTAATATCCGGCTCGGTAGAGTGCGGTGCACGCAAGGACCTCATCCTCTGATAACATGTCTTCGACTTTGCGCAATCCACGAGAGTTACCGTGTGCTGTAGATGATGTTCAGGTTCTTGACCGCCGCCAGGAGGGAACCATCGCTACTGACCGAAACCTTGCGGGAGGGATGTAGGAGGACACAGTGGCTCTGCGATGGCTTCATCTTTATGAGTTCAGACACGACAAAGGCGCTTTCATATGATGCAACGCTTCAACAAAGAGGCCTTTTCCTTGGCGAACGGGCCATCTGATGCTCTCATTCTGTACAAAGCGTACACGGGTCGGAAAAGATCGAGGATGATCATCCGGCTTGTACTACAGCATGTAGCAAAATTCACAGTAACGCTGAGCTCGCAATCAGGCACCTCGACGAATTGAGGCAAAAGAATGGAACACGTACTACGCTCCTGCAAAGCATCCCGAATGTCCTTGGCCCCAAAGTCTGCGACAGGCGCCTAGTGTTTGTAGGTATCTCCATAGCTGTCAGTCGGAGTCTGAAAGTACCCCAGGAGGCCAGGCGGTAGGTCGTCCAACACTTCCGAGTTGTCGCTGATCAGTTCTCGCAGGTAGGCTAGTGCACTGTCCGCTTCGACGGCGCAGGGTGTTGCTGTCGCAGTCGTAGCCGTCGTGGGCTGCAACCTGGACAACAGCAGTTCGCGCAGCAACACCATGTACTCTTCCGTGAGTATGGCTGTGTTCTGACCAATATCGAGGTGTAGCCGGGTCAGGTTTGGTAGGAGGCGACGAGAGGCCGGGTTGGCGGTACGAGTGAGCGCCCTCAGTACCGCACGCGAAGCGTGGTGCTCCCTCTCCGACAGAAAACCGCCACATAGTCGCAGATATGTCAGGCGAGGCAGGCGCTCTAGAAGGATGAGAAGCCGGGTTAGGCTGACCGCTCGCAGCACATGTATCTCGAGGTGTTGCAGGGAGGGGCACCCGGACGACCGGTCAAGGAGCATTTCGAAACCTGTGATCTCGTCCCCGGGAATCTCGGTCGACACGCTGCGCCCGTGCATGCTGATGCCTTTGAGGTTGGGCGCGATGATGAGGCGGCAGATGTGGATGCTTGCGTGTTCGAGGTGCAGGTATTCCAACGCTGGAAAGTGTACCGGCTCGTTCTCAGGTGGGAAGTTGCCGAAGAATTCGTTGGACAGGCGCAGCAGACGCAACGTGCGGCTCGACGACATGATCACAGGCATGCAACTACGGCAAAGCAGGAATGCCCTCTGGAATATGACGTCGTTGAAGGTTATGCTGAGCGCCGTGAGCGTCCAGGCGGACGGTATCACTAGGGGCGAGGGCGGCTTGCGACAGTAGTGAAGCTGTAGACTGTCCACGCCCAGGGCGTCGGCGAAGAAGTGCAGCGGCGGGGCGCTGCTCATGTCCGGATTTGGCGGGTTCATCGCGAGCCCGATATGTCGAAGGTGTGGGAATGACAGACGACGGTCGATAGCGAAGGCAGAGGGCGGCAAAAAGTACAAGCTGCAGGCCGTCCACCTATGCGACTGTGCACACAGCGCATCCCAAATCCTTTCAGTGTCTTTCCAGACAGACCCAGGCGGCCATATCACGGGATATATGAGGTGTTCCCCGTCGTTCGCCATGTCGATGATTATAGTGATTGGCGTCACCCCCGTCCTCGCTAGTTCTTGCAAGATGTCTGCTTCGCACTCTGCAGGCGGATTCCGCTCGTCATTTATGATGATGGTGGACCAAATTTGCGGTGTCTGGTGGGCAACGTCCCGCCAGCGACTGCAGACTTGCGCGAGATAGAGAGGCCGTCGACCGGCGAGGGCGGAGGACCAGTTGTTGGGGAGGGCCTGCAGAAAGACCTCCGAAAGTAGCTCCGATGGCAGACGAGACATAGGTGCATAGGCCACATCAGCCGGACTGGTCGTATGCCGCCCGACGAGGTGAGGTTATCGACGAGACGGGCTCGCGACCAGCCTGAGAGCCCACATACTCCTGAGAAAGGCCTGAGGCTTCCTGGTTTGGCATCAGAGAGTTCAAGATCGTGCGTGCGCCTCTCCCATTCAGTGAATCTGCACTGATACTCAAGCCGTGTTTGCAGAAGTCCTCGGAGGTCTACTGTCCGAAATGAGTGAAGGTCGGCTGAGTTTGACTATTCTGGCTTGCCTCTCCGCCTAGTTTAGAGTTAAGGGAGCAACTACTGACCAGTGTCCACGAACGAGAGGTTTGTGGTAGGAGAAGAACCAGTTGATGTTGTCATTCATATTTCAACTTCGAGACCGCGAAAACGCGACGCCACAAAATATACGCGTCTCTTGTCCCCTGCCACCACCTCGTCTTTATATCATGGGCTTCACGTTCCCCTCAAGCCAGTCTGAACGAACACGGGCGGTCCGGGAACTGATGAGCCAGAAGGAGTCTACGGAATTGCTCATTGAGGAACAAGCCTCCATCCTGAAAGCCAACAATTCAAGCATGCGCACTCCCCTCGTGGACGCGCAGGGTTTCCCTCGAGACGACATCGACATATATGCAGTCCGAGGCGCCCGCGTCCGCATCATTGAGCTACGCAATGACTTGGACGACCTGATGTCCAAGATCGGCCGGGCACTGGAGGGCATCTACGATCCTGCGCTGCTTGCGCCGAAGGCGACTGATGACAACTTGAAGGCGTTCGCGAAGGTTAACGCGGTGTCCCCCGGTAGCCCTGCAGCAGACGCAGTGAGTCTAAACATCCGCGTATATCTGCAGCCGAGCGCTTACGCATCCGCAGGGTCTGCAGAAAGACGACTTGATCTTCAAGTTTGGTCACCTTACACATCAGTCGCTGACGGGAGGGTCGTTGCAACCCATCGCGGAGGTGGTGAATGAGAACGAAGATGTGCGTGCGACGTACTTCCTGAGACTTCATAACTGAACATAGGACGGGCAGCGCCATGTTATCGTCAAGGTATCACGCTCAGGCGAGACGATCTTCGCGAACTTGTACCCTCGGAAGGGCTGGGGTGGGAGAGGTATGCTAGGGTACGTGACAATCTTCCATACCTCGGATGTACTGTTGACTCGGTTTGCAGGTGTCATATTGTACCAACCTAACGAATGTGAACAACGCTCAAGACTGTATAATAGTGTATATCATTGCCAAATGTAACAACACTTGCAACCCACGACATACGTCCTCCTCAAGGTCCGGTGGGGTACCTACAGCTTCGATGGCTTCGCGGCGCCAAAAACGATGGCCGTGTCATACGACGTCCTGTGCTGCACGTCCAGTCGCGACCTCCTCACCGCCTGAAGACACAAATCCAGCCCGCTTTCCTGCACCCATCTCGAGAACACCTCCGTATCTAGGTCCGCTTCAGGCTGGCCGGTATTGACCGACCAAGTCGCATGCTCGAGAAAAAGAGCGAGGACAGCGTGCAGCCCATCAACATCAGCGCTGGCCTGGGTACGAGAGGTGTCATCTGCGCGAAGCATTGACCGAGCTCTTCGATACAGGTGCGTAAGGTCTGCGTCTCCGCCATGAGCCTTTGTCGTGTGGAGGGTGGCGCGGCATCGAGCACGGAACCAGCCCACTGCTTGTACATCAGCGACAGCTCGATAGGATCTGCGCAGGGCTCCTTACTGTGCTGAAAGCGTTGACAGCATCCCCTCTCATTGCGCGAGCAAGATCAAGAGATAAGACAGTCGTTGTGCCCTCCCATATCCTAGAGAGATAACGAGGTCAGCCTCACTTCGCAGATTCCTTCAATCATTGTCCCATCTCACCTCTCCACCAGACCATCCCGAATGAGACGACCGAGATCGTTCTCTTCCATGTATCCGTTACCCCCGAGCGCGGTCATCGCTTCCTCCATCGCCGCCGTCGCCTTCTCAGCAGCGAAGGCCTTCACCGTAGGCGTCATGATGCGCAATAGGTGCCGCTCGTCCGCGCTGGTCGTCTCGCACTCGCTCTTGCCCAGCAAGCTGACGACGCCGAAGACGAAGTGTGTCAGTGCGCGGTAGGTTAGGTTGATGCTCGCGAGCTGCGAGACGTGCAGTGGGGCGTCCTGTAGGAGTTGCGTACCGCCCTGGATCTTGCGCACTCTAGCGTAGGACGTGGCGATGGCGAGGCATCTGCGCAGCGCGCTCGCCGAATGCACAGCGGACCAGACGCGGCTATGCTTGCACATGAGCGCGTACGTGGAGAGAAAAGTCCATCCTGACGTACGTGATATTCAACACAGGTGTTATCAGCTTGACGCCTTGGTTTTCAGGTCCTATCCGATAGCCTTCCGCCCCTTCCAGCGAAAGCTCCGCGGTCGGGAGCGTCTTCGTGCCGAATTTGTTCTTCAATCGATGCACGAAAATATTGTTGCTCTCGGCGAAGGTACAGGCGCACTGGACTCGCGGAGCAGGGGCATGCGAGCGGTACAAGGAAGAGCGAGAGGACCGCGAGAACCGGCGCCTGGCGCGCCACTGCGTCCTAAGGCCAAGGCGACGTCGCTGTCCGTGGCGCTGGAGAACCACTTGAAGCCGTCGAGGGTGTAGACAGGTCCGTATGGATTTGGCTTGCTGGTGGGACGGCGAAAGTCTCCGTCTGGGAGACGTCGGAGCCGCCGGGGCGCTGGGGAAAGTGAGTAAGGAAGTAATCCAGGATGCTCACGGCTGACCTCTGTCATCCATTGCCCTGCAGTGAACGCTTGCTCGGGATCACGGCTCGAGGGAAGTTAGACAACATCTCTGTGGACGGCGGGAGAAGCTCTACCTGACCAAGCGAGGGAAGACGTCCCTCTTCATCGCCGGTGAGCCTGCTAGCTCGATGACTCGTGCGCAACCGTCGGTCATACTGATGGGCAGAAGACCTGGCATCGGAACATCGACGCTCAGCAGTTCCGCCCTTGCCCAGCAGGTGGCAGACTCACCTCATGCATGTCGCCAGTCATCATAAAGGCGCGCGCGAAGCCATCAATGCGGCTGAACTCCCGTGTTTGCGCTCGTAGAAGATACCCGGTATGCCTTCCTTCTGGGAGATCGCCTTGAGCTTGCGCCACCCCTCGCTCGTCTGCAGGCGATCGACTCGGCCCCCACTGATCGTATTGCACCAGAAGGGTCGCTAATCTCCCCGCGACGGTGGATGTCGCGTATGACTGTATCTGGCGGTCAGTTCTAGGTTCTGGACGGACTCTGTACCAACTCGCCTGTCGAGATGTCGTCGCCCAAGCGCACGAGGTCAGGCTGTATCTCCCGAAAGATGCTGTCGCCTAGTCAGATATCTGCGCGCTGTTTGACTCGCGGGTTGCGCTCACAGCTCAGGCAGCGTCCGCTTCAGCAGGGACGGCAGCACAGGGTCGGTCGAGAAGGGATTGCCTTCCTCGTAGGGTGGGATTTGAAAACCCTGCTCAACACGCATGGTGGCCTATCGGTGGTGTGGAGAGACAATGAAATGTCGACAGACACGGAGCCGCGTATATATGCTGGCGATCCCCGCTCAGGAATGTACCAATCTGTGCACTCATGACCAGGTCCGGTTTCTCGTATGCCCGGGCGACCGGCAGGTGTGCCCGAGGGCTTGACAGGAGGATGCCGAATAGCACGTGTTCATTTGTTTCCGCTTTCACGGTTGATCACGGTTCGTCTTGGACCAGGTTGATCTCATTCGACTGCAGAAGGCGCTGATACGAGATGCTCCCGTTGACGCGAGCGCTCGCTCGACTGAACCCCCATCGCACGCATGGGTGTACCTAGCAGGGCCAGAAACCGGCGTTGAATGAAGGTGTGTTGCCAGATGCACGTACATCTATCTTTCGGTTCTGAGCGTTGTGCAGGAATGCAAATCATGTCTGTTGAAGAAGTTCTCAGTGATGCCCGCTGTGTCGCCAATATTCAGCTTCACCGCTCCCCATATGTCCCCACCGACCAGGAGGCGGATGTCATCAGGATGAAGACGCGTGAACTACGCGATCTCGACTCCGAAATCAGCACAGAGATCCAGAGATTGGGAGCTCAAAGGGACGATATCCGAAGCCAGATTGCCGTCCAAGATGCCATCGTCGCCCCATGCCGCCACCTCAGTAATAAGTGGAGCGATGGAGCTCAATGTCGATGACCAGACTCGGTCCTTCGGTTGCTCCTCTATCCATTTCAAGAGGTGTTACAGACCAGAATGCTAAGAAATGGATCAGAATGAGGTGAGCCATACTGATACTCTGACACACCAGCAGTCCTTCCTCAAATTCCGACCACTCAACAGCGGCAGGCTGCGATCGGCGGCAACACCAGAGACAGCGTTCTAGGACGAAAGCTCTGTGTAGCAGCGTCAATACAGTGAGAGTGGTGGCTCTGGCCCAGCGATTTTCTTACCTTGTCGCTGTCGTCCGCTGTTTACCACAGCGCGTCCAGGTCAAGGCGCGAAACAGACGAGCGAGTCGCGCCTGAGTCACGCGATCGCGCTGCCAAACGTGCGAAATTACTGGCCTCCTTCGGTAATCGCTGAGCGGCGCTGAGCTCTGAGTCCGGCGCCGCTTCAGAACTAATGAGGCGCTGAGGAGAAGCAGATCCAAACACGTTAAATTAGATAGATACTTTACAAACAAGAAAAACCCCGACCCATTACAACAGACCCACGTCCTCCTACTTCACTCACAACTCATCCTTAGGATGCGAGTCGGCGTCCGGCGTGGGTTCGGCGGGAGTTTCTTTGTCTGCCGTAGGTACCACCGGCTCCTCGACGACGACGCTGGCTTTCGCCGCAGACACGTCGACAGGCTCCTCCTCGAGAACTACCTCGCTCGAGTCGACGGCCACAGGCTCGTCGTCCTCCGTGGTTACGTCGTCTTCGGGTAGATGAAGGTCTGCCGTGCCATCCAATATGCTCTCGAAGAACTTGGTGAGCGGCGCCAGCTTCATTTTGCCTGCATTCGGAGTTTCAGAGATGTCGTAGACTACAAACGTGCAAATGTATCTCACCGTCGTACAACACGGACTTCGTCGCGCCAGCGGGAAAGACAAGCACCATAGACTTGCCGGTGGGGGAGTGACCGAGCGCTTCCGTCGCTTCCCCATCTTCGTCCTTGTGCACACCAAGCGCAAGTTTGCCGCGGAAGTTATTGGCCAGCACCTTCCACAGCAGCGGCACCTTCTTCTCCTTGGTCAGCAAAAGCAGGCGAGCCTTGTCTGTGTCCTGCACGATGGATGAGTACCCACGAAAACAGGGTGAGATAACTTCCACGCACGTCCTCCACCCATGGAGCGATCTCTGTTGGCTCCTTCAGCTTCTTCACCAGTGTGGGCACGCGGCGTGCAGTCCAGTCATGAATTGCCTTCGCCGTGCGCTCGCCGTTGTACGGCATTGGCGCCTGATCGGCGCCCTGGGGGAAGAGCTATTGCGTCTGTAAGCCTACTGCAGCTGCAGCGACTGCGTATCAGCGCACCTTCACAGTGGGGAAGCCTTGGACACCCTGCATGAGAAGATAGGAAGGGTTAGCGCAGGGCGAGGGGGGATGCATGCGAACACACACCTGCTCCGAGCACAATCGCTTGTTCGCCTCATCATCGCAGTCGACCGCGTACAATGGAATCATCGGATCGAGAGACTTCGCCGCCTTCATGTATTCGGGCACTAGCCGTTGGCAATGCTAGGGTGATCGTTCAGCTTTCCCTCGAAGTCCCACAGCAGAAAGTATAACGCACCCCGCACCATGGCGCGACGAACGCAACCAGGCTTGTGTGCTGCACGTTGGGGCATGGCTGTCAGTTGCCTTGTTATGCAGATAGGCAGCCACAACGTACCCCTTCCTTCATAACCTTCCTAAAGTCCTTTGAATTCAACATCTTCACCTTCGAGTCGCCGCTCGAGGGGAACATGCCCGCGGAAACGAGGGGCGCAGCCAGCGCCAGTGTCAGTGTCAGAGACTGTAAACTGAACTTCATCGTGTAAGTTGTGTATAGATCTGTGGCCGTCAAGAGCCAGGAAGGCGAGCAAGCGGACCGAACGCGTCTAAATACACCAAGGCTGACGTGGCACGCGGTGGCAACGCGGTCACATGATGTGTACGCGGCGCGCGCGGACCGTGGAACTTGCAAGGTAGAATCACAAAAGTGAAGTTGAACATGAGCACGCCTCCGCATCATGCTGGCAGGCAGGAGGAGTAGAAGATTGTTGCTCCGTCATACAAGAGCATCAATCGAGTATTGTATACAATAGATCGAGCAACAACAAACGGATAAGTATGCACAAGATGGCCTAGGTACTTTTCGCTATGTGCAAGAAGAGAGCGTAAACTTGTGTAAGTGAGGGATCAGCAGACGGGTGACACCGAGGGAGTAAGAGAGAGGAAGATGATCAAGATGAAGTAAGTACATAAGGATAAGATCCTAGGGAAGTAAAGACAGAAAAGGGAGAGAGACAGGAAGGGCATCAGAAGGGGCGGAGGACGCAACCGCCTGTCTATGCACAACGTCAAACGAAAGGCAGGGGCCGTAAAGCGGAAAAAGGTACAGTGAAATGTGTCAGTAAATTTGCGTAGACGGCATCGTCGACTATGTCGAAGCCCTGCAAGTCTGCGTCAGTCGCAAATCCCATGACACAAAGCAACCATCGCAACTCACCATATAAGTATATACATCGCGAATGCCAGAGGCATCTCACATCGTGAACCCCGCCATGCCCCCATACATCGCCGACATGTCGCCACCCGCTTTCGACCGCCGCCGGGTGCTCGAGCTGCTGCTGCTCTGACCCGACCCAATGCTTCGAACATCCGGCTTAGCCTTTGACGCCTTCGCTATATCCTGGCGCTTGCGCAGGTCTTCCGCAAGACGATCCCTGCGGATCTTCGCCTCCTCCTTCTGGCGCCGCCGCGCATCCGCCTTGACATCCTTGTCCGACAACGGGAGGTGCGTGGACATATCGGACCCGGTCCCGACCGTTGACGACGAGCGCAAGGGCGACAGAGGCGATTTCTTGCGCCCGAAGCTGAACTTGCTCATCAGGCCGTTATTCGACGCCGGGCGCGCGGACTTGCTGGACGACGACGACGTGGAGTGCGATGAGTTGGACATCCGAGTGTTCGACCGAGGCATCGAGGTACCATGACCTGTGCCTCCCTCAGTTTGCACGGCGATGGTGGGCTTCTGCCGAGGCTCCTCTTCTATATCGACGGCCATTCCGTGCGGTATATGGTGGTCCTCCGTCATGTTCTCCGCTATGCTCACGCCATCGCTTTCGTCGATGATGCCCAGTCCTTGCGTACCATCGGCTGCAGTCGGTGTTCCAGGGAAGTTGTTGTACTGCCGACTGGAGCGATGGGATGAAGCCATAGACGAGCCGCAAGACACGAGCGAGGGTGTGTCACTGTACGTCTCGTTGGAAAGACGATTCGGACCGTCCTGTCGACGCGAAGATGTGGACGACCTCGTGTTCGACGAGGAGCTCGGCCTGGAAGAAGCCATTGAGGGCTGATCATGTGAGCGGCGGGCCAGCTTGCCCTCGAGCGCCATCTGAGCGCCTCTGCGAGAAGAATCCAGCGAGCCAGCCCGATGACGATACTCCGGCTCCTGCTCCCATCTGCTTGTACTGTACGCGAGCGACGGGTGAGGCGAAGGCAAATCCGTGATTGGTGACGTGGAGTCAAGCGCCGACGGGTGGCATCCGATGCTCGACGTGTCTGCAGTATCCTCGTCGTGCGACCGCTGCGAGTAGATACTCGGGTCGGTGTAGAGACTAGGCGCCGGGTGACGAGGCGGCTCCATGAATTCCGAGTCCGAATCCGACTCGTTGTCCCAACCCGACATACCCCCTGATGCCAGGCTAGACAGAGGCGACCTAGGCACCGACTGCGTGGTCGTGAAAGATGCGCCTCTGTTTCGCCCATTGCCGGACATCTGCCTGTGCACACCAAACTCCTCCTCAGGTCCTACAAGGACTATGTACGAGTCGTGCGCGCGACCAGCATCAGAGTCGTACGACGCTGTAGACACGGTTGAGCCTCGATGGTAGAGATCGAAATCAACCGTCTCGTCGTCAGCAAAGGTGTCGTAGTCCGCTTCAATAGTTGCAAGGCTAGCGGTGTCCGCGTCCTGATCTGCGCCATTGGACACATGATCACCAAGCTGGCTGCTGGGTCCAAGAATATGAGGGGCAGGGGAGACCACGGCTGGCCTGGGCGCTTCGGGCGTGGACTCGTCATCCGACGAGGAGGCTTCTCCACTGTAGCCTAAAAGCTCCGCCACCTCGAATATCTCCTGATCCGTCGCGAGCGAGACGATGCTCAGTTGCCGATGGTGTGCACCAAAAACGTTAGTCGGAGGGTTACGAAGGAAGGGCGGGTGAGCGGAGGACGGAGACAGAAGTCCTGTGTCGAGCGAGGTCTGATCATGAGGAGACGCTATTGAATAGTGAGCCGGTGCGGACGGCAGTCGATCAGAATGCTTACGCGTGGGTGTACCCTTCCTAGACAAAGCCTGCACGTGCAGTACATCTTCCTTGGGCAGAGCACGCAGAGCACTCCTCGGGGGTATATGAGGAGCGGATGGTGAGGACGCCATGGATGCCATTGGCGACGGCACAGCGGAGACAAGCACAGGGGAAGACCACTGCGACGCTTCGGAGGACGCTGCCCTCGAAGTCGATGCATCCATCGGCGCTTCTAGCTTGCGCGCAAACTCCTTATCAGGCGAAGTGAGGGCAGACATGGGGGAAGAGATGTAGTCACTCCCAGGAGAAGGCAGTTCGCCGGGGTAAGTGGGCGACGGCCCCTTCCCTGATAGCAGCGCAGAAAGGCCCGTACGACCACGCAAAAGCGAGTTCATCTTCGGACCCTTGGCAGTCTTGGACGATGCAGGGAGTGCAGGAGATGGAGGCAGCTGGATGGTCGGCGATGCGGGAGCCTTGAGAGAGGTGATCGACGACGATCTATGCCGAGGCTTGCCCTTCTCCTTCTCCTCCGCGGGTTTCTGCTTCGGGGAGGGCGGAGGGATGGTGCCCGTGAAGAACGACTTGAAGCCGACGCCTGGGGGAATGATACCTGTGCTGTATGCGTACTCTTGTCCGCCACGCGTAGTTGAAGTCGATGGGCGCCGAGTCGAAGGTGCCGCCTTAGCCGCCTTCGAGGGCGATTGCGCAGAAGATGATGATGGCGCTATCGAAGGCGCTGGGTCCCGTGCGGCTTCCAAAGCGACGCCTGCGGTTTGAGGCGCTTCTGAAGAGGTGTTCTCCCTGACAGCTTGCTGATCCTCCGGAGTGCGGGGCGTGGCTGAGGCGTGGCCCTTGAGGTCACGCTCGCCGGTGATTTGCGCTGTGCAAACATCTGTTGGCCCCGGTCCGCGCATAGCAGGCAAGGCCGATGCGTGGCCCGTAGCCGACGTTGCAGAGGTCGAGGGCTGGTCCGTCTCTTCGTCTCCCATCTCTTCCACGAAGTCAAGCGGCTCTTTTTCCTGCAGACTGTAGCGCCTGCTGGAGGGTGATCCCGAGTCGGTCGCCTCGCTCATGCTCCTCCAGTACACGAGCCGTGAGGTTGGCAGCTAGGCCAGTGCCGCTGTCCGTTCCGACAAGCATGTTGACTAGCGATCGTCCATCCTTGGACAGATCGCCGTCGAACCCAAACCCGGTGGCAAATCGTTGACCGGCACCTCCTGCTTCGCCCACGCCAAAGCCGCCGCGATACGTAAGGCGCTTCGCCTTTGCTGGTGTCACAGAGGGTAACGGGCTTTCCGGCGCGGGATGTGGACTCGAAGCTCGGCGTGAGGAGGAGGGCATGTTCAGATTGAACGGTACACGAGAGCCCGACAAAGACGAAGGGTACAGGAAGAACGAGGAGGATGCAGTTTCCGGTTCTCCAGGTGAAGGCGTAGGGAGCGGTACTCGTGCGGCAAACGCGATACCCGGCGACCCAAGGGGCAGGCGAAGAGATGCAGGACCTCCTTCCTCGCCGGGAGACGTAGGTAGTGGTAGGCGTGCCGCGAGTGAGGTGGGCGACATGGTGAGCCGTGAACGGGGCAGCGTAGGGGAGCCGAAAGGCATTGGTGAGTCGCCATCTTCAGGCAAACCCTCCAATGCGCTTGTCCCAGATGTGTCGCCCTCGCGTTGGTAGCCTCCGCTGCGCCATGTCGCGTCGCTGGTGCCACGCGCCCGAGACGCGCTGAATGATGAAGCTGCGGAAGTCGTCAATGAGAATTATGAACAGTATGACGACATCGAAAGGGCCTCGAGGGCGAAGAATGCATAAGGACGACAACCAAATTGAACATGACGAATGAAGAAACAATAGACAGTGTGGAGATGAAGGGAACACGAGGCCAGTAATACAGAGCTCCGGAATAGCTCAGTCGTCGAGACCGGATACGTATAGTCGGACCAAACACAGCGGAGTGGTCAAGATCAGATAAGGCCACAAGTAGCGTACGAAGGTCAAAAACGCAGATAGCTGCGCGAACAGGGGTAGAGTACAAGAGAACACGAGGCGGGACATGATGCACGGATGTCATGGATGATGGGATCGCCAGGTACACTGGAGATCAGATGCACGCACAGCATGAATACCGACATGGGGCTTGGTGAAGAATAAAGGGAAGACTGAAGGGGCGAAGAACGGCGATATGCAATCCCCATAAGTATAAGAACCACAAAGCATTCCCGATTCGGAAATCGAACCTGAGCATGCAGCACAGAAGTTGGAATGAAGCCGTCCCCCGTCTTGCGAAAGCACGTAGTATGGTAGAAAAACCAGCAGATAGATAAACAAGAAACGTGAAGCAGATGAAGATTGAAACGAAGTAGAAACCAATTCTAAATCATCGACCGGAACGGTACCCACCTCCCGTGCTGCTTCCACCGCCCGCGCTTGAGTTGCCGCCATTGCCAGCATCGGTAGAGCCACCGCCTATGCTCGAGGTGCCGCCAGCACCATCATCTCGTCCTGCACACGTTATAGCTTCGTAAAGAAAGAGCCGACGAAATGAGTACTCACGGTCACGATCACCTCGAGATCGAGGCTTGGTCTTATCGGTCGAACCCTTCTTCGACGTATACGCCATGACCTATAGACTAGTTAGCTTCGTGGTTCACGACATCCACAGATTTGACGCACAGTCCGAAGCGCACGGATCTGCAGGCCACGTTCGCCGCAGAGCGTCGCTACTTCGTAGACGCCGACGCTGTTGGCATTGCCGAGCGCGCAATGCATCGCGTGCCGCACAAGAGCACGGAGATGGAACATACCACCTGGGGGAACATTCAGTACGACTGCGCGCCAAAACCACACACACCAATGCCGCGAACTCACCCTGCTCGTGCTCGTCCTCCACTTCATCATCCTCTGCGCAGACCCTGCTCAGAATGAGCAGCTGACTCAGAACAGCCGGTGCATGTTGTAAAGGCGTGATGAGTGCAAGCGAGTACAAGTACTGCAGGAGCGCCACGACAACCTACGACGCGATGAATTAGGCCTATCCCCCTTTATCGACTCGAAAATCGCCACTTACAGGGTACGGTGCTGGTACGTTGAAACTCCTTGGGGTCAACCGCGGATCCTTCTCCCCGTCATCAAGGCTGTCGACCACACTCCCTCTCGGAGTCTGTCCAGCGCCCACGCCGAGCTCCTCGTCCTCGTCAAGTACGCCCGCCGACAGTGGCACGTGCATGCGATTCGAGGGCATTCCAGCAGTCGTCCGCCGTGCGCGAGCTGCAAAGACGGAGAGTTGTCTGCGGAACCAAGGCCAGCGAGACTCAAGGATCTGCAGGCGCCGGGTGATAGTCAGCACAATGACAACATCGGCCTACAGGAATGCTTGAAACTCGCCTTCCGACTACAAGACACCCTCCTGCCATCCTCGCAGACAAGCCAGAAGTCGGCCGCGACACCCGCCTCCAACGCGCGAAGGCCAAGGAGCTGCGAAGACAACACGACCGACGATGCAGATGTCGGTGTCAAAGGCGACGTAAGTGCTATTTCGAACCCAAATTAACATTCCACTTTCAAACAGCACACCCAGCGCAACACTCACCTCCCATGGGAAGCGGCAGCGCGGGCGTTGGGGGAATGCGCGACCGCGGCGGGCTATACACACCGAATGCCTCCAAGTCGACTACAGCGACGTGCTGAAAACTCGATAAGCAACTGCGACGACATATGAAACCAGACGACATCGCTTACCTCCCAGCTCAGCAACCGCCGGTTATAATCGTCCACAAGGTTACCCGCCCGGTCTCCAAAGATGAGCAGCCTATCCGGCGTTGTCCCGTGCGCGGGCACCAACACCGAACGGAACCAGCTGCCACTCTGCAGAACAGAACCGCAATCGATGCGTGACCTGGGAGAGGGCACGATGGTCAGCGGGGATACGAGGCAAGCTGCATTGCATCACCACCCACCAAGTCATGCCACGCCCCCCCGCCTAGATGGAGCGCCCAGATCGAGAAGCTCTGGTAGCTATGTGCCAGGTACGTCCCGCAGAGCAGAAGGTGGCCGCCGAGGAGGAAACCTCCGGGGAATCGCAAGCCAGGCGGAAGCGGCATATCCAGCTACCATACGCGTCAGCATGGCGAATGCAAGAGTATCGCGCATTCGTAAAGGAGGACGAGGAGGCCAGACGGGAATTCCATGCAGAAGTCGAACATGGGGAGTGCGCAGCCAGGCCCGCCACACCGGGTTTGGAAGGCATTGAAAAATGAAAAGGCGCTAAGCAACGAAAGATGGCGGCGCCCCGGTGGCGTTGACCAAAAGTGATACACAGCAAAGATTAGATGTCTGAGACAAACGATAGCCCTGCGGTGGTAACGAAAGAAACGGAGCAAGGGCCAGGCGAGGCGAATGTAAGGGGAGAACGGTACCTCAAGCAAAAGTAGAAGAATAGAAGGAAAAGGGGGAAACCATGAAATCGCGAGGCAACAGCATGTAGAAGGAAGGCAAAGGATGAACACACACCTTCCGTCCCTCCTGCATCGCTACGCTCAGGTCGCGCACCGTGAACGACCCGTCCGGCTGTGGCGACAGCACCTCCAGCTCCCGCTTGACATCGGTGAACTGTGAATATCCAGACACGAGTTATCGACGCCGGGACACACGGTTGACGAGCGTCAGGAGCAGAGTGATACAGCGCAAGGGACGAGGGCGAGGCACCGAGGTATAACGTGGTACCGAGAAGGGACAGGATAGGGACGTGACAGGAGGTGATGCCGAGGACGTGATGTCGGGGGCAGACGCGGCACCGAGGAACGAGGCACAGAGAGAGAGCGTCCATTCCGGGTAAGGCGAGGATGAAGAGGTCAGTTGGTTTGCGTGTTCAGGTCAGGGCGCATCCGTATGGCCATACAGGAGCGAGCAGGCGATGGTTCACGAAATTGGATGCGGAAGTGTAGCCGTCCAGGATAGGAATGAAGCCGTCCAGGATACAGCCGGCATCCGTTGAGATACGGGAGAGCGTTCCCGAGGATACGGGGCCAAAGTCGCCATTCAGGAGGTCGAATACGGGAATATGTCCGTTCAGTGGCACAACACGCGCGAAGCCGGCGTTCAGGAGCAGAACAGGAAATTGCCGGCGGCGAGAAGACAGCCGACACGCGGGGCGTGTGATGCAGGCGGGTGGTTAGATGTGATGTGCGCATTGAAATCGTCCCATGCGATGCCGGTGCGAACCAGGAAGTCGATGTTAGATGATGGAGAACCGGAAGACGCATGATGCAGAATACCAGGGAGGGCATGGAGGGCGGGGGCAGTGCACGAGGTGGAGGTGAGGTGGCATGGGAGTCAGGCGTTAGGGGGGACACGGGTCGTGTAGGGGGATTTGTAGAAGGAAGAAGATAGTCGTCAGCGTAACGATCGCACTGGAAGGAGCGGCGACACGCACGTTGTAGTTGCTGTACACCCAGACTTCGCTGCCGCCCACGCCCCTCGGGCGCCTCCCCGAGTCATGCTGCTCTGCGCCCTCGGGCTTGTCGTCCTCCGGCGCAGGCGAGGGGCTATCAGGGTCGTCCATGTCCTCAAACGGCAGATGCACCAGCGCCCGCGCATTCGTCGCCTCCGGCGTGTCCGCGCACGCTGGCGGTCCAAACGGGTTCGCGTCGCTGTGGTCTGCGCCCAGTAGCGCATCGGGGAGTTCGTCCAGCGGGTAGCGCACGCGCGCGGGGGATGATACCGCGACCGATCGGTATGTGCCGCAGTGCCGACCGTAGGCCTGCCGGCGCACCCAGCAGCCGGTGCGTAGGTCAAAGATGCAGATGTCGTCGAGCCAGGTGTTGAAGTAGTCCTGCCCACCGATAATGTAAAGGCCGCGGCCAGTGACGCTGGAGAGGTGGGCGTAGCGCGCGCGGGGAATGAGCGAGAGGTCTGAAGGGAGTGATCAGTGGGGGGAGGAGATGGGAGTACTGAGCGTACCATCTTGTGCAGCGCTTGGTTGGCCTGTTCCCCCGAGTCCCACACCATTGCCAAGCTCCGTCCACTCGCCGGTATGGGTGTCGAATGCATGCAGGTCGGCGAGTACACAGAGGTCGTCCGGGTTTGCAGTGCGTTCCGCGGAGTCTGCCGCGCTCATGCCACCAAAGACGAGCAGCCAGCGCCCAGCAAACGCATCCGCAGAATGGAAGTAGCGCGCGCGCGGCGCGCGGGCGGGGGGAGAGCTTGGCGTGATTGCATCCCAAGTGAACGTCTGTGTGTCGAACGCCCAGAGGTCCGCGACCATGCGACGCTCCTGGACCAGGCGCCCGCCGAAGAGGAAGACACGGCTGCCGACGACTGTGGTGCTGGCGCCGACGAGCTTGGGCGGGGTCGCGCCGCGTGTGCGGCGGGCGAACGTCGTGAGGTCGTAGATGGAGTGAAGCGCCATCGCGCTGAGTGCGATGTGTGCGGTGCGCTGGTCGTCGTCGTCGCCGTCGCCGCCGACGTTGACGAGATCGCGAACGGAAACGTAAGGAGAGGGAGGGGGTTTCCGGGAAAGTGGCTTTCCCGCCGCCTGCGCAGAAGAGAAGTCGAGCCTCGGGTTCCCACGATCCTGATAGTGCTGATGGCTGATCAGCGCGTGATCGCCGATTTCGGCAAAAGAATTCCATTTCGAAGCGGCGGCCGAACGCCAAAAGCAGCACAACGACGGCCGACGACAGCCGAGGGCGCGACGGCGGACGCCAGGGCGACATCCGAGGGAGGGCAAGGGGGGAGGACGACGTGCCTCGTGCAACGATGGCGGCGGGCGTGCCTTCCGGACCGGAGTCCCGATGCGCCCATCGATCCCGCCACCTCCAGACCATCACCGATCGCCATGCTGACTCGCCGCGCCTTTCCCCGTCTGCACACCCGGTTCATCATCCGTACAGTCATGTCCTCTGCCGCCTACACCGTCGCCACCGCGTCCACCGCGCTCACAGAGACCCCCGCATCGCTCAAGGTGCTCCCCCACCACCAGTACGTCACGCCCGACGACATCTCCCCCGCCACCGTACGCCCGAACCCCCTCGATGAGTTTCACGTCTGGTTTCGCGCCGTGGCAGCCAGCACCGACCCCGTCGTCCCCGAGCCCGAGGTACGAGCCCCCCTCCCCACACAAGACTAGTAATTGACGACGCCAGGCCATGACGCTCGCCACGGCGACCCCAGACGGCATTCCCTCCGCCCGCGTCGTGCTCTTCAAGGAGCTTGACCGCGCGGCTTCGTCTTCTACACCAACTATACCAGTCGCAAGTCGCAAGAACTATCGCCAACCCCCGCGCCTCCCTCGTCTTCTATGGAAGGAGATCCACAAGTCCGTCCGCATCCTCGGCAACGTCGAGAAGGTCGACCGTGCGGAGAGCGAGGCCTACTTCCGGTGCGTGTTGCCAGTTCTCTGCTCCCATACCTCATTCCTTACCTTCCCCTTCTTCCCCCCTTGCCTCTCCCCATCTCCCCCCTCTCCTCCCCCTTTCTCCCTTGCTCGCTCCCCCTCTCACCCACCACTCACCCTCCCCCCAGCTCCCGCCCCGCCGGCAGCCGCGTCGGCGCCTGGGCCTCGCGCCAAAGCACCGTCGTCCAAGAGGGCGAGGTCCAGGCCCGCCTCGAGAAGCTGCGCACCCGTTTCGGCGGCGACGCGCAGACGGACCCGGAAGACGTGCCGCTGCCCGACTTTTGGGGAGGATGGAGAGTGGTACCGTTGTGAGTGTCATTTCTTGACGAATGGTCGTACCTGGCGGCAGACTGCTAGCCAGTGGTGACTGCTAGCCAGCTGCAATCGCCAGCCGGTAGTAACTGCTGGCGTGCTGCATCACGGTCCCTCACCTCCAACCCCACTTACACCTCTCCACAGCGAGATGGAGTTCTGGTGCGGCAAGCCGTCCCGCCTGCATGACCGCGTGCAGTACACGAAGAAAGGCGAGGACTGGGTCGTCGACCGGCTGTCACCCTAGTGCGAGGATAGCGAGAGGGCTGTGGAGGATAGCGAGAGGGCTGCGCTGGAGGATGGCGAGAGGGCCACGACGAGCTGTTCGCTGTGGAGCGGTGTTGGTGGGAGCGATGGTCCTTCGTGTGCGCGAGGTTGGTGCGCTATGCGTGGAGGTCGGTGGGCCGTGTGCGAAGAGAGGACGTGCGCCACTGCGAGGACAAGCCTCTTCTCGGCGGCAGGCACTCACTTTCGTGGCAAAAACAAATTCGTTGGTTGAGGAGTGTGTCTGGGAAGGGGTATTAGATACTAGAGCTACCTGAACTAGGAAAGCAATGTAGAATAGATACAGCGAGTGCAGAACCACCTCTACTGTAAACAAGCAGAGAGCCGCGCAACGGATGACGCGGACGGCGGGACAGATCCCAAAAATCCTCGCCTCTAAGACGCGCACCCGGCAAGCAGCATCAGTTCTCCATCTCAAGCAGAGTCAGTTTACCGTTGCTTCAAGTAGAGTCGGTCCTCCGCCTAACTTGCCAAGAGGGAAACGCCTGGCAAGCCCTAGCGAAAGAGGAAACGATGGCCAGAAAGGGGGCAAGCCAAGGGTGTATAGCCGATGGCTTACCTGGGTGTACGCGAGAGCGCGCAGGTACTACACCTTCATACCTCACTGCATCTTCATTACGAGCAGCCGCCAAGGCGGCAGGACGATAGACTTCTCGCGATGGAATGTGGAGTGCACGAGAGGGCGCACCTCATACAACATGAAGTGCCCAGAGCAACAGAGTGGACAACAGAGGGGTGGCACAGCTGAATTCAGGCTCGACCAATTACCGCATGGAAGGGAAGACAAAGATGTATGAGGGGGACGTCTATGCAGTACTCTCCTGCGCCGCATCTGTCTTAGCCAGCAACAACGCCCTGCAACACTTGATCAGCCTCCCCTGCCCTCAGATCATTGAAAAATAAACACGCACGGCGCCGGTCGTCCAAGCCCCAAAGCTTGCCCTGCCCTCTCTCGCTCCGCGCGCATCTCCGCCAGCGTCGGCTGCCGGGGCGCCGGGAGGAACGCAAGGTCCCCCAGAGCTTTGGCCTGCTCCTCCATTCGCTCCTCCGCGGAGACAGACTGCCCTTGCGCGCGCGCGGCCTCCGCGTTCGCCTGCTCGATCTCCTTCCGCGTTTCGCGCACCCTTATGCGCAGACCGATGCCCAGCTCGCCGAGTTTGCGTGTCGGCGTGCGCAGCACGTACTCGTCGAGGCCGCCCATCTGGAGAGTGGTGCGATCAGCATTTGCGGCTCCGAGGTGCACCAACTCCGCGCTCAATACCACCCCGGACACCCCCACGACGATAAACGCACCTTCTTCGTCGCTCTGATCGCCGTCGTCGTGATCTTCAGCTTCATCAGCCCCAGCGCCTCCGAATGCATCGTCTTCGAGCGAATGTTCGGGAGCCAGGTGCGGCGCGTCTTCTGCAGGGAGTGCGGGACGTTGTTGCCGTACCGCTTGGATTTGCCGTGGAAGAGACCCTCCTGGGCGCGCATAAAGGGCTGTGAGACTGCCTTCACGGCGGCGAGGGAGGCGGTCGGGCGCATGATGGGGGTTTGGAAGTGAGGCTGGCAATGGACACTGGAAGTAAGAACTGGGCGGGCAATCGGAACGATAGAAACACGTGGGCCGGTCCGACCGTCCCGTCGCCTTTGACGCTCAGTGCAAAGTTGTAAGTTGCCCTCAATTAAGCTGGCGCCATCTTCACTGGTAGGTAAGTCCTGACATGAACTCTACGATATCTATGGAAGCTGATGATTTGATTTTGGCCTCTCAGCTTGAAGGAACGAGCCGGGGGTGATCGAACGCGGGACGAATGTCGCTGCTCCCCGATGTCGAAGGGCTTCTCGCGAAAGCGCGTGGCGTTGCGAACCTCGAGAGGCATCGCTCCGGATACCTACCGACACAACAAGATGCCACCATCCTCTTCGACCAAGCGCAAACTCTTGACGACCTGGACCGCCAGCTCGCGTCCGAGATCGCCAGGCTGACCGAGCTGCGCACTCGTGTACAGACACAGGACAGTATACGTCGCTCGATACTCTCCCCCGCTCGTCGGCTTCCCCCGGAAATCTGGTCGGAGATATTCCTGCAGGCTCTTCCGGATAATTGGGCGCTCATGCACGCTGGCATGCGACCGCTTGGCCTGGCGCAGGTCTGCTATGCATGGCGTACCATCGCGCTGCAGACGCCGCGTCTCTGGACGAACCTCAGCATCTGCACACACAGCGATCCTCGGGCGCCCGTATATAAACCGGCTGTCATCAAGGAAGAGCTCGAAAGGACTGGACGAGCACCATTGCACCTTTCACTCGCCATGTCTTCCGTCGAAGGCGACGCTATACCACAGACGCACCCCTGGAACCCCGAAATCTGGAGCCTCGTATGTGCGGAAGCCAGCCGATGGGAGACCGTTCTAATAGACAACTATGCCTTGGACGCCTTTTCTCTGCATGCCGGTCTTGAATTTCCAGCTCTTCGAAATGTCGCTTGGTGGACGGAGGGCATCGACGATCCAGACGCCGAATATGAGTTACCATTATCCTTCTTCGCAAACGCACCAACCCTAGATTTCCTTCGTATCGCATATCAGGTTCCACCTGTTCGTCTACTCCCGCCGTCATCCTGGTCCCTCGCCGAACTGCACATCACCAGTGGAGACCAGGGGATAGAGGAAGACAAGCCTCCAATCGCGCCTTGCATTCCCTTCATATTGGCCTGCAGCGCCACACTACGAATATGCAACATCTGGTCCGAGATGGCCGGCTCCTTCCCAGAAAACCAAGCGCCCATATCCTTCCCCGCGCTGGAGGAACTTTACCTCGACTGCGCAGCCGTCCACCTCTGCCGCTTGATCTCGGCACCCAAATTACGCATTGTCCACCTCGCGGACTTCGCGCTGGACCACCGGGAACAACCTGTCGACGAGTTCGGCGCCTTCGTCAACCTGCTACGCAACTCCAGCAACTGCCCATCGCTGCGCCAGCTCGCGCTCTACAATCTCAACTGCACTGCGCAGCGCATGGTGCGGTGTCTGCGGCAGCTACCATCCATCGAGAAACTCTCTGTGGAGAACAATATGTTATTCGACTTTGAGGACCCTCCTGTATCGCTACACTCCATCCACGCGTTGACACGTGATGGTACGCGCGCCTCGGATGACCTTCTCCCTCAATTGGTCGACTTGGAACTCCAATACAAGTATGGGGGACCGCCCCGGACTGGAAGGGAGGATGATGCCGTGCGGCACATGGTGGAGTCTAGGCTGCGTCTTCGTGAGCGAGATGGCGAGGCGCTTGCGTGTCTTGGGAAATTTTACTGTGACAGCGACGACAAGTCTCTAAGAACGCTGGTGGAGAGGAACACCGTTGGCCGATAGATTACTTGCTATCGCGCTCCAGGATTGCTTATATGACCCAAAGGCATTGTTCCTTCCTTCACTGGTCACTTCAATGCTCTTCTACGTGCGAAAATGATTATCAGCCCGCCTGGTATCACTGTCAGTGTTGGGACCTCGGAGTCGAGCTCTACCAGGCGAAGCACAACTTAAGTTACAACGACTTGAACAATATGACACGCGAGCCGGCATACGCCGAGCGGCTCCGTCGATCAAGAGGGGCTCGTAATGCTCCTACCTCAGCCTGAGCTCCTGCTATCTACCTTGGACCGTCCATGCATCGTGGTGCGTTGAAGTGCTGGCCATATGGGTAGTATCATACGTCTACTGATAATCGAAACCACAGATGGTGCGGAATCATCACGACTTGCTGTCGACTGGAAGAACCACGTCCCCTGCGGACATGGCTAGCTATCGCGAGGGCCTCCTCCCCTCCTTCGAGCAGGCGGCAACTATCATGGAGGCTATACCGGAACTGGAGTCTCAGCTTGTAAACGTCGATGTTGAGATGGACCGCTTACGGACGCTTCATGACCAGATTTCGACCGAGCTAGCGCTCAAGCGTTCCCTCATCGCATCCGTGCGCCGCCTTCCCATCGAAGTTCTGTCTGAGATCTTTCTTCACCTCTATCACTCTCCCACTCGCGCCAAAATATACGCTCCAGGGAAGCAGACACACGCCAGTCACCTCATCGCAAGCACTGTCGCACATGTTTGCGTTGCTTGGCGTGCCGCCGCGCTTGGGACCCAGCAGCTCTGGTCGCGCATCGACGTCAATAAATATAGCCGGAGCGTTGACGCATATGCTGATGCATGTCTCTCCGGTCCGGCGAGCGCGATCTCGACATACGTTGCCGGGAAAGTGGAGACTGGTCAGGCTTCTCGATTGCCTCCTCCCTCACGCACCCCGATGGCGCTCGATTCATCTGAATGGGTCTATCGAATGCTTCAGTCGCTAGTGTTGCAAAAGTGCTTTGCCCGACTACGCTGTGCCGACCTTGTCGTTCACGTGCGAGACGGTACACAGCTGACAGCTCCATTCGATTTCCTTGCCGATGCCCCTCAGCTTCGGAAAGTGGATCTCGACATGCCAAAGCATGTTTTAGACCATACGCTCAACCTCCCCGTATCATGGAAACTCGTACATTTTGGCTTCGCGTCGCGCAGATTGGACGCCCTGCACGTCCTTCCCACCGTCGCACAGTATGCAGCAACACTGCAGTCTCTCAGCTGCACTGCGAACGGGCGGGCAACAACAACAGTGCAAGCCATCCAGACAATCGGCATGCCTGCCTTGCACCGCATAACCCTCGGTAGCTCTGCGCAAGTATTCATCAAGTTTATCGATGCACCCAACCTGCAGGAGATCAGTCTCATTTCCAACGACCTACGACGGAATCCATACGCAGCTCTGCAGCGCTTCCTGTCCTCTCCAGTGGCACCCGTGAAGTCCTTACACCGACTCAAGATTCTCGAAGTATGGCGCGTATTCGACGAAATGGCGAGCCGACAGCTCCTTCGCTGTCTCAAGAGGATGAATGGTCTACGCGAGCTGGAGATCTCGACTGGCTACATAGGCTGCGACATCAACGCACAAGAAGATTTGCCTGTATTTGTCTCCCCTGTGCTTTGGGATGGCCTTACGGTGCGCGACGGCAAGGCGCCGATCCTTCCAAATCTGCGTTTCTTCAAGCTGTCCTTTGATGGCCTTCGACTCCCGCGTGAAGCGCTTGAAGCCCAGCAACAATCACTCACACCTATGCTTCGATCTCGGGAGACAGCGCGAGTCGTCGAGGGCAGGAAGGTGGTCGCACTCGAGAGGGTTGAGATAATAGACGAAGAAGAGCCCAGAAAGTCAACTCTGTGAATTTGCGCGAGCTCATCAAACCTCATCACATTCACTGAGCGGCTGGTGCGTGTTTTCCCTCAGAATGGTAGCCACAGTTGTTGACAGATTTTTTCCAGCTGAAACATGAGTGATTCGAGACCGCCAGAACGAACCTTGATTGCGGCTCAGCCTAGCGAGGAACTTGTACATGACAAGGATACGATATATGGCGAGGCGATATCCGATCGTATGCACATTTGTTACTGTGACAATGTCCGAGCTAGGCCCTGATTGCGCACTGGGTGGGGACGCAGCAGCGTTGGATGACGAGGCTGCTATCAGAAAGCATACATGCAAACAGAGTCAGACAAACGTGTCGCCATAAAAAAACTTGCTCGCGTCTCGTTCGAACGTGAGATGTCGCGAGACGGCCTGATTTCAGAACTTTCAGAACTTGAACTGGTGGGTCACGCGACCATGTTCGGAGCCGGCAGTCCCGATGCACTAATACACGTGCTGGCCGGAGCCGGTTGTTCGCCAAGTTCTCCACTCACGGTCACTCGAGGATAGATTCGTCATGGCTGCCTGTCTGCGATATACGCGTCGGGTACTTGCACCTCCGTGGTACATACTGAAGGCGCTGATGCACCTCTTAGGTCTGGAAGTCATTTATAGACAACAAGGGTATGGACTGGCACGCGTCGTGAACGGTTGAGATTAAACCGTATGTAGGTCACGACGCGCAGTGTTTCCCCAATGTAAGTGGTTAATTGTATGGGTCAACGGTAATCTCACTCTCCGGCAGCTCAATATCGTGAGCGCGAAACCTGGCGAGGTCGTCACATCCTTGAAGGTCGAGAAATACAACCGTGAGCGAATTGTTGTATCCCGAGCTCTTTTCACGTCCTTGTCATCAAGTGAACCGTGTTGGCGTGAGTTCCAATATATGTGTGCCCTCTCTAATTGCGCTGACGTGTGCTACACAGACTGGTGCGTTCTTCTGCGCCGCGCCCTCTCGAAACGCCACTCAACGACCCCTGCAGTCCATGGCGGACTAGTCATGTCCCTGACAGACACTCTTGGCTCGCTCGCAGTCGCTTCCAAGGGATACTGGATGACCGGTGTATCTACCGATATCGGGACCTCCTTCGTGCGTCCCGGTGGAAAGATTGGCGACTACCTGCACGCGAAGGCCGTTTGCACGGGACTGGGTACCGTGCACCTCTTTCACCAGCAGTTTTTTGCTCGCTTATGCTTCACTTGTAGGCAAGTCGCTCGCCTACACGCGCGTTGACTTCACCAATCCGAAAGGAGAGCTTGTCGCCTATGGCTGTGAGCACCTTCAACACTGTCTGTGTTCCTTCAAAATAATATGTTGACGGCGCTACTCAGATCACACGAAGTACGTCGGCAAATCTGGCCAGCATGAGGTACGAGACGTCGTGGCCTTAAGCTTTCGTGTAATTGACTTCTATCCGTGCAGAAGAACGTGTCGTTCTCCCGGAAGACCGGCGAGGACTGGTTGTACACGGCCGAAGATTTAGAGGCGTAGAAGGTCGTAATGCTGTCCCAAACGTGCGGCACAGACGGATGCCTTCTAAGCTCGGGTACCAACTTGAAGGTCATAGGCCTCATGGCGGCATAGGGCCGGTGCACCCGCACACTGCTGGGATTGATCTCTAACATGCTCTACAACTGAGATGGAACGTTCCCCTTCTAGATGCGCTGGTAGAGACAGAGGAGACGGTATCTCCTGTTGCTTAGGGGAACGCGTAGACGGTGCCGGGAGTGCCGAAGTTCTAGTAGCCATAGCAAGGAAGTTGTTATTGCCGTGCTTATGGGAGAAGAGACAGAGTCGTTCTCGCCATTGCATACCATTTAGCTATAGCATTGGATGGCCCATGGGTCACAAACGGCACCACGAGCGGAGGACAAGGCAGGCACTTAAGTGAGTAACAACCGTCACGGCGTCACCAATCGTCACGTACTCACAAGCAGTTCACATGCACGCATGAGTGTGACGGCGCAAAACATACGTCAACTGGATTCGGAACATAATTTGCGTTTTTGTCCAATAAGGACTGCGCACACCATAGACTGAGTCTGCATTCATCCTGTACATCATGCTTGGATAGGGAACAGTCTAGATGGTACTGAGTATGAGGAAGTGGGTTGTGTAACTTGAGTTTGACAGCGGAAAAGAGCTTCAGTAATAGCCACGACAGTCTGTCTTAAACGCCTCCAGTCGCTTGAGAACCAACCCCTTCTTGGTCGTCTGAGGTTCGCTGCGCGACATCGTCATCTTGTCCAAAGCTATCTTCAACTCCGAATCTTCTTCGTCCCAACGGTTCTCCATATAGTAGTCGTCCTCATCATCATCATCCTCGTTGAAGTAGAGGAGCAGCGACGTGAGGTTCGGGAGGAATTTGCGAGAGGATGGTTTCCGCGTCAACGCCCTTACTAATTCCATCGAAGCGATCGTGTTGAAGTTCGGGATCTCGTAGCCGTCGTTGTCGATGACACTCAGGTGAGTGAGGGAGGGTATACGCCTCAGGCAGCGGATCACCAGATCAGGCGTCTGCTGGACGTTCCTCAATGAGAGGGATTCGAGTTTGGGGCACCCGGAGGATTTGGTCACCATGTATTCGAACATCATCAAATCGCTGGCTGTGACAGGGGAGGGCATGGAGGAAGCATCAAGACACGCTTCGACCAGGTTTGGCGCGCTAATCAGCGCACAGAGGTGGCATGCGCCCACTAGGATCAAGTCTTCCAGTGCGGGGAAAACCGTGGCGTTCTGCGGAAGGCGGGAGAGACGAAAACCTAAGGCTGTGACGTGGAGATATTCCAGCGTGGGGCTGCACGCGAGTATAGCTTGCACGCACGGAGCGAGACTAGCTCTGGTCTGACCCATCTCTCCCTCGCCGCATTTGAGAGTGAGCGTCGTAAGCCTCCATGACGACGGCAGAACGAGGGGTGCGATAGTGTGGTATGTGGAGAGAGACAGGCATCTCATGTTTGGCGAGTTTTGGAAAAAGTCGACAGGGACCTTGTCTAGGTCGCGCGTGGAGAGCGACAACTGGGAAAGGGCAGGGAATAACAGCGGGGGATCCTGCGCGCGCAACGTTCCGTCGGGCAGATGCTCCAAGGCCACACGCTCCCAGCGACTTGCTTGCGTACACATGGCCTGCCAGACATCATCGCTCCAGAAGTCGTCGTGGAGCATAACGTCCTCATAGTCCATGTAGAAGCCCACTCTTGTGAGCAAGTTCATGTGGATCGACATCGGTAGAGGCGCAGACCGCTGAAGGTACGCAAGCGCAGCGTCCTTCCATCCGTGTCTTGGGCATCGATCATCGACGCGTATATTCGTCCAAAGGCTTGGGATCCCCAGCGCGACCGCCCTCCACGTGTGACAGACCTGAGCGAAGTTGAGGGTCTTCGTGCCGATACTTTCGCGGTTCCACACGAAGGAAGCAGCATGAAGATCTCCGTCAACAGCTCGACTGGCAGTTGACGCGCAGGGGCGAGAACACTAGAATCGAACTTCGTTTGATCCATGGCTGCGGTGTACAGCAGGTAAGTTTGCTCTTTTTCTGTGCGCGGTGCGGACGTACAAGGCTAAGTTGCCGAGCTCGCTGAGGAGGCTCGAGGGATGATACCCCTTGCGAAGACGCAGTCGTTACCGTCCGTTGCAGAGTAACCTCTGCAAGAATTCGCTGTGTAACAAAGGTTAGGATGACTACCTTGGTATTCTAGCAACCGTCGTACTTGCCTAAGTTTCTGGGATCAGCGCACTCGCCCTCCGCTGAGAACGATGGGCGAAGTGCGATGAGTTCCGCCCTGCTCTGCCATCGCGGCGAGTTGTAAGCGGCGCTCCGAGGGCTGTAAAAGTTGAAGTTTACCCTCTGAGTGGGCGTAAGGACCCAAGCTCAATAATTGAGATGATGGTGCGAAGCAAGAAACGGATGTCGACGCGTCGGCGCCGCTGCGCGTCTTGTTCTTCACGTTCATCTCAAACCTCCACATCGCCAACGCCGAGCCCAACGTCGCCCGCGATGGACGTCGTAAAGGCCGTCGAGACTATGTGACGCGGATGGTGTCCGAGCCGTCCGCGATGAAGGTCCTCCTGCTCGACTCGCATACAGTGCGTACGCCCCCCTCCCCCCGCCCCGACGAGATCTCACCAGCCCCAGACCCCCATTGTATCCCTCGCCTCCACCCAGTCCACCCTGCTCGCCCACCAGGTGTACCTGACCGACCGCATCGACAACGCGAAGCGCGAGCGCATGGCGCACATGAAGTGCGTCTGCTTCCTGCAGAACAACGAGGACAGCCTGGAGGCGCTCCAGCTCGAGCTCAAGGCCCCAAAGTACGGAGAGTATTACTGTGTCAGTCGTGGTGAATCACACACACACCGTCCATCGCGCGTGCGCCGGCCGTGCTGACCAGATCCAGACTTTAGCAACATACTCACCAAATCCGCCATCGAGCGCCTCGCCGAGCGGACGAGTACGAGGTCGTGCGCGAGGTCCAGGTGCGTGCTGCGGGTCGCCCACTTGAATCTGCTCACATAACGCCCAGGAATACTTTGCCGACTACGCCCCCATCCTCCCCTCCCTCTTCTCGCTCAACTACACCAGACCGCTGTACGCATCCAACCCAAACGCATGGAATCCCCAAGCGCTCGAGCTCGCCGTCCACGGCATCGCAGCCGTCCTCCTCAGCCTCAAGAAGAAGCCCACGATCCGGTACGAGAAGATGAGCGGCATGGCCCACAAACTAGCGGGCGAAATACATGTGCGTCGCACAAATCCACTATAGCAGCATCTAACGCCTGCGCAGCACCGCATACACGCAGAAGAGCAGCTCTTCGACTTTCGCCTGACCCAAGTACCGCCACTCCTCCTCATCCTCGACCGCCGCAACGACCCCGTGACCCCCCTCCTCTCCCAGTGGACGTACCAGGCGATGGTCCACGAGCTGCTGGGCATACAGAACGGCCGCGTCGATCTCCGCACAGTGCCCGACATACGACCCGAACTATCTGTGCGCGCATTTCCCCCGCCGCCAAGCCGTTGGCTAATCTTTACAGGAAATCACCCTCACCACCTCCACCGACCCCTTCTTCCAAGCACACACCTGTCGACGTTCGGCGACCTCGGCGGCTCCCTGAAAGACTATGTGCAGTCGTACCAGGCGCGCTCGGCGGCGCAAACGCCCTCCGCGATCAACTCCATTTCCGACATGAAGCGCTTCGTGGAGGAATACCCTGAATTCCGCAAGCTGGGCGGCAACGTCAGCAAGCACGTTGCGCTTGTGGGTGAGCTCAGCCGGATTGTGGCCGGGACAAGTTGCTCGAGGTCGGCGAGGTCGAGCAGGGGTTGGCCACTAGTTCGGGGGCAGACTTTAAGGTAAGAAGATACGCACTCAGCGAGTCCCCGGTGCTCATATTGTTGCAGAGCCTGCAAACGCTGATCACGGACGCCAGCATAACACCATGGCATAAGTTACGCCTGGTGATCTTGTATGCACTGCGGTATCAGAAAACCCAAACAGTCAACATCGCCTCCTTGATCAATTTATTGCTGGCTAATGGTGTCCCGCGAGAGGACGCTCGGGTAAGGGCCTTCGTCAGCCGCGGGTGATATGTAGCTAAACGTGCCTAGTTAGTATATGTTTTCCTCAACATCGCTGGGACCGATCAGCGGCAAGACGATCTATTCTCTACCGAGTCGCTTTTGGCGAAAGGACGCTCTGCGCTGAAGGGCTTGAAGGTGCGCGACGTCGCATCATCAGTGTCGATATTCTGACCTGTTTGCAGGGCGTCGAGAACGTATATACACAGCACCGACCACACCTGTCGACTACCATGGAAAACTTGTTGCGCGGACGGCTACGAGAAGCGAGTTATCCCTTCATCGAGAGCCCAGGACCAAACGCGGGACTACAGAGGTCCGTCGCTCTCCGCGCCCATGGCAGCGACTTGGCTGACCTTTCGCCAGACCACAGGATGTGATCATTTTCATGATCGGCGGGACAACGTACGAGGAAGCGCGCACGGTCGCGCTCTTCAATCAGGACCCTGTTGCCGCATCTGACGGGAACGTGACCGCCGCGCACGGCACGCGCTTCCTCCTTGGCGGCACCTGCGTACACAACTCGTCAAGCTACCTGGACATGGTGCGCGCCGCTGCGCAGTCGTTCCCGGCGTCCGTGTACGAGCCGCCGCCCGAGTCGGCGTCAAATGCGCCCGCGTTGAACCTCAATCTCGGTGGCGTGAACGTCAGCTTGGGAGGCTCGGCGGGGACGGGGGTGTATAGGACGAGCGGGGAGAATATGGGAGTGCAGGCGGAGGGGATAAGGGAGGGTGTGCTGAGCTTGTTTGGGAAAGTGAAAGAGGGTGTGGATCGGATTGCGATACCATAATTTATGCAGTATCGGTTTGACTGGGGCAAGCTGCTTATACGTATACCTACATATTCATACGTTCTACCTCCGTTGAGGACGAAGTTCAACTCGCAAAAGTCACGCGTGGAATCGATGCGCGGGCGGCCGCACGGCCCGGGACTTGAGGACACGTCGGTGCGGATAGAGGTCGGAAAGTGTACTTGCAGTTCTCTTTCTCCTTCCACCACTTACTTTCGGTGTCCCCCTTCCCTTCCCCTTTCCCATCGGCCTCCTCAGCGGGCGCGGGCTCTCCCGGTAACAATGGCGAAAGGCTTTCTGAGCGCTCTCAAGGGCATCGACGCCTTCGGCAAGGTCTTGCAGTTCGCATCCGTGCCTCTGCAACTTGACTGACGTGTAACTCGTAGACCGCGGAGGATGTCAAGGTCAAGACGCGCACCGGTGCTCTGCGTGAGTTTCCCTCCAAAATTCCGCGCGCCCAATGTCTGACAAGAGTGCCCCCAGTGACACTCATTGCGGCGAGCATCATCCTCACATTTACGACCATGGAATTCTTCGACTACCGCCGGGTCGCCATCGACACATCAGTCGCAGTAGACCAAAGCAGGGGGAACGCTTGACCGTCCGCATGAACGTGACCTTCCCCCGCGTTCCCTGCTACCGTGCGTGTTCAGCTATCAACTTGGGTCAAGTGCTCATTCCGCATACAGTACTCAGCGTGGACGTGACCGACATCTCCGGCGATGTCCAGCGCGATGTGTCCCACAATGTCATAAATCCCGCCTGGACAAGAGCGGAAACCTCATCCGTGGCTCGCATACGGCCGAGTTGCGCAACGAGATCGACAAGCAGAACGAGCAGAAGGGCGGCGACTACTGCGGCTCCTGCTACGGCGGCCTGCCCCCCGCGAGCGGATGCTGCAATACTTGCGAGGAGGTCCGCACGGCATACGTCAACCGCGGCTGGAGCTTCAACAACCCGGACACCATCGAGCAGTGCAAGAACGAGGGCTGGGCGGACAAGCTGCGCGATCAGCCAACGAGGGTTGCAACATCGCCGGCCGCCTGCGCGTCAACAAGGTCGCCGGCAACATTCACCTTTCCCCCGGCCGCTCCTTCCAGACTGGCGGGCGCAACGTCTACGAGCTGGTCCCGTACCTGCGCGACGACGGCAACCGCCACGATTTTTCCCACACGATCCATAGTCTGTCCTTCGAGGGCGACGATGCGTACGACAACCGCAAGCGCGAGGCGTCGAAGGAGATGCGCCAACGCATGGGTCTCTCCTCGAACCCGCTTGACGGCACAGTGCGAGTGACGAACAAGGCGCAATATATGTTCCAGTACTTCGTCAAGGTCGTGTCTACCAAGTTCCGGCCTTTAGACGGCAAAGTGGTACGTGTTGCCTCGTGAATGTTGTCTGCTCTATAGACCACCCTGCACTCTACGCGCCACCCTTCTGATCATCGCTAATGCCTTCCCTCAGGTCAACTCCCAGTCCTACTCCGTCACGCACTTCGAGCGTGACCTTACTGACGGCGGTCAAGCGGAGACTGGCCAGCAGGTGCACGTCCAACACGGCGTGACGGGACTCCCCGGCGCGTTCTTCAACTACGAGATCTCACCCATACAACTGGTGCACTCGGAGACGCGGCAATCGTTTGCGCACTTTGTCACATCGTGCGTTGCTTTCACGCTTGTGCTACGTTCACCCACTCGCGTATCGCTCACCCGTCTTGCTTACTCGTCCTTCTCATGTCGCTCGCCCCACTTAAACTTCCTTCATGCTTTGGTACTCTCTTCACCCACCCCTTACTGACCACCCCTGTAGAACGTGCGCAATCGTTGGTGGTGTCCTTACCGTGGCGGCCCTCATCGACGGCATGGTCTTCGCGACGAGCAAGGCCCTGAAAAAGAGCGGGCATGTGAACGGCAAACTCATGTAACTTATGCATTGTATACGTAGGGCACGGTGCTTGGAATGCTATGCTATGGGTACTGGCTTGCAGCCTTACCGTCCGGGCACTTGAGATGTTCAGTTCCACACGCTTGAGACCCTCAGGCCCCAGTAGTGCATGCGTATCGGTATGGTGGTACAAGATGACAGCAATATAAGATCCTAAGTATGAGATACAGTCCATGAGGCTGCTAGTGACCTGCTCTTCGCTTCGCCGGTGCAGCAGCGGCAGGTTTCGTCGCTGTAGGTCGCCTCTTCTTAGCCATCGCCGCCGGAGAGCCAGGTACGCGACGAAGACGTGGATCGTTGTGTTTAGTCTGCCTTGTCGTCAGCTGCTATTCTTTCAGTCCAAGCGACACCACATACCGGTACCGGTCCACTCAAAGGCGCCAACTCGTCCTCGTCATCTCCCTCATCCTCCGTCGGCGGTGCAGACCTGCCATGCCGCGACCGCGACGTCGACCGACCATGCCTCGATTTCCTCGCGGCCGGCGCCATCACATTCTCCTCCTCGTCCTCAGACGTTATTCGCGCCCCACGCTTGAGCCTGCGCTTCGCGGGCGGCGCGGGCTCTTCCTCATCCTGCGCGTACCGGTCGTCGGCGAGGTCCTCCGTGTCTGTCTCCTCGGCCTTCACTGGCACTACTGCGTGCACGCGGCGAATCAAAACCTGTTGCCGCGGGGCCTCAGGCGGCGGGGGGCTGCGCATGCGCTTCCTGCGGTGACCAGTCGCGTTTAGCGCGGCTAAGTCGATGTGGGCAGAGGCTTCGGGTAGGGCTCTCCGTTCGACCGGCATGGGGTCAACTGGAGCCGGTGTCTTACGTGGGGTCTTCACGGCACGGGGAGTCTTGGGTGGGGCGGGCGTCTTGGCGAGGTCGATGCTGATGCTGTCGAACGGTATGGGGGAGGGATGTCTGCTCTTGGCGGGTTGGGAGGATGTAGATGCACGCTTGGTCGTGGCCGAAGATGTGGAGGAATGGTTATTCTCCCGGAGCGTGCGACGGGGAGTGGCGCCGGCGTAAGTTGTATAGTCATCCTATGGTCATGTGTCAGGACAGTAAACGCGCAGCGAAGCAGACACGCACTTCTTCATATAGAGCCTCTTTCAGCTGATTCCTTAGTTCGGCACACTTCTTGTCCATCTTGTCCCGCTCTTGCTCGACGCGGGCGATGTGCCCTTGCCAGTTCTGCCACTGCGCCTTCAGATCCGTGATGTAAGTCGCTTGCTTGGCACACTGAGGCGGCGTCAGCTATGCGAGGGGGAAGTCATGATTGGGCTCACTATATCCTGGGACTTTTGTAGCTGCAGACATGAGGTTACCCATGAACGGAGCAGAATGCCCTGCGACGCACCTGGCCCCGACAGGCTTCGAGCTCTTCTCGGTATTTATCGCACTGCGCCTTCAAGTCCTGCTGATCGGTCGTCCTTTCCATTTGCGCAGCATACAAGGCCTTTATGGCATCGTCGCGCTCACGTCGCGCGTCGCGTAGTTCGTCTGCGAACTCTGCGCGCACGTTTTCTTCAGCTTCGGACAGCTGAGCAAGATTCAGCTTGATTCAAGCGAAAGGTAAACCTTATTCACCCTGTGCCATTCCCGCTCAATCATGGCAAACGCCTCGGGGAGCACGGGTGGTACTGGTCGCGGCATGGTGGTAGCTGGCAAAGAACAATGGAATGTATTGATATCACGTGGGACGCATCAATGCCATAATAACAATGCAACGGCCCGGTTATCCCGCTTGTTTGTTGTCACCGTGTCCCTTCATCGCACTGCTTATGTCCCCAGTACTGCAGATGCAACCCTCATCACAAAAAGACACCTACATTGAGTGCCACGTACAGCGAGGTTGACGCCGAAATCCGGAAATTGGGAAATTGCAAAGGCAGAAGCGAGCAATCCGGGCGCAGATCCCTCTGCACCATGCCATCCTCTCCGCAGCGGGAACCACGATGCTCCAATGCCAGGCCAATCCAGAGACGCATGGAGCGCTGGGATATTACTTAAGTACTTATTGATGCTCAATCGCATATGGATCCAGACAGCCTGCCGCCTGCAGCATACACAACTTTTCGTCTCGCGCCTTCCCGATCCTCAAAAATCTCAATGTCGGAGTTCATGCGGACAATTGGACTGAGGACGGCCGCGATTTGTGAGGGCGAGGAGCTCAGAGCTGCGCAGTGCGGACAAGGTTAGAAGGACAACTATTTGAACTAAGCGCCGGCGCCTTTGAATCCGCTTTTGGGTCGGCGCGTGTCTTCTTCTTGACCTCGACCTTGACCTTGACCTTGACCGACTTGCCTTCACTCGGCGAACTCGATTGCGGGTGCTCTATCACAGGGGCAGTCGAATTGTTTGCTGTCAGGCTTTTGGTTATCGCGTTACGGCCCTGCGAGCAGTAAAACTAAAATATAAACAAGCTCGCGGTGCGTGTGCAAGTCGTCGTTCGTTCCCTCGTTCTGACTGAATGATGAATTATATCAGATGGAGTCCGTGGAAGAGGCTATTCGTGACGCGCGCACCGTCGCTAATATACGCCTCCATCGCTCGCCTTTCGTCCCGGATGAGCAGGACGCGGCGATCATCACACGGAAGGCGCAAGCACTACGCGAGCTCGAGAAGGAAATCGACGACGAGTTCCTGAGAGTGTTCGCGAAGAAGAAGTCGATCCAGGCTCAAGTCGCCATACACGACGCGCTCACCGCGCCATGTCGCCGCCTCCCGCCAGAGCTCCTCTCCGAAATCTTCTTGCTCGCACTTCCGGAGCGCTGGAAGGACGAGTACGCGGGAAAGAGGAGCTTAGGATATGCCCGTGTATGCCGCTCGTGGCGGGATGTCGCGCTCAAGACGCCGCGGCTGTGGTCGAGGCTTCGCTTTGACGCCACAACGAACTGCCTGGCAAGGCACACGTCCGCTGTGCAGGCAGAACTCGACAAGACCGGCCAAGTCCCACTGGAACTGCATCTTGCCATGGAAATTGAAGCCCGCGCCTACTTTCCCGACCCACCACCCACCATGGACAAAGTCTGGAGCGACGATGCGTGGGCGCTGCTCCATGGGCAGTCACATCGATGGGAGGAGGTGTGGCTCGAGGGGATTCCCATGAGGGCTTACGATGACCTGGTCGGGGATGTTTTTCCCGCTTTGAGGGACCTGAGCATCTGCTTAGGTGAGACGGACGAGGAAATGGACCTCACGGTCCCCCTTCACGCGTTTCAAAGCGCCCCGAAACTCACCAGCTTCTACCTGAGCTACAAACAGCCTATACGCACCCTCACGCTGCCACGGTCCTGGTCCCTCACGACGCTCAACATCTACTGTGGCGAGTGTGACGAGCTCGTGCTCGCGCCATGCCTCGGCGCCATATTGGCATGTAGCGGGACCCTGCGCGAGCTGTACCTCACAGCGGACGAAGACTTCGCAGACCTCCCCATCGGTTTGAAGCCCGCAAGTTTCCCGCGTCTCGAGGTGCTCGACCTTCGATACAACGCCATGCCCTTCTGCGACTTCATCGCCGCTCTCCCTTGCCTCAGAAGCCTGCGCCTCTCCTCCACAGGCGAACGCGATCCCTTCGACATGTTGCACAATATCCTCGACAAATCGGCAGGGGGCAAGTCGCTTCGCACTCTCTCGTTGCAAGAACTGGAGTCGCCCGATGCAGCACATATTCTCGGATGTCTGCGCCGCCTGCCGCAGCTGACGGAGCTTGAGCTGCAGAACTACGAAGACTTTGGAGAGGAGGTCACCCCGCTCATCACGCTGGATTTGATCATCGCGTTGACGCGCGATACTGCAAGGCCCACTTCCCTGACCCTCCTGCCGAACCTCACACGGCTGGAGATCTCGTTCAATGGTATGGAGCCTGACGCTGCATCCGTTGATCTCTTCAAAGCCGCCATGTTGGAGCTACTCAACTCGAGGAGACGTGCTCGGGCGGTGGACGGAATGGATCTCGCCCTCCTGGAGTTCTGCTCTACCGATGGCCCTGGTCGTGGCAATGTACGCTGGCCACCTCGAGAAGGCGAAACTTCTCAGGACAACGGCCTGGAGGACTCGGACATGGACATGTGACCTTCACGAAATGGGACAGGGGACTTGGTCGAGCGTTCGCAAGACTCCTCGGCCATCCCTCTTGACGAGCATGGGGGCTAGGACTTGCAGTCCAGGGGAAAAAGTATCTCTACGATATGCCATTGTTTATTCTAATGATTCTGTGCAATACTTACTCTATGTAGCGTCGTCTTTGGTCACACCGTGCCGCGCAGCGGATGGCGCAGCTCACAGTCCTCGCTGTTCAGTATCGGGACTGAGGCCTACTCCCCTCCGGCATCCCCCCGCACCGACGGTTTGCCGCCTTCGATTATAACTTATCTTGAGTAGTGTGTCTGCAATATTCCTGTTGCCCTCACGGCTCGTGTACAGCTCTGGAAAGCCTCGAGGACTGCAATCTATCTGCAAGAAGCTGTAATAGCGGCTGCGGTACGTAGAAGGAAGCACGACGCTATCGACCTATAAGCACTACATAAGCTGCATAGAACTACGTAGTGTCGATGCAATTTCAGATCTGAGCAGGGCATTGGTGAAATCCGTCAGGTGCCGCCATGTTTGCTCACATATGCGTAGGACGTCCTGCCTGTCTGTGGAGGATGTTCCGCGGCGGCAACATGTTTTTCCAGGTCGTCTCGCGGATATTTGCCCGCCAACAGCACAAGGTGACAATTTTAGGCGCACCCAGCACATCCTCGATGTTCTCTCTATACAAAGGCCCTTCGCCGGAAGACATGCGAGAGCCGTCGCGCGTAGCCCTTCGGCATCGATGTTCATTGTGCCGGCACGGGCGTCGGCATCGACGCAAACAGCAACAGCTCTCAGCTCTTGACCCCGTGACTCAGGAAGGTTTCCGTTCATTGCTTTATACTAAAGAGCAACGACCATGCAGGCTTTTGGGCAGGCCAAAACTGTGAAAGATGTCCCGTATCGCTACCGTCTTCGTCGCCACAGGCCTTCAAGGTCAGTTGAACTTGTATGCAAACGACTGTGGCTTCTGTCATCAGTAACCTGCACCGATCTTACTTTATTCTTTACAGGCACCTCCGCCATTCACGCCCTTCTGAAAGACGGCACCTTCAAGCCTCGTGCTGTTACGCGTAACGCAAGCTCCGACTCCGCGCTCGCACTCGCAGCCCTCGGCTGCGAAGTTGTTGAAGCCACCTTTGAGGATAAGGAAGCTATCAAGAGGGCCGTCGCCGGCGCCGAATGTGTTTTCCTCGTACGTCTCGAATTCGTTCGTGCGCTATACCAATATGCTAACTCGGTTCTCAGGTCACTCTCCCTTTCCAGGACGACGTTCCCGAATATACGCAAGGCGTCAATGTCATTGAGGCGAGCAAGGAGGCCGGCGTGAAGTTTATGCGTTCAGGTTCGTAATCAGATACTATGCTAATTATCCGCGACCGTAAACCTCTGTCCTCACCTCTTTTCCAGCACCCTCCCCGGCCTGAAGGATATATCTCAGGGAAAATATACCAAGGGTGCTCTCTTCGATGGTCAGTGCCACTCATGTCCTCGCCGCGTCACATAAGACCTCACACCTGCGCAGACAAGGCCGACATTCAGAAATACCTTGAGGCCTCTGGAATAGCTTGCGCGTCTATCTGCCCTGGCTCTTTCGTCGAGAATGTAATGAGGCAGTAAGTTCTTCGCCTATAAACATCACATGCGAAATCTACTCCAGTCATTGTTGCTGATCTTGTCCTGCTCAGGTATTCACCTGCACTTTCGAGAAGGCCGACACGGGATATGTCTTTAGCACGCGCGAACCCCTAGGCTACAGCTACAGCTGGACATGGATCAGTCGTGACATGGGCCTCGCGGTCACAGCCCTCTTCACAAAGTACACGACGCGCCTGCCCGAGATCAACAAGAAAACCTTTGCACTGGGAAGTCAACGGATGACAGCAGAGGAATTCGCGGCGGCGCTAAGCAGGTGTAAGTCGTCCAGGACGCCGTTCCGGAGCTGTGGAAAGGGCTAATGCCGTCGGTTGCAGGCTTGGGGGAACCGATCCAGGTGAAGCACTTGGACAATTCTGGAATCGACGTTGCCATCGAAATGGTGTGTAGGCCTTGCTCGGTACTGGCAACGATGTGTTGACAAAATTGACAGTACGCCTGCGTTATGGAGCATGACTTGTCTCCGTGGATTGATGTGCCGGACCAACGCCTGGAAGCTCTAGGTGTCAGAGTTGGAGCTATCGAGGACTTTGCGAGGACGACTTTGAAAGAACATCTGAAGGCTTAGATTGTTCATCCGCCGCCTGGCCGGGCATCGGTAGCATCGCAAGCTCCTGACCATTGTCGTCGGCAAGTGAGGCGATGTGAGTGCTCTCGGGACGCAGAGGCCTTATTGCATCTGAACTGCTACGAGTCGCAGGGGATACGCTGGTAGCAGTCGAGCCTCATAGGTGGATGTACCCAGCGACAAGTAGTCAACGATAGGCGCCAGTGTTGCTTACAAGATATTACTCATCTATAACAACAACAATTGCAAGGTGTGCCCGTGAGAAAAGGCGCGCAGGTCAGAGGGCTACTTTACGACATTTATCTGACGTTATAGTGCTAGCCATGAATGTCGTGAGGATCATAAGATGCTGCCAGCTACCCATAGCATAGCCCTTCGTTCACTTCATCGCCTCAAAGGCCGGTCCTCCCTTCCCAAACATGCGACGCAAATCGCCCACGAGCAGTTCCGGAACCTCATACGCTGCAAAATGACCACCCTTCTGATGATCAGCTTCAAACACGACGTTGCCCATCTTCCGCGTCCACCTGCAATCGCATAAGCAACCACCCCTACACCGAAATAGTCGCCCAACGTACGCTTTGGGAAATCTCGATATCTCGCGCGGGAAGAACGAAGCCGAGGGGGATGGTGGGCGGCGAGGGCACGAGATTGTAGATGGAGCCCAGTCCTTTACGCTGCATAGCCTCATAGTACGTGCGGAAGGTGGCTGCAGGGCCGGCGCGCGAGAACCAGTAAACGACACCCAGGTCAGAACTGGGAAAGTAGTTAGCACAAAAGCAACCCAGAATGCCGCCCGTAATGCGGCATGCCGAGCATGTTGGGACTAAGAGGACTCACTCTCATCATCAGTCCATGGATATCGTCTGTCCATGCCGTGATCTTGTCCGCAATCCAGGCCAGGAGGCCGACAGGCGAGTCAGTCAAAGCATAAGCAATCGTCTGCGGCTTCGTTCCCTGCAGGTTCCCGTCAGCGCTCCACAACTCACCGAAGTCACGCACTTGCAGCATCGCGTACGCCATCTCCTTTTGGCGGAACTCGTTTGTCTTCGCCCAGCGTCCTGCTCCTCTTGGGAGAAGGACGACAGCGGTGTTTCGTCTGGGTCCCGCTGTGGCGGATGTTCAGCAACGGTAGAGCGCAGACATGAAGACGTACAACGGAAAGTTTGTGTGCCACGCCTTCACGCTGCTGGGCCCGTATTTACTGGCAAGAACTCTTGCAACCTTTTCGTGTGGGCGATCATTAGATATTGTGCGGCGCTACGAGACTGCTCGACTTACCGACATGCCCCAGTCGCCACCTTGGACCACTGTACCCGATATCAGCGGAAAAAGTTTTCGAACACGGTGGGACGCACCGTATTGTCCATACCCAAGGGAGGTCATCACAGCATGGCAGGCCTACCGAAAGAACCCTCAATGGCAGATCTTCGCCGAAGATTAGGGTACGGATTGCGCACCTCCGCGTATTCCGGAAGCCCAAAGCCTCTCTTCTTGGGCGCTTCCGAGAACCCGTATCCTGGGAGACTGACTGCAATGACGTGAAAGCTGGGATAATCCTCCGAGGCCTCAGTCAGCAACGGTGTAATTTTTCGCGCCTCGAGGAAGCTTCCCGGCCCTGTCACAAATATACATCAGCATTCGCAAGTCGACCACTTCGCTCGCTGGGCTTACTTACACCCGTGGACGAAGAGCAAGGGAATGGCGGCGCCCGCCGCGCTCTTCTTGTGTACGAAGTGGATGTTGATCGTCCCATGCCCCTCGACCTTCACGTCCGTCGTGAACTGTGGCAGCTCGGCGTTAATGGCAGCCTCCTGGGCGCGCCAGTCGTAGCCGTCCTGCCAGCGCTTGGCCAGGCGCTTGACGAAGGAGAGCGGGGCACCGTAGTCGGTCCCCGCGTCTTCAAGCTCATCCGGCCAGGTGGTGAGCTCGAGCTTCTTGCGAAGCAGGGCAAGTTTGTCGTCTGGAACAGCGATGGTGAATGGCGAGGGAGAAGGCATGGGTTTTCGAGACAGAGGACTTTTGAACTGCAAGTTGAGCTTGATTGAATCGTTGAGCTGAAAGGGTGGCTTCCTCTTATATAGTCCCCCAAGTACTCTGCTCCGAGTCCGAGATGCAGCAAGAAACTGTATTTCCTGAGTCAACGCCCGTCAGTATCGCATATGAAAGAGTTTCAAGTTGATGCAGCGACTTACGCTCAGTGGTCAAGTAAGCCCGTCATCGATATCATCGCATCAAGAACGGTTGCAGAGAATGGGGCACGTTTGGGGACTCACGTCGGTCAGAGAGTCATACGTGCCCAGTATAGTAACTTTGCAAGCCACGCGACATGCACCCTGCCAGTCTCTCGCAATTCGGATGACGCCTCGTTGATCTTCAAAGTTGGGCTGAAGTCCGATAGCCACAGATGGCTAAAGCTAGCGTGGCTGGGTATTTCATCCACTGGAATGACACAACCTTGCGATATGCAAATTAAGTCTCCAAGATTCAAGCTTCAAAGCTTCAAGGGTTTCGCGTGATGTAAATTGAACATGCAGTGAAGGTGAGAGCCAAGGACGCGTCGCGTGCTGACGCGCCTTGTCACACCGCGTTGTCACATTCAGCACGCGCGCTGCGTGACGCCACATTTTTCTCAACCACCATGTCCTCACGAACGCCCTCGGGAGCGGCCTCAGCGTTGCGCTCTTGCAGCCGTGCGGGTTTCAAAAATGCGAGCTTTCGTCCCCATGCTGCTTGCTGGCGGGCGACGTCATTTGCACTCTTAATACCACACGCAAGAGGCAGCGAACCACGAAGCCAAGCCTTCTCGACGTCCAATGCGTTTGAAGCCTCCAAGCCTGTAGCCTCCTCCAAAACCGCCTCCCCTGCCGCCGAGAAGCCTGTGATGACGCTTGCCGATGCTGGCCTATCATCACCGAACGCCGATCAAGAGACGGGGGACTTCCGTCCACCATGGTTCTATAGGTTCACGAAGCTGGCAATGTTCGCAGTGATACCTGGTGCGTGTGCAATGGTGCTATATTGCGTGTTATACTGATGATTGCTCTCCTTGCTTTGCGCAGGAATCGCATTCTACAGCATGTTCTTCTACAACTGGGGCGAGACGGAGCACGTCTTTTCCGAGGTGCGTGACCAACGTCGCTCCCTGCCTTGATCTGACCTTCCCTCATCAGCCGCAACGGTGGAAGGCACGACTCCTGGGGGAGCCCGAACCCACATTCAAGCCGGCCGTTCTTACTCGGACTATACCGCGTACCGCACTGTCCGGGGAGGAGGATCAGGCGTCGAGGGCCGCTCTGCTTGCTGCAGCCGACGAGCAAATACGAGCTGAGATTGACGCCGCGCACAAGGCGGCGATGGCGGCGGTGGAAGGAACAGAGGTTGCTACGAAATAGTGAGGCCTTGCTCTACGCACGAGTAATGCATTGCTGTAGGACGTGCGGCTGCACCACACACCCTCCCTCACTGACGAATCCCCCGTACAATATGCCACGACCCTGTGAAGGTCAAAAATACGCCGATGGCTGTCAACTCATTCTCTCCCCATGTCGGGATCATCCTGCCATTGTACGCGTCAGGCGCCCCAACAGACCGTGTGTTCCATTGTATTCCCGACACTTGGTATGCGCTCCGGAAGGCGGCGACTGGCCGCCAAGGGCCCGGAGGCCATAATGAATGATGACGCACAGCCTGCCCCTCTCGGGATGTCCGATCGCGGATGCAGCAAACTGCATCCGCATGCCTCTGACAACGATGAACCCGCCAGCCGCGCCTCACTCATCATCTCCTACTCCCCACCACAATGTCCTACTACGATGTCAGCGACGATGAGGAGTTCCTGTCCGACGAGCTTCCCCCGCTCAAGCTCGACTTCGACGTATTCCAGCGACACATCCTTGACTCTCCTGTGTCGGGCAGAATCACCTCCTGGAAGCGCACGTCCCGCGGGAGAGCACACGAAATATTCATACTCCATGGCGAGGAGGGTGTGCCGCCCGAAGGCTACATCGCTCGCTTTTCTCGCTACGAAGAAAAACCTGAAAAGCTGCGCAGCGAAGCCGCAACCATGCAATACGTCCGCGCGCACACCACAATCCCCGTTCCCGACATCCTCGTCCTTTCCGATGACCCAGAAAACGGCGTGGGTGCGCAATACGTCGTGATGGGCCGCGCGCCAGGCGCACCCCTTGACACGCTCTGGCCGGTCCTCAGCGAGGAACACAAGCGCGCTGTCCTCGACCAGATCGCCAACGCCCTCGCCCAACTCGCCCGCTTACGATTCGACCAGATCGGCTCCCTGCACGCCAACGGTACGGTCGGGCCGCTCATCTACGCGCGCGGCCAGCGCGACACGGATCGCGTCGAGGCGCACGCGATGGGCCCCTTCCGCGACACCCTCACCTGGCTCGAGGCCTACCTTGGTGTCATCGGCGCGCTCGCGGAACATCTGCAGCCCGAACTCGCCGGAGCTCGCGACGCTGTTACGTGAGTGCGCGGCGGCGCCGGGCCCGCCCCTCGCGCCGCCGTTCCGCCTCATGCACATGGACTTTGACGCGCAGAACTTGATGTTTACCAATCCCACCGTCACCGGGGAGGCGCCGCGGCTGACGGGCGTGCTCGACTGGGAGTACGCGCAGACGGGGCCGCTATACTATGTGTACGAGTATCCCGGTTTCTTGCTTGACGGCGTCACGGCAGAGGAACAGGCGAAGAACGTCCAGTGGCGGGAAGTTCTGTGCAAAGCGATCTGGGATCAGTTCCCTGAAGGGTCCGAGGAGCGAAAGGAGGCGATGGCGTGTCTGCCGGAAGGGAAGTCGTCGAGGCTGAATGGGTTCAAGGAGCTGTTCATCACGCATTGCAATGTGGACATCGTGGACGGACCTTGAAGAGCTTCGTGGAGGAGGAGAGGGCCGGAAAGGGCAAACCATTCGGCTGGCTCTCGGACGCTAGTGAAGGGACGGCTAGCGAATGAGGTGAGCCGCCCTACAGCTACTTTGACATGCGCTTCATGATTTGATATGCAGCCTGCTCGCACGCCCTCCTTGAATCGCGCAGACTATTTCTTTCATCGTTCTCATCAATCTGGGGCCTGGGCATAGATAGCGTATGAAGGACTTTCTTTCACTGTGGTTTTGTAGTCGCGGTTGATCCGCCATCGAAATTGTATCGTCCATAACCTGAATGTAGCACATATCTGCATGTCCTCGAGCTGCGATGTCTTAAGTAGGAGGAACCTGAAGTTACGGGATCGTTTATCATCCTGAAATCCTATGCTGAGAGACAGTCATTGGAAACAGCGCTCGGTCGGGTGGAACAAGGAAGGTGCACCCCAGCCGCTGAGTACGAGTACTTGAGTAGGTGAGTAATATCCTCATAAGATATGGTTCAGGCCTTGCGGGGACCAGCCCTCAAGGGCGTCTTGTCCATCAACGGTGAAGTGCTCCAGTTGGGCCAATTGCTTCCCATCGACCGTCCATTCCTTCCTTCTCGACCTCTTCAAAGCCTCCAGCGCATTGTAGAAACGCCAATCTGCTGCGTCCTCCCTTCTGACCCGAAAGCCTACCTCTAGCCGCGCGAGGTTCGGCAGCAGCGAGAGAGTATCCGGTGTCTCGGCGTCGCGTGTCATCCATTCTAGCAGTTGCATCGTGATGAGTGGCAGATAGGCCTCGCCGATGCCCTCGTTGTTCTCGAGCGTGAGCTCCGTCAAGAGCGGGAGACGCCGGAGACAGAACTCGATCTTCCGGGAGTCTGTCGGCTCCAGACCCCTCAACGCGAGCGAGCGCGTCGACCTGCAACCTGCCGAAAGGGCCATGATGCAACTTAAACCACTTGTGGCATTGATATGGAGGTCTGGCCATGCGGAAAGGGTCAAGTCCTTGACATTGGGGACGACTAGGATCCAGCATAAGTAGATGGCTTCGTGTCCAAGCGTGAGTTGTTCTAGATGCGGGAAGGTCGTTTCGATAGGGTCGACGGTTAGGGTTCCTGTATCATCCGCCGTTACCGTTAGCGAGCGTAAAGTGTCGCTGCAGGCCACAATCGCGCCGATGGACGACGAGAGTTCTCCATTGCTGATATTGCCGCAATGTATCTCCAGTGTGGTTATAGCCCACGTATGGGGCAACACGAAGGGGAGGAGAGGGGAGTAGTAGAGGATGTGCACGGTCGTAATTTGCGGGGCGTTTCGGAATGCGTGAAACGGGAGGCTGACGATGCTACCGTCTTCTTCGTCCACGCGGAGAGACAGCGTATGCAGCATGGGGAGCATATGCGCAGACAGAGCGTCGTATGCTTGCAGCGGGACTTTGGAGAAGTGCACTCGCTCCCATCTATGAGACTGAGCGCAGAGCAGCGCCCACGCCTCCTCGCTCCACTTAGGACCAGGATCGTGTAGCATAGAAGCAAGTCTTGCCGAGATATAAAGGTCCAGAGGTACCTGTCCCGTCTTGTTGAGCTCGGTCTTCAAGGCGGATATGTGCTTGCGCAAGGGGTTGAAGTTATCCTCGAAACAGAGTGTTGACCATAGCCTCGGCGTATTAGTATAGTATTACGCGCAACATTGCGCCATGAGAGGCAGGCGTCAGCAAAGTTGGGACCCTGTCTTGTCCCAGCAAGGGCGTCCTTCCAGCTCTCCGGCAACGCAAGTTCGAAGATTTCGGAGAGAATTTCCGGGGGAACTCGGCGCCATGGCGCGACCAAAGCATCGTGTATAGCGATCTGGCTTCGGAGAGCGTCTCTCTGGGCTTCCAGCCTCCGGATCGCCTCGATGATTTCGAGCTCGAGACTGTGTAGTTCTTGCGCCTTCTCCGTTATAGCAGAAGCATCCCCTTCGCTCGGCACATATGCGGAACGGTGAAGTTGCAAGTTTGCCACGGCGCGAGCGCCCTCGATAGCTGTTTCCGATGCAGTTTTCAATTTCATGGGCTGGATCCAGCAATTGAAGCGGAGACGCTGACATAATGAGATGAGGACTTAAACTGGAGCAAGATCATATGGAATACCTCGTTGCGTGTGCCTTCAGTGACCAGTCTGATAGAGACGGTGGTAGGCTTGGGCTATGAAGAACGTGTCGAATGCCGTACTCGGCAGATGCCGAGTCACATGCCTTCCCCGTGCTCCGGATGGTTGAACTAGAGTATACGTCAAGTAGACGTACACCATGCACAAGAGCTGGATCACCAGTGATGGGTACCGGCGATGGGTAGAAGTCCCCCCTTTTTTTTAAATAGCTTATTTAACGACAATCAATTGGTGAATTCCCTCTCCATGGGCGTAGAGAGATCCTGTCGCGTTGACAGGAAAATTTTCTAAAACACACCAGCGGCTTGCCGTCTCGCTCACGAGGACACAGCCTGGAATCCACCATCCTCCGCACTACATCGTCCGCCCTTATGACTGTAGTTACCAAGAACCTATAATCGAGCTCCAAGTCGTCCAGCCTGGGAAGAAAATCGTCCGAGGCGCGCGTTCCGTCGCGCGTCAGCGCAAGGATGAGACTGAGCCACACAGGTGGGTCCCCGGAACTGAATATGTTCTCAGTGATTGAGAGTTTCTCGATGGACGGTAGCTGCCGCAAACGCCGCGTGATGCGCTGTGAGCTGTATTCGATGTCGGAAAACGCGAGCTCGCGGAGAAATTGGCAGTTGTCAGAGTTGTCCAGCATTTATTCGAAGGCGGCGAACTCGTCGCCAGGTTGAGACCAGTCGTCTAGCGCGAGCTTTGCTAACCGGACGACCTGTATATTGGGCGCCGAGATCAACCGGCAGAAGTGAATGGCTGCCCAGTCGAGGTGAAGTTCCTCGAGTACGGGGAAGGGTACAGGCGTTTTATCTTCTGCAAAAGAGCCAAACATCTCGGACCAGACGTGGCATGTTCGTAGCGTGGCACTGCAAGCCAATATGAACGGAATGCAAGGCGCGATTGGAGGCTTATCTTCTTCTATCCCCTGGTCTCCACTGATAATGCGCAGTTTGGCGAGGGACCAGGATGGCGGCGGGAGTAAACGAATAGGTGGAACCTGATATTCGATATGAAGGAAGTCTAAGTTCGGCGCGTTGACGAAGAAGGGTGATGGGATCTCGTATTCAGTGAGAGGATTGTCGATGTCCTTCGTCCGCCAACCGATACGACGAAGAGCGGGAAATTCTAGGCCGACATACATAGCAAAGGCCTCCGAGGGATAGTCGTTGAGCACAATGGTTTCCCATCGGTCGGCCTCTGCACACAGTATGTTCCAGATTTCGGGGCCGTTGTCGTGCACCCAGAGCCTGTCATCCTCGATGAAAGACACCGGATCGGAGCGCATGCTGAGTGTGAGGTGCAACGGTGCTTGCGCAGTCTTCTTGAGTTCTTCGTAGATGGCAGCTGGGTTGAGTACGGGCGCCCTGAGATCGCCATGTACGCAGATACGGAGGTTGGTCCAGAGACGCGGCGTCTGCAGGGCGATGGTACGCCATGCATAGCAGACCTGTGCTAGAGCGAGCGGTCGCATGCCAGCGTACCTGTGCTCCCATTTGACCGGAAGAGCCTGCAGAAATATCTCTGACCAAATCTCCGAGGGGAGGCGGCGAGGGGGCAGAGTAATGAGCGACGGAGACTGTCTTGTGTTCGTACACGAGCGCGCAGCTCGGTCAGCCTGGCGATCTCGGACGTGAGCCGCCTGTCCAGGTCGTCAAGAGTATGTGCTTGCTCGGAGAGGATGTGTTATCTTGCTGTGTCGGTACGTATCCAGAGCGATGCCTCTCAAGGTTCGCAACGCCGCGCGCTTTCTCGAGAAGCGCCTCCACGTCGGGGAGCGGCATCTGTCCTCTCATGAGGTTTGACGTCGAGCCCTTCGAGATTGTTAACCTTCGTACTTAGCATAGAGCTCGAGACGTACCTGGCAGTGTAGTCAGTGCTAGCTGGTCGAGACTCCAAGGTAACTGGAGAGCAACCTAAGAGGTACGCGGCATTGCGATTGCCCGTCGAAATATCCGGCCCGGGTTGACAGAGCGCTCAGTGCACAACTTTTACTTTCGTTATGTCTCTGCTCGCTGGTCTCCGTTCGTGCCGCCAGCTGCGCCTGAGCGCCTTCAGCTCGGTGGCGCAGACGCTGCCCGCGCGCACTGTGGTCACCTTCACCGCAGACCGGCCCACAATTCCTCCCCCCACGCGTGCGTCTCAGTACTCGTTCCCAGCAACCACCAACTGACAGCTTCTAGCGAACATGAACACCCCGGAAAGCTTCCTGAAGGGCATTGGGCGCGGCGCGGAGAAGAAGGTCGAGACTGAGGAGTGGGACAAGTTCTGGGAACTGTCGGGCAAGGACTTGAAGAAGGCCGGCTTGGCCATCAAGGACAGACGGTGCGTTGCAGATACAGCCGAGAGAATCAATCTGACGTCCAATGTTAGCTACGTGCTGTGGTGCATGGAGAAGTACCGTCAGGGCATGTCCCTCTCCGAGATTGCGTACGACCCAAAGCCCAAGAAGACGGTCCGCGGGTGCGTCTGCGGCGTTCCATACCACCCTTGACGCCCACTGACACCCCTACAGGTGGGGCCCAAAGGTGCAGAATGGCAAGCGCATCCGTTCGCGGCGATTGAAGAACAGCTTGAAGCCGAAGAAGAGAAAGTAGTCGATTCTGTGGTTCTATCATTCTATTCTACACTGCGTTGCGCGTCCACTGCTGTCCGAACATTAGTATGAATGATTACAATAACAAGGCAAGAGAGGTAAGTCGAAGAAGGTTCGGATACGCTGACTACTATGATACAGATGATAGTGAAGATCATGTCAGTCCTCTCAGTCCTCAATGAAAGGCAGCCACGCCTCACGCTCTTTCTTCTCAAGCATGTAAGGTGAGCCATAACACCTCTCAATCGGTTTCTTCAACTCCCGGCCATGGTTGAGGTGCCGCAGCATCGCGTCCCTTCGGCTGCAGATCTGGAAGCATCCGCCCACGCGCCGGTTGTTGCTGGGACCATACTCCTCGAACTCCTCCGGGACCTCAAAGTCTTCGCGGTTTTTCACGGGAACGCCGAGGCAGGCCCACAGCTTGATGTAGTGCGTGTCGACGTGCCGGAGGAAGTCTGGCCGCCGGACCATCCGCTTCTTGCAGATGGTACACTGCCAAAGGTCGTCCTTGCGCTTGACTTGCTTGGCGCGCTTCCACGTCTCCTCGTCGACCTGCCTGTTGCGCGACGCCGCATTCTGGCGCTTGCGCTTCTGAGGCGGTCCGGTCGGTGCTGGGGATGGACTGCGTGCCTTGCGCTTGCGACTGCCACCCGACGAGGTATTGCGAGCGGGGCTCGCGGCTTTGCGACTGCGGCGCGGCGGAGGTGGCTTGCGAGGGGATTTCACGGGCTTGCTGCTGGGCGCGTCGTCCATGTACACGTCCTGCTCAGGAGTGTAGACGTCGCCGTCGTCGCAGTCTCCGTCGTACTCCTCGTCGGTGTCCGGCTCCGGCGCGATGGGGACGCGCGCGAGGCGGCGGCGTGCTTCCACGTAGTCGGGTGTCTTGATGAGGTAGGAGGGATACGTGCGGGGAGGCGGGCGGTATGGGGTATCCGTGACAGGTGGCGGAAGGTATGGGACCTCAGGGGTGGGTGAAGGACGATACGGAGGCGGCGTGCGATATGCGCCAGGCGAACTGCGCGCTCGGACGAAGGGACGGCATTCCCTCTCTTCCTCGAGCTGGTCGACCTCTTCCGCGAGCAGCTGGTCGACCTCATCCTCCACCGGGTCGACCTCATGCTCCACCGGGTCGACGTCCACTTCCATCTGGTCGTCCTCCCCGGCTTCGTGGACAGCCTCCTCCAGCTGGTCCACTTCGTCCTCGGGGCTAAACACGTGTCAGTATACAATCATGCCCTCGGCGCGCGCCCGACTCACCAGGATCCCTTGGGGTATGCGCACCCGTCGATTTCAGAGATCACGTACTCGACATCGGCCTCGGGCGAAGGCGACGGGTTCGCCTGCTCGAACGTGAGCGGGCGAACGTCGCAGTCCGAGTCTTCATCGCTCGCGTCGCTGTCATCGTCGTTCATGCGCGCGCCGCGCGACGAAAAGGATGACCGCGAAGACCGGAATGAGGAGAGCGAGGACGGCGAGGCTGCCGGCGCCGCGAGCGTTTTGCCCTTTGCGGGCGCCTTGTAGTAGAAGTTGTCCCCGTGGACCACAGCGATAGGCATAGCGAGTACAACAGACGATTAGATGCGCTAGATGGACGGAAGACAAGAGGACAAGGGGATGATAACTTGGATAGAAGCATGAGCCCTTATATCTGTGCGTAGACCTGTGCCACGCCTCTTTCGAACAAAAGGCTACAGCACCATCGAGTCACGGTGCGCATGGACCATCGTCTTATTATCACCAGCCCCTTTGTGACCGCTTCTGGACAGCTCGGCTTTGGGGCCTTGCTTTGACATTCTGGCCGTAGTTGCAAAGGAGACCCTATGATGATGCTAGTAGAACCATATGGATATGCGATGATTAGGAAACGTGGCAGGGTGGCGCCGCGCGCAGACACCGATTGGACGTCCGAAGTATGTTCGGGGTCCAGACAGCATACTTGATGCACTGACGCGCACGCACTGACCTTCATTCGCTCCTGCACCGCTCCTGCGTGATTTGAGGCACGTAAGACAAGAATGGTAGAATGTTAGCAGGTTGGGCGTTCAGCGCTCGTGATTCGAGTGTTGCTGGCCGTACGCGCGTAGGTAGTCGCCCGTCTTGCCTGAGGGGGCATATGTAGGTTAACAATGCAATCATGTAACAAGTCGTGGTTTGTGCCGCACAAAGCAAGCCTGGGAGCATCATGGCCACGAGGGCTATACTTGATATGTTCAATCGTCGATCCCTACACGCGAAGCCTATGTAGATACACGCGTAGGTCGCAATATCAACATCACACAGCCTGAGCTAGTCGTGGACGATGTACATCGGTACGATGATCAGAGTGCGCCTGGTCACGACACATCGTCGTGCAGCAGCACATATTCCCGTGCGGATGTCCCGAACTTAATCACTTCAGCCGGTGTCAGCACATCACGCAACACAGCACATATCCCTGACGCACCGTCGTTTAGCTTGAGCTCGTAGTACCGGGACTCCGGTATACGCTCGTCGTTCACCTGAGTGCCATTAGTAGACTCGAGGTCGATGATGAACGGCCTGCGAAGGGGGATTAGTGGGAGGCGGGGAAGGCTGGAGGACAGACGGACTTGACCACCCCCTTGACTTCGCCGAATTCGTTCTTCTCCTTGATGTGACGATCTTGGATATAATGAGTACGTATACAGAATCGAAATAACGCGAGGGGGGCGTACATTGAATGACGGCATGCTGTTTTGAGCAAGATGGATGTTCGATGTAGATGTCCGCGACGAGGCGGTCGCGTCCAATGAGGTAGGCGCTCTGACGATTGACGTGCAAGAGCTCTATATGGTGCAGGACAAGGCAACAGCGTGCGAAGGGAGTGAGGGGAAGCGCAAGGAGGAAAGTCAGCAAAACACTCCCTCACGCAGAAATTGCACGCACCGACTTGCTCTGCGCCCTTGAAGACGTAGAGCCGCCAGCCCTGCACAGGTTTGCGAGCCTCAGGCGGCTCGTTGTATTTTAGCAGCGTGCTGTTCCCGTCCACCGTCTTGACCGTGTTCGTCTCTGCTGCGAGCAGTCCAGACGGCTTGTAGTTGGGCTTCCCCTTGTCCTCCGGCGGCGCTGACTGCGAGCCGTCGCGGCGGGGAGAGGCTGAACGTCTCTCTGACCCTCGCCTACTGTCTCGCCTCTCCCCCTCGGCTCCCCTTCCATCACCGTCTCTCCGCCGGTCGTCGTCCCGCCGTCGCTCGTACCGGTCTCTGTCGCGCTCCCGCTCCCGTTCGCGGTCTTTCTCTCCGTATTCGCGTCGCGGTCCGTACTTCGAGTCCTCATCATCTCGGTCGCTTCTGCGAGGGTGTCCGCGGTCGCCTCCGCGCGAGTAGCCGCGGTCATCTCGTCGTGAATACTCGCGATCGTCTCTGTCGCGCCTACGTGGTGGTGGGGAGCGGGAGCGGGGCATGTCTGTAGAGCGAGCGTCCCTACAAGAAGCCTTTCTGCAAGTAACAGTAGAGGTCCGGGCAGCGACGCCTAGTAGTATCGCGAGTGATGGCAGGACAGTCGAAGGCGTGTGCGCCACAAAGAGATCGCCAGACGGGGATGTGCAGGATCACGTGCAATATGAACTATCTCATGTTGAACTTGCAAGTTCACCGCACGAGCTGCTCTTAGCCCATCCGCAATAGCTACGTTACGATGTTCAATTTACAAGCAGCTTCCGAGCATCCCTCCTTGCTAGGACTGATGAGGGCTAAGGGCGATTCATCCCCTACTGCGAGACAAGGCTGCTCTGAATTAATGACACTCCAGGAGATATAGAGAACAGCCGATGTGATGATAGCTACAGTAAGTAGACGGTGCGGAACGTATAATGGGAGCAACATTCGTAAGTGTTAATGACGGGAAAAATCGTGAAGGTACTGCACTCGATGATAGCGATACATGAAATGGAATCCGAAATGACTTTCATCCGTTCTGAAAACCGAAACTTTCCCTGCCAGTGCTACTGAACAGGCCCTCTCCTCCGATACCAATATCGTTCTTCCACCTTCACAGACTTGCTGCACGCCCCGAGTCTCAGCAATTACCCATCGGACGCGAAGCAATCAATCGATGCTCGTCTACACCAACCGAGACGACCCCGCAGTACGCGGCGGCTCCATGATGTCCGTGTCGTTCAGCATAAAGGCAATAGCGGCCGAGGACAACGTAGGCCGCACAGGCGGTAGGTTAGGTTCGGGCAAATGAAGAGGCGGCAGCCTGGGCGGCTCCCCGGGCTCCTGCCTGTCGGCACTCGAGCTCGGAGCATTGGGCTCAGCGGAGCCGCTCGGTTCTGGCGCAGGTGCTTCCGGACGGTCGGCAAAGATATGGTTGAATTCCCTGGCGTGCGCTGAACGACGGTAAACATGTCAGTCCAAGAGGAAATTCAGCGCAGACGCACCCATATCCTTCTGATTCTCGCATCCATGACCATGTGGACAGTCTTTACGTGCAAGGATGTTCTCCTCCAGAAAGCCCTTCTGCCGTTCGCGCACCCACCAGTCGCGGATTCCCCAAAGCAGAATTTCGGTGGCGCAAACGCGACATATCCTGCTTAGGCGTCAGATCTTCGTCTTGCGTGAAAGCTAGACGGCATACCTTCTCCGCGGTGTGTCCGAGTTGCCCTCCGGTACCGGCGCACCGCCGGCGTCCATAAAAAGTCCCTGCTCTACCAACGGCTGGAACCCTCGAGGCTGCGTCTGCACATACATCACAATCTCGCGATAGATCTGCTGCGGCTTCATTTGCTGAGCTATGGGATGAGGGTAAGCGATCTCTTCTACTTGCACTTGAATATAGATGTATACCAGTCAGATAATCCAGCATAATCTCCACCTCAACATAGTTGCTTTCAAAGCACTCGTACACATCCGAGGACTGGATGAGATCGGCGACATCCAGCATGCCATGCGGCTGCTGGTTCAGCAGCGACCCCGCCGCACACCGCCCCTGCACGCTAATGCCGCAGAAGTGAATGTGACAAAAGTCGCACTTGCTCGACGTGGGCGCACTCAGCGCCATGAGGTTCTCGCTGGGAAAACCGTGGACGTCAGCGCGATATCCGCGACACGAGGCAGCAGCGGCCGAGAGCGCACCAGTTGCCGCAGTGCCCGTGGCCGGGCGGGAGACCGTCATCCAGCGACCAGGCGGTATCGGGCTCGATGTTGGGATCCGCGATCGGCTGGGGGCATTGCCAGCCATAAACATTGTGGGGCGCGCAGTGGGGGCAGGGCCGCGCAAAGTCCGTACTTGGGTTCAGGTTGGGCTCCGGGGACGCTTCCCGCGGTACCGGGATCTGTGGGGGATGTGAGCGGGGGAGAGGATGAATGAATGTGTAGGGGACGCACGCGAAGGTTCTGTCCGGCTCGGTAGAGCGCGTCGGCCTGCTTCCGCTCGCCTTCGGCGCGAGCTTTCTCCGGGGCGAGGCGCAGGAGGGTGTCGACGACAGCCTGCATGGGGCGAAATGGTGCGACGGACTTTGACACGCTGCGGCATGCCGGGCAGTTGGTCCCTCCGTTCTGGAAAGCGGAATCAGTCTCCCGCGGGCTGAGGCCAGTGCACAGAGCGACTCACCTTGATCCACAGGACGACGCAGCTATGTACGCATAGAGCACCGGTCAGCTATGTATATGTAGAGAGCCGCCACGCGACTCACCTGCCGCAGAAGAAATGCTGGCAGGGCAGCACGATGACCGGGTTGATGACCAGATCAGAGCAGCAGCCACACTGCAGCTCTTGCGCGAGCTCGTCCACAAAATGGTTCTGACGCTCGCTTGCTAGCAGAGCTTGCTTATCGTCTGCTTGGGGTGAGTCCTCCTTCCGCCGCTTGCCTGTCCGCACGTCTGCGTCCTGCACGGCATCAAAGGAGGGTGAGGCCTTGCGCTTGAGTGTCGCCGCTGCCACCGCGTCGGCGATGCCTGGCATCCCAGATGGCCTGTCGGTAGACTCGAGATCGTCCATGTACGTGTCAAATGAAGAAGTGCTGGTCGAGGTGTGTGTTTAAGGTGGTGGCTCAAGACAAGAGGGTCCGAAGCGCTTTGAGAGCCGCGTGTCTTCCGAATTCGGCAGAATGAGGCGCTCATCAAGCGCGCTCATCATGATCATGCAGTGACCTGAGAAGTAGACCACCGATGCGATGAATATATGTATTGTACCGGTACATTATTGCTCTATGCTGTATCACTAAGAATATATATGTGGAAGTCCGTCATGTATACAACCACCCACTAGGTGGCCTGCTGTCCGAGAAGGGCAACCACGGTCCCCGCCATCCCACATCCCTATAATCCTCCCGGCTCACTCGGCATACGTCGTCAGTCTCGCCGACGACTGATTGGGGTTCGACATGACCGACGTAAAATCCAAGCGCTCATACAACGGCTGCCCATGCTCCGCGCACGCCTCATTCACCTCATACACAAGCGCCGCGTAACGATTGCGCTGCTCCGGGCAAGGGAACAACGTCGACAGGCTGAGGAGACATAAGCTTCCTGCGCTCAAGACGTCTAATCGACTTACTAATCCACACAAGGCATCAGCGCTTTGCAAAGCTCCAGCGCCATCAAGAGGTCCGTGCTCTTATACAGCCGTATGGCTCTGAAAGACATTATGAGTTATACGAACATACGAAGAGCGCGTGCACTCACGACTTGATCTGAGCCATGAACCAGAAGACGAAGAACGGTCGCCGATTGAGGGTGTTCGACGCATTGCCCGTGACCGTATGCAGCCCCTGCATGACCTGCCGTCCAATCGCTATACGATAGCTCACTGTAAACAACTGTTAGTTCGCCGAATAAACAAAAGAGTAGTCCAGAATTACTCTTTTTCAGCATGTCCTCTGTGCCGTAGAATACGCTGACGATTATCGTCAGTGCCGACTCTCTCAAAAAGCAGACCTCACTCACGAAGTTGCTGGCAGCACCCGCCTATACTCGTATCCCACGCACATCCGCGCGCTACCCACCTGTCAGCCGCGCATCCCTTTGCTCGGCGAACCTTACCTGAACAGATAATCCCTACTCTGGAACAAAAACGCCCTCTCAATATCGCACGTATGCGCCCTCAGCGCGTTCTCAATCACATCCGCCTCCTGGTTCACGCTGATCGCAAAATGCGCCTTCTCGACGTCCGACATCTTCGTCAGCGGCGAGCGCGTGCGCATGACCATCAGAATGGCCGCGTTCCACAGGAGGAAGGAGCGCTCGAACAACGCCCACACCGTGTCCTTCGCCCGCGGCGCCTGGTCGGGGCGCATCGTGTAGATCGAGGACTCGCCCGTGAATAAGACGGCGTACTGTGAGCGTAGTCAGCGCCACTACGTCCCCCACTGATCAGACGGAAACTCACATTCGACGGCGCCGAAATGTGCAGCGCAACCGGCGGCTTCCCATACGACAGATTATACGTGTGATGGCCCGAAAACAGGAAAAGCGAGCTCCAAACCAGCCTTCGCGATGACTCTCGCTCGATCTCCACATCCGACCACGCCGGGTTCCATGCGGGCGTCATCTCCCATGTCGGCGGCACATAATCATCGGGTCCGGTGCAGTTGTGCTTGAGCGTCAGCGACAAGCAGGCACACGGGCCTGCGCGCGCACTGTGCACCAGACTCGTCTGCCCACTCGCGTGCTCGTGGGGGATCGAACTAGGGGGACGCTGCTCTGCGTAAACATGGACGTGCGCGGATTGTCGAAGTCGATGGATGTGAGGCGGAGGCTCTGGATGATGGCGTCTAGAATCCGTAAAGCGGACGCACAACGAGGCGTTGAATGTAGCGGGTGCGCGCAGACCTCGAACAATGCCGCTAGCTGGGGCTGTGTCAGCATATATGCGCCTGAGAAGCGCGGTACATACCCAAGCTGCCTGCGCCAGCTCTACGTCGACACACTGGGTATTGAACGCCGCGTCAATGTACCCTTGCGCCATGTCCCTGGAGAAGACAATGAATACCCAAACGCCAATCGAACCTGTAGTAAATATGACCCACCTGAATCTTAGAGCCCGCTCCCTTCCCATCTCCTTCCCCTCCAGCTGCGAGCTCCGGAAGAATATCGAGATCGCCAGGGCGCCATACACCAATCCTGGCTGCATATTGTCGCGCCCGTAAGCGTTATGGAAAGTGCCGAAAAATGTAGGAACATGGAAAAACGAAAACCAGTAATTGGAGACGCGAAACATGAAGCGAAGGTCCTCGGTAATCTGCTGCGTGCCCATTCGCGCTGGGAAGCGGATATCTGCGGCATATAATTGGCTGCCGGGGCGGAGTACATGGAGAGAAGGCTGTCCCACCAGGTCGAGCGCGAAAATTGCATGGAGGGCTGCGCGAGGAAGGAGTTGTAGATGGGACGCGTGGCGGAGTCGTAGCCATGTATGTTCTGGGTGGAATGTGAGGCTTGACAGATGTGGCGATGGCAGAAGTCCTACCTGCTGCGAGTAAGGGTACGCTCCATGATGATGAGCAGCAAGATCAGTCGGGTCCGCGCGTAAGTTGCTGTATCCCTGGGGTATGGAATATGCTTGCTGGGACGGAATGTCGTACTCCTCGAAATACAGATGATCTGTGCGTGCCGCTTGCGATGTCGAAGGGTTGGGCTGCAGGTCCAGATCACCTACGCTGCTACGACGTACGGAAGAGACCGGGTACGGATCCGCATTTGCGGCTACTCGTCGTCGCGGCTGAGACGGTGCATCGGCCCCGGGGCGCTGGCGCGCGCCGGGTTTTTTGTCAGGACCGCGACGGCGAGGGATTGGATCGTAGTTGCATTCGGAAACGCCTTTGACGGTACAGTTGTGACAAGCAGGCTTCGCACCGTCGCACCGAATTTTACGGTTGCGACTGCAAGATAGAGATGAGTGGCAGGAAGCAGGGAGAATGACGTAGACGTACCATTGCTGACAGGCTACGTAGACGCGTGCACGGGGTTTGCCGCGCGTCGTCAGAGGCTGACTTGGGTCGAGAGGTATGGGAGCCTTGTCTCGTCGCGCGCGCTTGTGCGAGGACGAGCCTTCTGGTGAAGCATCGCGGTCGTTGTCGGTATCAGTGTGATGACTTTGCGAGCTGATCCGAGGGACGACCTCCTCTAGATCTGCCTCGAAGCTAGTGGAAGGAAGGACGGCTTGTGATCGCGGCTGGTTGTCCTGCAGCGTGTAGGGTGGCCACTCGCGTGACTGCGACTGTAATGGGACTCGCCCAGACGCTGGACGCGCTGGGAGATGGCAGTGGCGACTTCATCGGGGTGACGCGTAGGTCGCAGTGGGTATTGACGAGCCGCGTCGACTGCGCGCCGTTCGATGATGGTGTTGCAGACCAAGGAGGGAGACAGGGGTGTTCGACTCGTGCTCGGGGTCCAAGCGGCTGGTCGTGGGATACATCGGCGGCGGCGCGTACAGGGGCGGGCGGGCGGGCGACTGGCGGGTGCAGTCGCGGCGTCGTGAGGGGAATCTTATACCCTTCGTCACTTCCGCACTCGAATAATCGCGTCTATTATTGATGAAATGGGCGCCTCCCACGTGGCAAATCTGATCAATTAATTGTTTGTGTGCGTACGGAGATATGTGATGTCATCAGGGTCTTCCGACATGTCCCCCGATTCGGCTTTTCCCTCCAACTTCAAGCCCGCGTCCATGTTGATTTTCGCCTGCACAGATTAGGCTGCAAACGACGTCTCAGCCTTCCGTCGTCGCCGTCTTACTACAATATACCCCCCATTTTCTTCTGTTTTTTTTGTTGGTCTGCCCCACCTCCCAAGCCGGACGACTGCCGCCTTGTTGCCGACCTGTCAGTCCGATACCTCAGAACTCCCAGCAAACTCCCAGTCAATTCAGCGAACCGCGCTGCTACACGCGGCGGCGCGCAGGCGCGCAACCCTCCCCCGCCACATGATACCGGATGGCTCCAGCAGCGGGCCACGATCGGGCAGTCAGCTCAGCGTGAGAACGTCCGTAACACCGGGATCCACGGCCGCTCGTCCTTCTAAGTATCCGTCCTGCCTCCGCTGGGCCTTGCAGTATTGATTCCTAGCTAACCTCGTTGACCATGCGCACTCACACCATCTATCCAGCGGTAAAGAGGTTCCCTTCCGGCTCTATGAATATATTTTGGCAGAACTTGTGCGCCATTTAATGGTGGTTGAGAGGTGACAGCCTCTCACTAAACCCCACAACCTGCGGCTGGTCGGCCCTGATGCGACGTGACGATACCGAGACACCGCCCCGCTACTCCATCCGGCCTCTTCTACACGGCATATGCTTGGTAGCTCAACACGTATCTGTGGCAGGCCTTTATATACGGTGCCGACGCTATCGTCTAGCTATGCCGGTACAAAACCTTACAGCAGCTGGGCCAGCGGTCGTTAGTCCATCCGCTTGCCGCCACCCCCTCGCCGTAGCTCATCCTGAACTCATCTACCGGCTCCGCAGGCCCTCCCACTCTGACGAGCGTCGCGACAATGATAAGAACAGGACGTACCTTACGCCAGCTTCATGCCGCGGCCCGCGTGGCTCCATGGGCGCACTGCGGCTACCCTGCGGCTACCAAGTCTCACAGAATGACAGGTCAGACTTTCTCTCCTGCCTATATGCACAAAGCGCTTCTGTGCTCAACTTACCTTCTTCTTGCAGCATCTAGGCCTCTACTAATGCACCATAGACTCACAAAAGGCCGTCATCGAAGGTCCTTTTTGACCCACGACATTCGCAAACACCGGTGCCAGTGGCTTGCCCCCTCGCAACTGCCGCAAATCTGAACAGCAGTTGCATCTCGCCGCAACCTCATGCTCATGCCTCGTACTCTGCGCTCATCGTTGAATGGATAGAAGGCCAGAAGCGTGTTGGACGCAGACAACGGCTCGTCGGCATGTTGAACTCCTTGTTGGACAACCTTTGGACGCCGCCCCCTGCTGTTCCGGTAAGCGCAAGCTCATACTTTAATAACCATTCCTCCCGACTCCGGTGACGAATAGAACGTGCCCGCCGCGCACCCGCCGCGCACGGACGGGGAAGAGAAGGGCTCATGAACAATTCTTCCGCTCTCCAATCTCTTCCTTTTCCCGCGCAATCTCAGGCGGCTGCATCTGCTGCATTTACCGGGGTAGCCGTTGCGGACGACAATCTACTTATGCTCACTGAGTCTCCATATCGTGAGGGACAGAGCAGGACAGACCTGACGGCCGTAGTCAACTTGGGTCCATCTTCCTGCCTTCGACTCACGTCGACGCAGCCCGAGATGCCCGACCCGTGCTTACCATCTAGTACGGCTGATCCACTGATGTCTCGGTTTTACCCTGTTTATTGTTTGCCCGCCACCGCCCCTCATCATCCCGCTGTCCTCATAAAACTGGCTGTTTGAACGTCGAGCGGACGGTCATGACTTCTCTGCGCCAGATAATCCACCGTTTACAAACTAACTTGTTACACATCTTCGTCATGTGTACCCAGGAGTCGTAGCATGCGTGGAATCGACGAACAGCCGTTGGGTAACCCGACATCGCTTGACAGACGGTTCGCCCGCCCGAACATGCGAACCCTGCGTCTGAGAGTCAGGTGTGTCGCGGTTGGCTATTAACAACTCAAGATGCATCATTCGATGAGAGGACTGCATTGTTAGTCTGGCCGCTGGCGCGAACACTTTACGCAAGACTGATTTGATACAGCTGCGGCAAGGTCGAAAGGTAGCCCGACTTACAACTCGAACCATAAGTCACCTGATCGTGGGCCAATCACATTTGCATCACGTCGTGAACGTGACCCAACGTCGTCATCAGACTGAGCCATCACCTTTGCCAGGTTTCTCTCTGTTTTCTCTTGGGAGCAATCAGTCCGCTTAGAATTCACCCAACTCACGGACGCGCAAATATAGCAGCGCCTTACTGCTCGCATCGGGACATAACCTGGCGGAGCGACTTTTGGGTCGAGCGAACTGGGACACAAAGCCAACCTCAGGATCTGGGCAGTCCAGTCACTGTGATATGAAATGCTTATCTCCCGTCTGGGATCTGCATCTCTGAGGACGCCTCCCGCGGCACCTCGCTGCTTGGTCCATGCTACCCGCCGCAGGTGCTACAACCGTCCTGCCGACAACGGACACGTTGCATCTGTGCCGGAGCCTCGCTTGAGGCGCTCTTGGCTCTACGTGCCAGCGTCTTCCGACAAAATGCTGGCCAAGTCATTGCAGGTTACATCAGACATGATCATTTACGATCTCGAAGACAGCGTCTCTCCTGTACCCGCGGACAAGGAGGCGGCGAGACTGAGGCTCCGTCATTTTCTGCAGGTGAGCATCGATATACGTGATTCATGTACACAAAATCATTGCTTATACCGACCGACAGCAACAGCAACACGCGCTCGACCCTCAACGGGTCGCGGTACGCGTAAATAGCGTCAAGACAGAGTTCTTCAAAGAAGACATGTCCCACATTGTACGTTCCGCCGAACACAGGGCCCATGAATGGCGTTCATTGCTCAGGAACATGAACGCTGATCTTTTTGATCAGTTGGAATCCTCCGCCGTTGGCACACTCGTTTTGCCCAAAGTCAACTCGATAGAGCACCTCGATTACGTTTCCGACCTGAGTCGTAAGCTCATGCCCGTGAATACGCGCCGTGAGCTCCAACTTGTCGCGAGCATTGAGAGCGCAAAAGCTTTGTGGGACATTGGATCTATCAGCCGCTGGGAGTCGAGATATGGCCAGGACGTGCAGCTGAGCGCTTTGTTGGTGAGCTTCATTTACTCTGAGACTTCGTACGCTCACACGGCCGATAGTTCGCTGCGGAAGATTGCAAGTCGCTTTCACATGACCTGCCCTACATGCGAAGCCTGACAATGCTATCCGATTGACAGTCTGCGCCGATACTGGCATCATCCGCACGCAGTCCCGGCGCGAGCTGCTATACGCACGGTCGCGAATCGTGATGGCCGCCAAGGCTCATGGACTTGAGGCCATTGACATGGTTTGCGTAAATTACAAGGATTCAGAGGAGCTGAAGGAGGAGAGTCGAGATGGCCGAAATCTTGGGTTCAATGGCAAGGTGCGCAAATGCTAATTCATTTTGAACGCGAAGCAGTCTGATTGCTTGATGCAGCAAGCCATACATCCCTCTCAAGTAGACGCTATCCAGTCCATCTACGTGCCCACCGAGCAAGGTGAGCGAGTACGCGACTGTTAGTCAAAATGTGACTGACATGGCCCACAGAAATCTTGCGCGCCGCCAAAATTGTTCATCAGCTCGATGTGCATATGCGTCAGCCAAGGGCACAGGTGCAGTAGCTATCGACGGAGAGATGATAGATGCGCCGATGCTCAAGCAGGTAAGCTGTCCGTGCCGTGAAATTGCTGCCCGCGCCGTGAAATTCCTGTTCTCCTCGTGAAATTGTAAGAACTTGGCTGACATCGTTTCGCAGGCTGAGAAGGTGATCAGGATCGCGAAGGCTGCTCGCTTGTATATTCCCGACGTTCGATCGTGAAGAGCTTTGCCCTCCCCCCTCCCTCGGTATGGCAATGCAGAAATATCACGGGATACCTGAATTCTAGCATGCGTGACCCATGCAAGTCTCGTTCAAGCTGCGAAAGGGCGCAGGAGCTCATCACAGCTGACGTGTGTTGTTCTTCGCCCATTGCACGCCTCCCTTGTCACGGAGATATTTGTCCTCTCCATTTCAGGGGCGCTGGAAAGCACGCCCACAACCGGCTGGATATGGAAGGCGGTGTTCGAGACCGCGGGAAATGAAACGCCCAATGGAGGCGGGGAAGACCGATCGGTGCGTGTGGCGCATGGTTGTAATTTGACTCCGATCTGCCTCCGCGAGCCTTTCTTCTTTGTCTCTGAACCACCACGACACGGGCCAAGCACCACTACTATAAAAGAGCAGCGTAGCGGGGAGTATTTGACGCGTGACCACCCTCTCTCCCCTCAGCAACAACAGGGCATCTCGCCTCACTGCGACGCCACAATCCCGCTTCTTCCCCACTCACATACGGCCAGGTCCAGCCACGAGACTATGACCTGGGAAAACGAAGCCTCCGCGCACCAGCTTTCCTTCCTGCGTGCGACATCTTGGGCAGAGCAACGTGGTTGCGAACTGGACTCCGTCGGCGACAACACAAATAACGCATCCCCTCCTGCAACCTTCACTCGCCCTCCTACAGACGTTACTCATTCACCCTTCCCATCTGCTGCTACTGCCGCCTCGCCAGCCTTCAAACCGACCTGGTCCTCCTACGTGCGCTACTACGACAACACTGTGCCGAACGGGGTGCCCGCAACACCCATGGAAACCCAGGCCCATTGGACCTTTACGGCATCGCAGAGTCGAGGGTCGGCGCAAGGAGGCCCAAATCATCAGGGACCTTCGATGAATTTTGCGTACGCGCGTCCAGAAGCGGCGGCGCCTCCCGTAATGCCGTGCGGCGGCATGAGGGGGCAGCAGAGTATCACCAGCGAACAGGCCAGGATCAGTAGCGAGCAATCTAGCGAGCAGCCACCCGTTGGAACGCATCAGGCAGCGCTTGGCGGGCGGGACTCCGTGTATCCTCTGTGAGTGCCGTGCCGCTGCTTTGCTCGCGTGTGCCGTAGATCTAATTTTCTGATGGTACCATGCAGAGCGAAGTATACAAGGCCGAGTGCAGACTACTGGCCCCAAGTACCTCAACGTGTATCGTGGGTCCTAGGCACGCCATACCGCGGAGATGAACTTAAAGAATTTTCCAGGCCGATGCCTCTAACTCAAGGAGCGCAACTCGAGACCGTTCGATTGGAGGAGCGCGCGGACGTCCAGGAGGGGTCGTCATCTCAGTCGCCCAATCCTCCGTCACCAGCTTCGAATAAACAGCCCGAGAAACCGAAGCCTCGGCGGCGAGCAGTTGGAACGGCGGGGCATATCGCGTGTGATTTTTGCCGACGTGAGCGCGTTCTTTTGCCCGCCGAACTCCTCATTGCTGAGTCTATGATCAGAAAGGAAACTTCGGTGCACTGGCGCGAAGCCCAAGTGCAAGGCTTGCGAAGACCGAGCCCAGGAGTGCTCCTATGTCCCTAATCTGAGGCGGCGAGGGCCCGGCAAGAATAGGGGGTCAAATAGGCGGAACCTACGCGACGAGACTGGCGAGCGAGAAAGCACTCCGCCGCAATACTCTGCGCTGCGTTGGCCAGAGGCCACCTCTCGAAGGGCGCTGACGCCTGCCGCTCGCGACCGGCCCGACATGTCTTCGACGCCAGCTCTCGGAGCTGCGCGACGTACTGACGACGCTTTGTCTAGGAGCTCTCCGCCCAAAAATCCTATGAATGGGGACTCTTTCCGAACAATTCATAATTTTGCTGGAGGGGACCCTCATGCAAACTCTGCAAGCGACGTCGAACCCTCTGCAAATCATCAGCCGGCTAGTAGTATGAAGGTGAGTTGTGCAACCGCAATACATCCGGGTCTTTGCTAACCATATATTTCAGAGACAACCATGAACTGCTTCTTTTGTTGGCACTGTAATGCTTACAGTTATGCGCATCACAATTCGGTCTTCCGTCTCAGCCGAAAAGGCCAACAAATCGTGGGCTGTAGACAAGGTCTGCAGATAAAAGACGCGAAGATATATTTGTACAACGATTGGCCTACCTACTTGAACTTGAACTTGAACTTTGATGTCAGACTCTCGGCCAAGTGCAACTCCGTCGTCCAAAAAACTGACTCAGTGGCATCGGACTTGTCGGTCGTCGGACCGAGACGACCGATTTTGTTCACCCGCACGATCATTGGTTGATCGAAGCTTTAGCTGGCTGCTGGTTGACTGCTGCTGACCGACGCGTCTTGACCGCGACCAACATGTTCTCCAAATGCCGTCCGTCCGCCGCATTGCGCAGGTCAACAAGAGCGTTGTCCACGACCGCAAAATGTTATGAGAAGCCCATCATGAACCGCCACAGTCGGATAATCACCCAGCCCAAGGACCAGGGCGCGAGTCAGGTATTGCTGAACATGTTTCCTCTAGTGAACGCGGCTCATGAGTTTTCCAAAGGCTATGCTGTACGCGACGGACGGTGTCCAGAGCGACGCTGACTTCGAGAAGGCGATGGTCGGCGTGGCAAGCGTCTGGTGCGTAGGCAGCACATACGAAGCATGCAGTGACTCACCGTGCTATACAGGTATGAGGGAAACCCGTGAGCATCATCGTAAACATGCCCCCTACTGTACTTAAACTCTAGCAGATGCAACAAGCACATTTTGGGTCTCGGCCAAGACATCAAGCGCTCGCTCACCGAGGCAGACATCATTGGCTACCAGTTCGGGACAGTCGGCGTCAGCGACGGCATCAGCATGGGCACTAAGGGCATGGCGTACTCCCTCCAGTCGCGCGACCTCATTGCGGATTGCGTCGAGTCTGCGGCTGGTGGTCACCATCTTGACGGCATGGTGTTATCCAGGTTGCGACAAGAATATGCCTGGTGTGCTCATGGCCTGTATGTGCCTCCATTCTCTCCCCAAAAACATCATGCTAACTCATGATATTAGTGGGCAGGCTGAACCGTCCCGGTCTCATGGTTTACGGTGGCACCATCCGCCCAGGCTCATGTGAGGGTGCCCCACAACTCGACCTTGTGTCGGCGTTCCAGGCGTACGGCAAGTACCTCCAGGACGGGCGGACAGAGGAGGCAGAGAAGACGCGCTACAACACCGTCAGACACGCCTGCCTGGCCCTGGTGCATGTGGTGGTGTATGTGGCTTGAGGCGTCTCGCATGAGACTTTGGCTTATATCACGCAGATGTACACCGCGAACACGATGGCTAGCGCTTCGGAAGCCATGGGCATGACCTTGCCCGGGTCGTCTTCGTTCCCAGCAACCTCACCAGAGAAGCTGGAGGAATGTGCGTCTGTCGGCGCTGCGATGCGCGAGCTCCTGGAGCGGGACATCAAGCCGCGAGACATTCTAACGAGGAGCGCCATCGAGAATGCTATCGTACGCCTATATGCTGCTGTGCTTTTCCAGTCAACTCACTCTCTCCCAGGTCCTTACCATGGTTCTCGGTGGCTCCACCAACGCCGTTCTGCATCTCCTCGCCATTGCTCACGCATATGGCATCAACCTCAGCATCGACGACTTCCAGACCGTCTCCGACCGCACCCCCTTCCTCGCCGACATTAAGCCCAGCGGCAAATACGTGATGGAGCACGTCTACCAGATCGGCGGTATCCCCAAGATCCTTCACTTCCTGCTCAAGAACAAGATGATCGACGGGAATAACATGACCGTGACGGGCCGCACGCTCGGCGAAAACCTCGACCGCTGGGTGCACAAGCACGGCGAGCTCGAGTTCCACAACCAGGACCTCATTCGCCCGCTGAACAAGCCGATCAAGGAGACTGGGCATTTGAGGTGAGGGGATCGGGAGTAATACTCTTCTTAATGGGCTAATGGGTGTCCGCAGGATATTGCGCGGCAACCTGGCCCCTGGCGGTGCGGTGGCGAAGATCACGGGCAAGGAGGGTCTTGGCTTTACCGGCAAGGCGCGCGCGTTCGACAACGAGGAGGACTTTGTGCACGCCGTCGAGTCCGGCTCTATCAAGAAGGGCGAGAAGACCGTCGTAATCCTGCGGTACCTAGGTCCCGTCGGTGGCCCCGGTACGTCGTCTACCTCTCTTCCCTGCTATCTGCGTCCCGTTAACCCACTGCATAGGCATGCCTGAGATGCTTAAGCCCACCAGCTTGATCATGGGCGCCGGCCTCGGCATGGACGTCGCCTGTCTCACGGACGGCCGCTTCAGCGGAGGGTACGTCTTTTCTCCTTCCCTCACTCAACTTCACCTAACCTCACCTTATCTTCAGCTCCCACGGCTTCTGCATCGGCCACGTCGTCCCGAGGCGCAGGTCGGCGGCCCATGCCCTGGTGCAGGAGGCGACTCATCTCCGTGGACGCGGTGAAGAACACGCTCGAGCTGCAGGTCTCTGACGAGGAGCTCGCGAAGCGCCGCGCGGCTTGGAAGGCACCGCCGCTCAAGGTGTCGCAGGGCACCTTGTACAAGTACACCAAGATCGTCACGGATGCGAGCCGTGGGTGCATTACGGACGCATGAGCAACGACCGTATGAGCGGACGGGTGCATGGGCGATGCACATGCACGCAGTAAGCAGAGGATGGGTCGTGCTCTACGTTTCCAACGTCAAAACAATGCCTGTAATGGGCTAATGTACATAAGTATAGCGATACTATAATACACACAACATAATACTCCAAAAGACTGCAGGAGAAGGGAAACTGGGTCAGGGGAAGTGGTACGCTGGAAGTCGCCTACTAACGAGCGTCAGTTAGCCTCCGCGACTCTTCTTCATGATGCGCTTTTTCTCTGCCTTGGGCATTTTCTGTTTCCTACGTTCCGCATTTTCGGCTTTCACTGCCTTCTTGCGCTCCTGTGGTCCAAATCAGCAGATGTCTCCGACGCCATTTCGTGCCGGAACTCACCTTCTTGGCATCTTTGTCTTCATGTCGATGTCCTCTAGGCTTCCTCTCCTCGTAGCCCTCACCGTCCTCATCGGAGTCCTCTTCGCCTGAGCCGTCCGCCTCCCCTTCTTCCTGCTCTTCGTCCTCGTCCTTCTCCTGTATGGCGCCGCCGCTCGGCACTGCCGCATTCTCTCCTTCCGGTAGCACGAGTCCAACGGCATCCGCATAGATCAACCCCTTGCCCCCGCCGCTCTGCAGCACCTCCACGTCGCGCTCAGGATCGTACACCTCGTTCAGCGTCCGTGGGATATACGACCGCATGAACACCGCGTCCTCGTGGCTCGCCTGCTCCTTCGCGTCCTCCCCATCTTGGGCCTCTGCACCGTGTTCCGGGCCTTCCTCCATCCACCGCCGCAGCACGTCCTCGTCCGCCTCGCCCTCCCGCGCCACATTCTCCTTCGTCACAAACTCGAACGCGCGGCGCAGCCCGAGGCAAGGCACGCCCAGCCGGCCAAAGAAGTCCTCCACGTTCTTCAAGTCGTTGCGCAAAAAGTCGAACGCGTGCGGGTGGTCGTGTTCCACGCTCTGCGACACGTCGATGATCCAGAGGTGCCCGTCGTGGAACAATATGTTGTACTCGGACAGATCTGCGTGCACGAGCTTGCACTCCTGGTAGATGGTGCGCACGATGCTAATGAGCTCGACGTAGAGGGGGGTGCATTCGGATGCGGGCAGGGAGGCGTCCTTGAGGCGAGGGGAGGCCCTGAATGTGTGATGAGTACGTGAGGGCGAAATGGGCAGAGATATACGTACCAGCCTTCGGCGTCGCCGACAAAGGTCATTACGAGAACGTTCTCCCGCACCTCAATGGGCTCGGGGCACCGGATACCGGCCGCGACGAGGCGCTTGAGGTTGCGCATCTCCTTCTCGGCCCATACGCGCACCATCTTGCGCGGGTTGTGCCGGCTGTATCCGCGGCGGAAGCGGTACTCGCCCGACACATACTTGTCGCGATCCTTGAAGACCAAGATCGACGTCTTGTAGATCTTGAGCGCCAAGTGCGCGCTCTCCGGCGTGAGTGCGTGGTATACATTTGCCTGGCCAATGTGTCAGTCCATAATGAGATGCACAGGGGGGAACACAAACGGACCTCCTTCCCCGTGCTCACACAGCCGTTCACTTCATGCACGAGCCCCCTGCCGATCATCTTGAAGAGGATGATGCGCGTGCGCGGGTCGAGCACCTGCTCATTCGTCGCGCGATCCGCCTTATCCTTCATATTCGCTGTAGCGCTGGGGCCCTTGCGATTCACACCAACACCCATCGTGTACGGCACGTCGATCTTCGCCAGGCGCGAGGAGTACTTACTCAGCGCTGCCAACTGATCGGTCGTCTTGTCCTTCGCATGTTCATTTGTTTGTGCGGCGGCGCGCTGCTTCGGATGGTTTACAGCGGGAAGGGGGGCTACTGCAGTGCCTTTCTTGGTAGATGAGGAGGTCCCGGCTGCGCTGCCGGTGCGCACGGCGACGTGCTGGCGTAATCGATTGTATTGTTTCGTGAAGTCTGGGTGGTAGTGAGAATCAAAAGGAAGACAAGCAAGAGCATAACGCACCGCGCTCCGCATTCTCCCAATCTTCGTCCTCCACACGCGTGTCGTCGTAGAAGTCGTCGATCGAGCTTTCCGAGTCGCTCGGTGCGTTCGCTTCAGAGGCGTCGGAGGACTCCGAGTCCGAGAGATCAATGAAGGCAGTGTCTCGCCTCGTCCCCTCCTCCGGCGCATCGTCGAACTGTCCTGGGTCGATGGGGGCGGTTGGCGCGGCCATGGTGGATTCTGAATCTTGACGGAAAAAGAACAAAAGAAAATGATTGAACAAGTGACTACTTACAAGTCCTCCCAAATGCGGCTACCGGATCCGGCCCGCGTGGCCGGGCCTCCAGGACGCACGGCGGTGTCATCACGGACACGTTCTCTTCTCAGACGCCATGTCCTCGCGAGAGCCACTGACCGGTGTACGGCGCCGCGTACCCTTTCACTTTGCTGAGGATCTGAAACAACGAGGCCGATGACCACATCCTGGACGAACAAGGCGCGTCCTCCATGTTCCTTCCCCCCGCGCTCTACTTACCATGTCAATCCCTCGGCACAGAACAGAAGACCTCATCTCTAGCTAAGGACGCAGCACACCCGCTCTACTCTCTCTATTTGCGCGCCCTCGCGGTCGCCGTTGGGCTGTCGATGCTGTCGTGCGTACCTTGTCCGACCTCGCGCCGCTTCCTCCAAGTTGACACTCCCCTAGGTATCTCCACTTCCTCTTCCGTGCCTCCACAGACAGCCCCCTCCTCCGCATATTCCCCCGCAGCACCCCAGATCCACCCCTCCCCTTCGCGCGCGCCTTCATCGTACTCAACTTCTCGCGCACCTCGCACTGCTCCTCAGGTTACGACCCAGAGACATCCTTCCACAAGCCTCCCTCCGACATCCCATCGCACAGAACCTCGCCGATCTCTCCGTGTCAGCTCCGCCCTACGTCCTCGCCCCGACCTTCGCCTTCCTCTTCGGTTTCACCCTCCCAGCACCCGCCCTCAGCCTGCTTTGCGGCCACTCGTGGCAGACTACCACGTGGTGGATGGTCGCTCCAACGATGGTCGGGCTCGTCCGGATCGTTGAATCGGCCATCGCAAGTGGAGACGACAGCATCGCGCAGCTGGAGCGCCTGAAATACAAGGCGCCGGGGGCGTAGCACGCGCTGCTCGCCCGTGTCTCAGTATTTGCGCGTACATGCATAGAGGTCAAACGCCTGCCTCTCTCTGGAAGAAGGTACGTTTCGACGGCGTGTTGGGCACAAATGACCGACGACCTCATAGCGCATGAGCGTCTCCTCGACAATCACCTATCCGATCTGCAGATCTCTCATCTATCTTCCTATGTATCTTCTTCACTTGTTGTTCGTGCCTTCCCTTCCCATGCTAACGATGTATCATATACGATTTCTCCTTCGGACGAGGCTTTTCGGGGAGGCTTTGCTCTCGTGCGACCAGAGACCTCGTCGACTCGGGACCTTGCTCGCCTGCGAAAAGCAACGCGACGATTGACGCTGTTCTCTCAGGACCTTTTGAGGCGCTGCACCGCCTCGACTCCGGAGGCCCGAAATCCCTGGAGATCACCGTGAGATTACGGCAGAGGCTATACCAGAGATCGATACGTGCATGTGGGCGGCAGTGGCGGTAAGTATCTCCATTCTACAAGAGTCATCTTGGCCTCGAGATGAAATCTCGAGTCGAAGATGATATCGGCATCGCGAGTTTGGCGAAGATGGTATCGACATCGTGAGTCGAAGATGACATCGACATCTCGAGGAGGCGACGCTGGGTCAGAGGACCGCCGGCGTCGTCTCAGGTGACGGAGCATGTTCAGCGTCGTATGTATGCCATGCCCATGAGCGTTGTCTTTCGCTTGTCAAAATCGTATCGTACAGGCAATTGGATCGTACAGAACATCGTTTCTTGCAGGACACCGTATCTCGCAGGTAATCGCACGTTATGACAGGCAACGTAGTGACTACTATATCACACGGCATCGTATCTCGTAGGCAATTGTACAGCCAATCGCATCTTTCAGGATCGCGCAGGCAAAAACAAACAACCAGTCCTCCTCGAGAAGTACAACAACCTTTACATACAATGACTGCCCGAAGCGTACATCGAAGCGCACAAGAGGGCATCCGCTTCGGGAAGCTATATGGCTGCAGGCGCCTATCCAGCGCATCCCCAATCAGTTTTCAATAGTACAAGACCTCCTAATGGGCGAGCCGGCGATGAGGGGCGATGAGATCTCCCGATCGCCGGGAGATGGGCTCAGGATGGGCTCTTCCCCGGAAGACATGAAGGGCATCCTTGCATGTAAAGAGATCCAAACATAACCCGTAACGCAGGGCTTTTCTGTCGCGATTTTTCGGGTAGATAGGTTGGTAGTCGAGCAGCGTGTTGTAGGGTGCAGAAGTATATCTCCTTCAAATTCGACGCACGGATGGTGGGCGCGACGCCTATCCATCGATAAGAGAGGGCACGACGCAGAGGCGTGCCATGAGCTCGAAAGTTCAAATGCATGCGCGAGAGTTCAGATACACGGGCCAAGGGGGAACGTGTGGCAACGCACACGAGGTGGCGCGGCCCATGAAAACGCACCGCCGCAGGAGAAAAAGAGCATGCTGATGAGAAAACACAATGCTGATGAGGAGCGCTGGGGGAGGACGACACGAGGTGTGGTGCGCATCAGTGGTGGCTACGCGAGGGATTCGAGGCGGGACGTCCCGTCGTCTCGCTTGCGAGCCTCGTGTTCTAGGCGAGGACACAAGGAGCTCGGGGCGCGACGTGGCGAGTTGTATGTCGCTGTTGCGGGGCGCGGAATGACGCACGTGGTCTCGGTTGGAAATGGCCTGATTAAATGCGGGAGCCCGCTGATGGAGCATCGCGGGATCGACTCTGGTTCCCTCCGGGGTCAGACGGGGCAACAACTCCCATGGAACGGGACGGAGAGCTTCCACTGCGGCGAGCAGACAAGTTACGCGGACGCGGTTCAGGCGCCGCGGACGTGGGCGACGACGCGCTCGCCGCCCGTGCAAAGTTCATCTTCCCACCCTCGGATTAGAGTTGGTGATTAGGGTACCGTTGGTCCGGCCCTGTCTAGCCTTACTGGGCAGGCAGGTGACGTGGTTGCTGATCTTATCATGTTTGCCGCGATCGTGTCTCATTGTTTGCGAGGCCGCCTTTGGGTGAGGGCGCGCGAGCTCTGGGGCTCAAAGGGGCTGAGCTGGACTGTGTACAATGAAGATAATGGGACTCACAATGGGGCACTCGTTCAGGAAAAACAGGGACGAGAGCGCGGCGAATATGAAATTGCAGCGGCCCCGCAGGGCCCTGAGAATTCGGGCGAAAAAACAGAGGCAAAACAGGTGACAATAAAAGGGAAATTCGGACTTTGCTGTCCTCCGCCGTCTGTGTTGTTTGGTTTGTGCCGCGCGCTGCTGTCTCCTGCCGGCCCCCCCGCTGCGTTGGTCGCGCTCTGGGCTCCTGTTATGGTCGGAAGTAAAACAGGAGGCTCCGAGGCTCTTTTGTTTCGTTCCGCTACATTCCTCCGTATCCCGATCGTCTTGCTCGCCGTCTACTTTATTCGTCATTCCGACGACTGGATGGACTGCGTCCTTCTCCTTTTCCCTCTTTTAGCACACAGAGCCCCTCCCTCTTTAAGCCCGTTCTCTAACAGACCGCTCTCTCCTTTTCCCCCTTTCTCAAAGCTCAAACGCGCCATGGACCGCCGCCGCCCCCTTCGCGGCGACGAAGACGACCGCGACCGCGACGCCGGCCGCGACAGCCACGAGAGCTCCCTCCCGCCGACGCTCCAGCCGCTGATGTTCAGGGAGCCCCAGCCTCCCCGCGACAGCGCGTCGCGCTCCACGTACGAGCCCAGGGACGAGGACGAGCCGCACAGAGACGACAGCACATACCCCGCCTCCTACCCCGCCCCCGCCCCCTACACACTTCGCCCCGCAGAGCCCTGGGACGCCCACGCACACGCCCAGCGCCACGCACAGGAGGTCACCCGCCGCTACCTCCCTGCCCGCGGTCCCGTTATCGACGACGCGCACGAGCACGCCGTCCCCGGGTACGCGATCCACCCAGAGTCGCACCCCGTCGCGGGTCCTTCTTCCATTCCTCATGGTAGTTCAACACAATACTATAGCAACCCGCCCGTCCCGGTCCCCGAGGACCCGGCCTACCGCGCGGTGCGCCCGCCGCCGCCGCGCGCGCCAACTTCAGAGACTTTCGACTTTTACTACAACTCGCCCGCCCATGAACAGCAGTACAGGGAGCGCGCCATGTACCGCGACGAGCCGCCCATGCCGTCCTCTTTCAGGCCCGCCGATCCCATGGCCCCGCGGAGACAGGAGCGCGCCCCGCCCATGGAATATCTCCGTCCATATACTGGCGAGTCGGGCTGGGAGCGTCGGGACAGTCGCTATATGTCTTCCTACGCGCCTCCCTACCCCGAACCGCCGCCGCCAATGGAGGAGTACGGTCCGAGCGGGGCATATGCGCATCACAGGGAACCATGGCAGCCAGAGCCTGACCGGTACCCGCCACCCCCGCCTCCGCCTGGTACGTAATCCGCCCGTCTTTCAGGTGACGCTCGTGTTGACAAAGGGGCTTTGCCTTTCTTCCAGCCTCCTCTTCAATGCCAACGCCTTACAGACAATATCAAGAATTTGAACCTCCGCACCGCGCGCCGCCCCCGCCCCCGCCCCCTTCACATGATACACAGCATTATCCCCCGGATCCGTACTCGCACCATTATCTTTCCCCTGCCGATCAGCAGCAAATTCACCGCTACGACGAGCGGAGTTGGGCGATGGACACCAGCAGGCACGAAAACTACACTCCAGGCCCATCCTCCTCGCAATCAGTGTACTCTAGCCATCCACGCCCAGACGAAGATATGGAACCGCCGCCACCACAGAAGCGTGCTCGAAGCGTAGAGCCGCGCAAGACGCAGACAAGGAAGACGGAGATCGCGTGTGACTTTTGTCGAGGTGAGCCTATATCACAGATCACATTCAAGAAGATTAGATTGAGCTGTGTCGCGTGAACAGGTCGCAAGCTCCGCTGTGATGGCCAAAAGCCTGCGTGCTCGAATTGCCAGCAACGTAGCAATGTGTGCACGTATAGGTCGTCACCTCGTCGGCGCGGGCCAGGGAAGGTATCGAAGGCGGAGAAGGCGCGGCGCAAAGCCGAAAAACGGTCGAATCGAGACGCCGGTCGCTCGTCCTCATCCTCGTCCAGTCATACGACAGCCGCGTCTGCGTACGCCAGCGGGATGCTGCAGCCCCCGTATGCGTATGGGTATTCGAGTGCATACCTGCCGCCGCCTCAATCAGGGCCGCCTCTTCCTCCGGGACCGCCGCCGCCGTCGTTTGTGGGGCCGACGCCCATGACGCCCGTTGCAAGAAGAAGCGTTCGGGGTCCCACGCGTCCGAGCTATGCGGAGGAGCCGGAGGAAGACGAGGAGACGGAGCGGCCTGAGGACCGACGAGGCGGCGGTCGGTAACAGGGCGGCGACGCAGGGGCGCGCTTGCTCCTCTCCGCCGGCCTGGGCCAGCGGGGCTGGGCGCTGTCGATGCACTTGCCCTCGACAGGTGCGCTGGCGATGCACTTGCCCTCGACAGGTGCGCTGGCGGGGGAGACGGACAGAGGCGGCACGATGCGCGTGTGCCTTGAATTCCCAGCCACCGTCCCCATGACAGATCATCCGTCCGGGGGTCGAAATCGATTTGTCCCGAGATTCTTGTGTTACGTATCCCGGTTGCTAGCCAGCGGCGCGCTGGGCTAGCGCCTCTTCGAACCTCTTCTGCGCGCTCGTCTGTTCTCGCCTACGGGCACGGGGGTGGGCCGCCCGGTCGTGCATGTAGGGCGCACCGGGGGAAACCCGCGAAAGCCTACTCCGGGCGGACCGTTTCATATCCGAGCCACCTATCGGGGACGCGGGACGCGGACTCGGTGCCGTCGCTAGCTGTCGACCGGAGTGCGGCTGCGAGCGGTGTCTAGCTTATTGAAGATTATTTTCTAGTAGCTGCCTCCTTATAAGTCTCTCAGTAACTGTTGCCTAATTGCGTATTGTAACGAATATAATGTGTACCGGATTACTGGGGGGAGAGTACTGTAGAGGGGCGGCGGAGGGAGGAGGGGAGCGGAGGCGGGCGTCAATAGTGTGAATGATCTGAATCTCACGGGCCACGGCGTCGGAGGTTGAACGTTGATGGATTGATGCCGGCCGAATGCTAGCTATCCGTTTCCTCCGTGCCCGTGCGCAGACCGTCCTTTTTCCCCAACCGCCATCTCGCCGAAGTGCTAAGCGCACAGCGAACGCGCGACCCAAGGCGCGCCGCCGCCGCCCCCGTCGCCCCCGTCGCCCCCGCATAAGCTGCCACCATGCTCGACGACCGCCTCCGCCCCTCCCTCCCCGCGCTCGCCGCCTTCGCCGGTAACCACCTCGACCTCTCCCCGCCCACCGCCCTCGGTACGCCCCCAGCGCCCCCCGCGCTCGCCCACTGACGCCCCGCAGCCGCCTCCCGCTCAGAATTTAATCTCCTCGTCGCCGGCTGCTGTGGGGGTGAGCTGCCCCTCTTCCCGCGCGCCCCCCGCCTCATCCCCCGCAGGCAAGTCGTCATTCCTCCGCCTCCTCGCGGACACGGCCGCGATCGCACACGGCACGTCCCCGGACCAGGTCGCAGCGATTGCAAAGTTCGTCCAGGCGTGCGCCGCGCCCACCACCCAACTACGCACCGCCACCCTCGATGTCGAGCTCGACTCGGCCGAGGCGCCGATCTCGCTCGGCCTCATCGACACCCCAGCGCTGGACGCGCGCGACGCGCTCGGCGCAGAGCGCGTGCTCGCAGACATTGTCAGATTCATCGACGGTCGGTTCGCAGATGCTGTAGAAGACGTGAGTGGCGGTGCCCGCGGGTGCGAGCGGCGGTTGCTGATGCGGCTTCCGCAGCGCGATAGACGGGGTGCCAGCGGCGATCAGCTTATTCATTTGTGAGCACATCCCGCGCCGTCCTCGTGTCCGCTTGGGACCTTATTTCCGTGACGCCACAGGTGTATATATTTTCTGGACCCCGACCTCATTGTGCCGCCGCCAAGCCCTTCCGCCGCTGCCTCGAGGATGTGCAGACCTGGCTTCCCGCAGCTGGAACAGGACGCAGTGCTCCTCGACGCGTCGGGCGGCAGCCCTCTGCCTGCGCGCCCCGCGTTACCGCACGGCGACATCCTCGCCATCAAGAATCTGTCTTCGCGCGTCAACGTGCTGCCCGTGATCTCCCGTGCGGACGTCCTATCGAACGCACTGCTCGCGACCATCAAGGCGGCGGTCCGGAAGGACTTGGCCGACGCAGGCATTGGCTTCGGAATCTTTGATGAGTATCCGGCCACAGACAGCGCAGCGGCGGCCGATGCACTGCACCCGGATATTTCTGCCTCGTCGCCGCGGGCTTCGCCACCAATGCCTATACCGCGACTTCCATACGCACTTATTTCTCCTGATTGCTATGCCCACAGTGACGGCATACAGCGCCCACCGCCGTCTCGGCACGAGCTCATCGTCCAGTACACGCCCTCATTGCTATCACGGCCAAAGTTGGTCACGGGCAAATTCGTCCGCAATTATCGCTGGGGAGCGATTGACGTGCTCGACCGCAAGCACTGCGATTTCATGGCCCTTCGGGGCGCGGTCTTCCATCACATGGAGGTACGCCGACCCGCAGGTTCTAGTGGCATGCTATCGGACTGACTCCCGACGCCACAGACGCTGCGCAAATACACTCGCGACTACCTGTTCAAGCAGAATGTGGCGAACTACCGGCGACCAGTGCACGCGAGCCCGCTAGCGCCGCCGTCTGCCGTGAGGCCGGCGCTGGCGGTGAACACGGGGAGCATTACGCAGCCGCCTCTCGCGCATCACTCGTCAATGGGCGACGTGAACCGGGGCGGCGCGGATGACCTACATCTGCCTGCGCGCTCCTTGTCGGACACTCTGCCTTCTCGATCGATGTCGGACACTGTCGCCGGTCGGTCTATGGCCCAAGGACTCCCTGGACCGTCGACTAAGACGGAGAGTCGTACGTGATCCTTTGTCACAAACACCGAGTCTGGCTGAATGGAATTGTTTGAATAGGCGGCCACCCTCGATCGAAACCCAGGAAGATCACGATTGCCTGCAACTTCTGCCGATGTCCGTCCGCTTTTCGTTCTGCTCGTTGCTGTCATCCTGATTTGTTTCTCTCTTTTCAGCCCGTAAATTAAAATGCGATGGTGCGCGTCCAGGCTGTGGCCAATGCGCAAAGCGCTCGCACCCCTGTGAGTACAGCGCGACGCAGCGGCGGCGGAGTGGGCGTCCGAAGGTCGGGGATGAGCTGAGCGACAGCGACCTCAGCCTGGTGGAGGGAGATCCATCAGGGGACCTTGACAACGAACAAGTGATGTTGTCACCGCAAGCGCCACCATCTCGGAGGGCATCGAATGCCGCGGACCAGCACCCGTCGCGTAGGGCGGAACGGAGGATGTCTAATGCCGGGGAGCAGCACACACCGTACGACGGAATGACCCTGCCACCGATTGCGACGCTGGCACGGCAGGACAATGGGTACGCGGATAAGGGCCTCCTGATGCGGGAGGACGTGTACGGGATGCAGGGGGACGCGTACCCCATGTCTCGCCCGCTTGGCCGCGAGACTGGGCGCAGCATGTTTGCCGACAACGAGCTGCCGCATATCGCGACCCTGCTGCCCTTGACGACACCGTCGCCGGAGACCCGGTCAGCGCCAGGGATGCGGGCGGGGGCGGGGGCAGCGGCGCTGCCGCCCATGCGTGATCGCGAGGCGCAGGTGCGGCCGCCCGATTCGCGCGATCAAATGCAGGCGCCGGGGGCGCGGAAGCGCGCAGCGACAATGCCGGGAAAGACGGGCACTGGCCGCCTCACGTCGTCGGGCCCGAAGGTAGTCGCGTGCGATTTGTGTCGATGTGAGTGATCTAAGTGGGTGCTGGTGTAGAGGTGTATTGACGAGGATTGCAGCACGGAAGACGAAATGTGACGGGGGCATGCCGTCGTGCTCGAGCTGTGCGCGCAAGGCGCTGCCGTGTCACTATGTGAACGATCGGCGGCACGGGAACGGGTCGAAGCGGGCGCCGCGCAAGTCGTCGGCGGCGTCCAAGGCGCCGACGGAGCCTTCTGGGTCGCCGACAGACACGATGGCGCCGCCTGCGTCCGCGGACGTGCGGGGGTCGTCGGGCTCGAGCGCGTCGTCCAATGCGCTCGGCTTGTCGCTGAAGCGGCCGACAGACTCGATGGACACAATGCGACCGCCAAAGAAAATGAAGACGGAGGTCTCTCTTCTGACGGAGGCAGCACCCATCGGGGTGCCATGACACGTCGTCGGTGGCCTCGCTGGATATACATATTCTCTCTCTCCCCCAAACTCGGCTGGGTTTATGGGGGACATGGACACGTTCGTTTTGCCTGGTGCGCCTGGTGCTTTGATGTCACTGCCTGGTGCTCTACTGTGTGGCTTATACTGTCTGTCCGCGCGCTACCATTGTACTTACTTAGACCCGCTGCACAGGCGCAGCGGCGCGAGGCATCCATCTCTTGCGGCTGGATAGGCACTTCATCCCTCGACTGGATTTATCTATTGTTGACATGTAGTTCTGGTTTTATCTTGTGTGTTCTTCCCTTCTTCTTTCTGTCCTTTCTCTTTTGTCTATCGCATGCGCATACACTAATGCTGCTTTTGGTTCGTATAACGTTCCTGTATTTTGTATACACCCTTGGTGGAATGTACGTTGCGAGTTGCTGGGGAGATTATCCTTGTCGCTTTGTTCTAGTTGTGTTCTGTTTGTTCTTTTGGGTAGGACGAAGGTCTCGTTGTTTGGTTCCCAAAGCATCCTCGCTGAAGTCGATGATCGGACACGCTTTCTTTCCACCTTCATTGACCATTGTTTGAACGTTTATGGCCAGCTCGAAGTTCGACGTCTTTCGACTCCAAGCAACCGCGTCGACCATGTCCTCTGTCCACTTCGACAAGGTTGTTGAGGTGTCTACCCGACTATACTTGACTCTGCACGGCGTCCGGCAGTGGTACTTATACCCTGGGCGCAACCTCGACCTCGGGCTCGACCTCGATAAGTAGACTATTTCAAATCCCCACGCCGCCCATCATGCCCATGTGAACTCTGTGAATTCGTCAAGTGGGCGATCACAAAGGCGTTCCCCTTTTGTCTTCACTTTCTTTCTTGTTTGTTGTTGAGCTCGCGCCTTTATAACAGGCTGCTGGAGGAGTCGCCCAGCCTTACACTCTTTACCCCCCTCTTTGGCGCCCGCCATGTTCTCCACTTTCCGCCGGAAACCGTCCAAGAAGGAGGAGCCGCAACCACGTATCCGTGCGACGCCCTCCCTTCCCGAGCTCCATAGCCAGGGCATACCATGGCCGGAGAACCTAGTCGACGCGAACGCAATGCGCCAGGACGTGGTGGGCAAGGAGCCAACTGGGCGCGATAGCCGCAGACCGTCCCTCCACAGTCGCGACCATCCGCCAGTGTCGTTCCACAAGCCCTTCCGCGCCAACTCTGGCTCTATCTCCGATGCCGGACATGCACCAGACGGGACCAGCAAGATCTCATCGCTCTACATGCCCGAGAAGCCGGCCAAGCTCGAGTTTCGCAAGTCTGTACAGAGCCAGACGCCCTCGCACCGATACACGCAGCGTCGCGCGCGTCTGCCGCCGACTTTCAACCTCATGGTGCGTTGCCTGTGCTGTAAATGGATGAGTGGCATCACTGACGCCATAGTCAGGTCGTGGGGGGAATTGGAACGGGCAAGACGAGCCTGTTGCGCCTTCTGCTTGAGACCGCAGACCTGTCTCCAGCTGCGACGAACGACCAGCGCGCGGCGCTTGATCGGTTCTTGCGCGGCCCACCGCGGACAACAGGCGCGATTGAGACTGCGTGCGTCGAGATCTGCGAGTCCCGCTTCGACCGCATCCTGCTCTCCGTCATCGACACGCCCGGCCTCGACTTTATGGAGGGCCACGAGCTCAAGGTGGAGCGCCAGGTGAACAATATCATGAAGTACGTCGACGCACAGTATGCGGATACGATGAGCGAGGTGCGAGTTGCAGCTGGCGTTTTGAGCGTGTCTGACGTTGCATTCAGGAGTCCAAAGTTGTGCGTCAAAACAAAGGGGACCAGCATATTCATCTATGCATATACTTGATTGATCCTGCTTCCGTGGTCACGTCTGCGGAGCATCAAGCGCGCGACGGCCCGCGCAAACGCACGCGCTCCGAGTCGAACGTCCCGCAAGCCGGAACGTCTACACCACCCGAGCTCGTTCCCGACACGTCCTCCGAACCGGGCGACAGCGACGAGGAGGAGGACAGCGAGGCCCGGCTCACCATGTCCAAGGCCGAGATACGCGTCATCCGCCGGCTGTCGACGCGCTGCAACGTGCTCCCCGTCGTCGCGCGCGCGGACTCGCTCACCGACGAGAACCTGGCCGCTGTGAAGAAGGCCGTGCGCCACGATCTGCTTGGCGCGGGTCTTGGGTTTGGGGTCTTTGGTCCGAACGCGGAGCCGCCTGTCTCGCCGCCCAATCCGCCCGAGCGACACATTTCTCAGAGAACGCTCGGCCAAAGGACCAGGCGGAAGCTGCAGAGGAAGTCAATGGTCAGAATGGTCACGCCGAGAACCAGAACGGGCATGTCGAGGAAGAGAACGGGCACGCCGAGGTCGAAGCCAAGGAGGCGCACGAAGAGGTCAAGAGCACCAACGGCCACGCGCCCGAGGCGAGCTCCCCCACCAAGGATGCGGCCAGCTCCCCCACCAAGGATGCTGCCAGCTCCCCCATCAAGGATGCGGCCACCTCTCCCACCAAGGACACCGAACGCCAGTCGCGCGGCGTCATCAAGCTGCGGGCTAGCCGACACCGCCACGCCTCACGCTCGCGCTCGCGCCGCGATCTCTCCGTCGTCACCGACGACGAGCCCGGGCCTGTCGCCGACCCGGAGAGCGTCGCGAACGTGCGCTTCTCCGCGTACGCCGTGGCGAAGACGGACATCGGGGCGGCTGTCCCCTTCGCGCTGATCTCGCCCGAGGGCAGCCGGCGCGGGATCCCGCGGCGGCACAGCGTCGCCAGCCAGCACGGGCGGTCGCAGTCGCGCACGGGGACGCCGGCGCCGACGTCGCCGGATGTGGAGGATGCTCAGGGCGCGCCGATGTCGCCGGGGGGTGTCCCGCGGGTGGGCCGGTTCCAGAGCTCGCCGCCTGCGAGTTTGAAGGGCGTGTTCGTGCGCAAGTATCGCTGGGGCGTGATCGACGTGCTTGACCCGAGGCACTGCGACTTTGCGATGTTGCGGACGGCGGTGCTCTCGACGCATCTGAAGGTGAGGGAGGATCTACGCGTGGTCGGTGTCTGATGTCTAACGCGTGCGGTCAGACCTTGAAGACGCGTACGAAGGAAGTGTTGTATGAGAAGTACCGCACCGAGAAGCTACTGGCGCGGCGGGCGACTGCGAACATCTCCGAGGATGAGAGGAACCGCCTGTTGGAAGGTGCGTCTCCATGCCTTCTTCTACCGTCCTCCAGCGCTGACGCTCACGCAGAACTCGGCTTGTGAGAATATCGGAACTGTGAAGAACGGCGTCCGCTATCGGACTGTGCGTATACGGGGATTGTACGATTTCCGCCATCTAACAGGAAGTAAATTATCTTGTATGTCCAGCCAGTGCTCTCCTAGACAGCGCACTTCTCACCTACCTATTCGATTACCCGCGCAGTGCTTTCATCATACCCTTTCTACCCCACTACTGCGGCCTTACTTTATGTACATACTTTGGTGCAACGCGACTGCCACTGCGTGGGCGTTGTTGCTGGGTTACTCGCATTCTATTCCCTCCCTCGTACTATGTCCTTTCATCTACTTGGCTTACTTACGGACCCCCGCCTGGTGCTTTCATTTGGATCTGGTTGACTGCTCGAAGTGAACTGGTGTGATTCAGACGATGCTCACTTGGGATCTAGTGGCGACCCTTCTTCTTTCGTGCTGTCGTTGCGAACTACTGAGCGAGACGGGGTCACGGGATGCTATGGCCGTCGGACGCGATACGGACGACCGCCACGGATTACTGTCACACAATGTTGAGATAGCCGGCCCGAGTCATAACTTGCCATCTCCAGTTACATACTTAACTTACCGCAATCCATTCCCGCCTCTCGCCGTGCGTCCCCCTTGACCGCAGACACTTCTCCACCGCCTGCACTTTGCAATGCAGTCGAATCTATTCTCTGGCGACCCGCTCAATCTCGAGCGCATCCGCTCCGTGCTCGTACGGCTCGAGGAGACGATCATCTTCTCCGTCATCGAGCGCGCCCAGTTCGCTCATAATCCGAGCATGTACGAGCCTGGCGCCTTCGCCGAGCTGCGCGAGCTGGGTTTCTCTGGCTCATGGCTCGAGTGGTTCTTGCATGAGATCGAGAGCTTCCACGGTGCGCCGCGCTCCTGATCTCGTCCCCCCTCCTCGTCTCACTCCATCCTCCTCCCCCCTCAGCCAAAGCTCGACGCTACACGAGTCCGGACGAGTATGCGTTTACCACGAACCTCCCTGAACCCGTCATCGCAGCCCCGACCTTCCCCAGAACGCTGTACCCCAACACAGTCAACGCGAACCCGACGATCCTCGCGCACTACGTCAAGAACGTCGTCCCCCGCATCACGCGTCGCGCATCCCTCGCGTTAGCTGCAGCGAAGCGGGCCCGGGGCATTACTGACGGACGGGAGCTCTACAATGACGATGGCAACTACGGATCCGCTGCGACGGTAGACGTCGAGCTTATCCAGGCGATCAGCAAGCGTGTGCACTACGGTATGGTACCGCTTCCCTCGTGCTCACTGTTACTGACTCCCAGTGTGCGTACAGGCAAGTTCGTGTCTGAATCGAATTCCAGGAGAACCCTGCTGCTTCGTCCCACATATCCTCAACCCGAATCGCGAAGCCCTCGAGGGACTGATCACCAAACCTGAGGTGAGCGCAAGCTCCTTCAGCGCGTCCGCAAGAAAGCATCCACGTATGCCCAAGAGATCATCGACGGCGAGACGGTGTCGACCGCGCTGAAGGTTGACGTCGAGGGTCTTGTCGACCTGTACGAGAGCTTCATCATACCACTCACGAAGGACGTTGAGGTCAGTCCGGGGTGCAGAGCTCGTATCGCTGTGGTCTGACATGTTTGTCTAGGTCGACTATCTGCTGCAAAGATTAGATGGTCTATCCGAGCAGGAGATCGAGGAGTTGAAAACGCGCGGGAAGTCCGGAGCGACTGCGCCGCCCCCGGCACCCACTGAAACGAATGGCGTGTCTCATAACCAGCAGCCATGACATGCATGAAACCCGATGGATAATCCTCGCTGAGATAGGGATGTGCTCGCTGCAAGATTGCAAAATCAGGGAAATCTATGTTCGTCCTGTGTTCGTCGTCCGCAAGGGAGGTGGCAGACGGACCTCCTTGTCATACACTGAGTCAGGGCTTGCAAGTAGTACAGTGGAAGTCCTCGCATCTACGGTACACCTGAGAATGTTACAGTGCGCAACCGATCAATTCAAGGCCTCAGGATCTCACATCTCCTCAGCTCTCATGCCTTCCCAATCATCCCCGTCCAATCAAACTTGTCGTACTTCCGCTTGAACTGCGCAACCCGCTGTCGATTGCTGTGGAAATCGACGCGCTTTGGCCGGCGCCACCGTCGCGGCTCGAGATCCAAATGTTGCCGACGATCTCGCCGGCGAAGTACCTGCGCGTACATGTCAACAAATAGAGCTCGAGCCGCACCCATCCGAAAATGAACCCAAAATGAACCCAAGGCACTCACTTGGGAAACTCGCCCCCGCCCTTCTCGCCCTCATCCACGCCCTCCTCGTCGCCCTCCGCAGTGGCGCCGCCTTCGATGACATGCCCGTACCCCTTCTCGCCCTTGTAGTCGAACTGCACCATGAAGTAGGGCAAATTCGGCACCATGGCGCGCCGGAAGCCGCCCGGGCGGGCAGAGAAGTCGATCAGCTTTTTGTGCTGGGACCATTCGGCTTCGGAGGCCAGGATGGATTCCTGGAGTGATAATCAGGTTAGGGTTCAAGATTCCATCAAATATGGGTTTAGCGCACCTTGAAGTAGCCCGGGATAACCTCGAAGTGCTCCCACGGTACTGGAACGCACTCGATGACAGTGTGCGCCTGCCATTTGAGCGAGAGGACGGTCTCGTAGAAGACTACGCCCTTGTCCTCCTCGGCGAACATGCGCATTAAGCACTTCATGAAGTTCTGCGAAGCGGGGGTTAACATGGGAGCAGACCAACAGTTGTAGTAGCAAACGAAGTTTTGCGTAGTATGACTGGGGATAGAACAACATAGCAAAGGTGACAGACACTCACCCGAACTTCATCCCACACATCATCATCGGCCTCGAGCATACTCAGGTGATGCTGAATCGGAACGATAATGCAATGCCCGGGGACGAGCTCCTCGGTCGTCGTACACGACAGATACGCGCGCGTGCCCATCGCCACTACGGGTGCCTTCGGCGGCGAGTCGTCCTCCCCATAGCAGTACGTACATGTCGACAAGACCTGCTGGGTCTTCTTGTAGTCTAGCGGGGTTCGTTCAGTTTGCTAAGTGAAGTCCCCAGCGCCTAAGCGCACCATGTATGGCAAACTGCCGCTTCATAGCGTCGGTGCGCATCTTTTGGCGGCCGAGCTTCTCTGCGTTGTCGTCGATGTAGTCGAGGTCGTTCTGAGCGGGCGAACGTGAGTGAATGAGATGAGTTCACAGGCGCGATTGAAGATGACTTACTTCGAACTTCCCGTCACCCATGATCGCTTTAGCAAACTGCGCGTCCAGGTCCTTCTGGTCAGCCATGCCGGCGCCAAAGCGCTCCTGACGCAGCATCTCGCCCAGCGTGAGCTCGTCGTCGTCGGCGTTGTACCGGACGAGGTCGCCCGTCTTGGGGTCCCTTGTCTCGAAGTTCTAAACGATTGTCAGTATGCGGTCCAGAAACACAAAGGCAGAGACCCACCTTCTCCTTCTTCTTCCTATTGCCTGGTTTCTGGTCCTCGTCCTCAGGTCCGGCTTACCGGTGCCCAGGTCGTACAGGCGACCCCTGCTGTCCAGCGTCGGCAGCACTTCCACCTTGGTGCGAACGCCTGTCTCGGCCACGTCCTTGCCGTTTGCTTTTCGACTCTCCGAATCGTACTCGCGCTCCAGGGCTTCCGCGTCTGCCGAGCCCATCAGCTTCGCTCTCAGCACCTTCGCCTGCAGCCGGTTCAGTGAGGACGGTACATAGCACGCCGCCTGGAGGCTGTGGGCGGCGGCGTCATGACGCTGGGAACGGGCGTGTGCGACTGCGCAAGCCTGGACTGCGAGGGCAAGCGCAGCGAGTCGAGCCGCCGATTTGCGGGCGCACCGCTGCCAGACGGCGACGGCGTACCCGGTGCGCTGCTGCTGTCCGCGCCGGGCTTGCGGAAGGACGAGCTGCGGCTGGACATGCCACTGTTGTTGACGTCGGTGAACATCATGCCGCGCGGGCCGCCGCCGGGAACCCGCTGTCTTGCTGGGCGTGTTGGCGCCCGGGGCGCTGACCCTCACGCTCGTCGAGAATGCGGCGTTCCTCTTTGGCTTCTTCAAAGGCCTCGAGGCTGCCGAAGCGGTCGCGGGCGATCTCTTCGAGGGGGAGGTCGCCCTCCTCGGCCGCTTCGTACACTTTGCGGAGGCGCATCATGCGCCAGGAGGAGCCTGGGCCGCCGGGGACGTTCTTCTTGGGGGTGGGACAGGGCTTCGGGTCGGGGCGGACCTTCTCTGAGGTCTACGTTGATTCGCGGTGACTGATTTTCGGCTGGTAGATGTGTGAGTGGAAGAGCGAGGGATGACGCAAACGCACCTTCTCATCAAGAGGTTTTTGCGGAGGTTCTTTCTGTGCTCTGTACCGAGACTGGAGAAGAAGTCGACCTGCCCATCGGCCGTGCGCGAGTTGCCCGCAGGGTCGCCATAACCATCGGTGAATGATTCGTCTTGTATGGCGGTAACATTGGCCGAGGTCGGGGTACAGTTGGCTGTCCGGGTTCCATGAGCATCCAGTCATCCCTTTTCAAGGATGATTCGGCGGGTCTGCTGGGGGGACCTCGGCGCTGATGGGACGTCATTGACGTTCGACTTGAGCTTGAGGCTTCCTGCGGTGGGTATGTCCGTGCTAGCGGCTTAACAATTGCGTGAGCGCAGTAACAAAATGTCGAGCCTCACAAACCTGTTCCCCCTCCATGTCGATGTTCTTCTCGACCCAGACATCCTCGTCCATGTCCTCATCACGGATGTGCGACTTGCCGTCGTCTGTGCGCTTCCGCTTGTGTTTGTGTTTCCCCCCCTTGTCATCGTCATGGTGCTTGTGGCGCTTCTTGCTCTTTTTGTCGTCGTCCTTCTCCCTGTGCCGCCGCTTCGAGGTACTCTGCTCGTCGGGCATTTGTGAACAATGTGATGGCGCAGGTCGAGTAGTAGGATGGCGCGGACCGACGAGCCGGTGTCACTGATCACCCCAAGCGCCGTGACTGAGCACACGCCCATTGTTGAACTTGAACCTCATGCTCTCAAATCCATCTTTTCTGTTCAACGTTCCAATAAGTAAAGATGCTGCCTCCTGATATCTTCACATTATCCGGCTCAGACCATATCTTCTGTCTGGGGAGTCCTGCAGTCTCTCGGGGTCGGGGAACTCAGATCTGCTGGGCCGTAGCTGTGTTTGTCCAAGATTTCATGATGCATTCTACGATTTTGGCAAGGTGATACACCCTTCAGAAGCTCTGATACCAGACGATGACCATCACCCTTACCACGGCCACACCGTCTCCCCGCTGAAGTCCAGGAACTGCCCACTCGCCGTCTCGCGCGTCGCAGCGTCGACCTGCTTGAGCACACCGGCGGCACTAGCCTCAACACTGTTCGTCGGCATTGACGCCATCCACGGCTCGTTCTTTACCGCCGTCGCCGCCATGTCCGTGTCGACTGCGCCAGGGCTGATGGGGAAGATGACTGCGTGCAGCGTCAGCACACTGGGGCGAACTCAAAGGAAACAGAAACTCACCAAAGTCCTCAAAGTCCTTGTGCAGCTTGCGGACGACCCAGTGGAGCGCAGCTTTGGTCGTGCCGTACGTGTACAGGCCTCCGGGGAACTGCGAGCCCGCGGTGATGCTACCAACCGGCGTCGAGATGGCGACGAACTTGGGCGCCTTGCTGGCCTGGAGCAGGTCGTGGGTCGCCTGGAAGAGCACGAGAGGCCCGTTGACGTTGATCTGATGTGTTCGTCCCAGTCAGCAGCCAGACCCCACGCGGCGCACGACTAATGAAGGCCCACTCACCTCGAAATGCCTCGTCAATTCCTCCTTCGGCAGAGTCAGCGCTCCCGCGTAGCAATCGGCTATCCCTGCGTTCGCGATGACGACGTCGAGGTGGCCAGCGACCTTGGTGATCTCCGCGCGGCGGCGTCGTTGCTGGCCTTGTCGGCAGAGACGAGCTTGACGATGTGGAGCTTGCCCGGGTTGGCAGCGGCGAGGGCCTTGAGTTCGGTAGCCTTCTCGGGGCTGCGCGCACCGGCGAAGACGACGGTGTCGGGGCGCTTGACGAGGGCGGTGACGAGCCCAAGGCCTGGAGGGCGGGTTAGTGAGAGCCGTGCGGTCAAAGAGACGATGCAGACGTACCAAGACCGCGGTTGGCACCGGAGATGAGGTAGACTGTAGATGAAGACATTGCAGTTGGTGTTGAACTTGATGTTGCTGCTTTGCGGTGAGACTTTCCGAGTAGAAGCTGGGAGAACCTGCGCATGCTGTTAGTACCACTGTTCAGTCTGGCCTTTTATACTGGGTCAACCCGCTGTATACGGGCTACAGGGTTATTCTCTCATAAGCTGCGTAGTCAGCGACCATGCAGGACTCTCTACCAGCTCTCTACAAGCGGTTTAGCAAGCAATGATGAACCGGCAGATGCCGAGGTTGTTCATAAGTCACATTACGCGTCCGAAAAAGGAATCCCGTTGCACACGGGAAAGCTCGTGGGACCATGTCTGTGCTCGATACGATGATATGTACTTTTCCCAGCCTGCATGTATGGTGGGGCTATGAGCCAGTAGCCTCTATCATGGTGGGTTTGGTGGGCCTTTTTCAGTGGGCCGGCGCAGCGAGCGCCTTCAAGCGGGCAGGTGGGGACGTGGTAGAGTCCTGACATGATGCAGGCGGCGTCTTACAGCGAGAATGTGGGGGCGAGGTGGAGGCCTTGCTTGGTGAGGAGGCAGGGGCCTTCGCCCGCGAAGGCGGCGACGTAGGTGCGTCACCGGCCGATTAGTTTTGGCCGCGACGATGGGATCGACGCTTCTGCAATGGAAGTCCTGACTGGTGCGGGAGGGAAGAGACGATTGTCTTGGCTGGTGTAGGGGGAGACGTGGTGGGCGTCTTGGCTCGTGCAGGTATGTGACCAGTCACCAGTGGTGGGAGTGGGGAATTTTCGACGCTCGTATGAGATGATTCGCCCAGCATGGCAGTCGAAGTCTTCTCCGTTTTAACGGTCAACGGCTTCTCTGGTGTCGGAACAATATGTACGGCGGGCTTGTCGACATAAACACTTGCCTACGGGCTGGAATATTGGTATCACAGTTCTAGCAAGACTTAAGTCTATGCGAGCTCAGATTAAGAGTCAAAGGACCGCCGCGAGATAGTTGTAAGTCTCTGCAGAGGACGCATATGGAAGCGATGGAGTCGACCGAAAAGTCGAACATTAAGTACACGTGACAGTGGAAGAGCCGGACCGAAAAGCCGATGTGATGGAGTGATACCACTGATCAATGCTCGGCGTCGTCCACGACGGCGGTTACACTCGTCAACGTCGTGCGCAGCGATGCCCAGCTATCTCCCCCCACCGGCCCCGGTGCTGAATGGCTCCGCGGCGACGGGTGCGTCGTCCATCACACTCGTCAATGGCCCGTCGTCCGAGAACGAGTCGTTCACGTTCGCCGATCTGGTGGCTTCGCTGGAGGGAAGGGATCCGGCTCAGCAGGTACGTGCCAGAGATCGTGCACGAGTGCATATACTTACACTACAAAAGCTGGATATCCTCAACGAACGCCTGGTGCTCGAAAACCGCATCAAGGAGGGCGCAGAGAACCTGCTGAACATGAACCTGGCTGTATGCGCATCTTGTGTTCCTCGGACCTGCCGGTGACACATTGCATGCAGGACTCGCTGCGCCTTAAAGTGGAGACCGAGCTCGAGATGGCGAAGAGCAAGATAGATGCCATCGTCAAGCGGATCGACCAGCAGCGTGCGTTACTTCCCCTGCACATACCGCGCGCGCGCGCGAGCTGACACACGATAGAGGCTGTACTGAACAGGACACGCCAGCCGCAGGTGAACCAAGCCCCGAAGCACCAGATGTTCCTGCAGCAGCGCCCATCGCTCAATAACCTGCGATCGTCTAGGAGTAGGGAGCCGGACGAGAAGTGTGCGTGCACGTTGTGGCTCGCATCATGTCTGACTAACTGGGACTACAGCGAATGCAGATCACTTCCAGACTGCGCTACAGAATGCGCAGGGATGTCTGAAGAAGCTTGCAGCGCTGGACGCGCAGGCCGCGGACGCCCCCTCATCGTCCACCGGGACTCCCGTCCCTACGCCAGATCTTGACCGGCAGAAGATACACATCATGAACGATCTCGTGGACATCCTGCGTCGAAGTCTGCGCGTGCGGTACGAGCTGAAGGTTTCCGAAATTATTGAGGGGTGGGTGCTCCCATGATCACTCGTCGTGCTATGCGCTAACGGACGTTCAGCGTCATCCCATCTCTCGCCGATCGCAGCTCGAAACAATGCCGGGCGTCTGCATATCGCCTCATACGGCACGCCATCGTCGACGTCGACTCCGTTAAAATCGTCTGCGAGCAATATCTTGACTGGTATATGTCAAAAGCCTGACTCGAGACAACAAGTACGCGGTCGAGAAGGAGCAAGCCATCAAGCTCATCCGTACTATCGTTGAGGTCGGCTCCGAGAGGCGTGATACACCCGCCGCCGATGCATCAGCCAGCCGTGTCCCACTTTCTGAGCCTATAATGCGCGCATTCATAGCCGTGGCGGAGCATCTGGAGGACCCCTTCCGACTCATATGCATCCAAACGCTTGTGGAAATTCTTCTCATCGACATTGACCTAGTCGCGCGCACGGGCGGGATGCGGTTTCTCCTTCACGTTCTCGGCGAAGGGCCTGCGGAAGTCGCATCTCTGATCGCATCCGCGTTTCTGCATATTGTCGACTCGCCCAAGACACGATCGTACCTGCGGCTCGGATTCGACCTTGAGGTGCAACTCTCAATAAGGCGCGCTGTGTATGTCGCTGAACAGTCCTCCAGATTGCCTTGACGGCCGTGACAGATTCGTACGGCAAGGGCACCGACCACGCAGACCGGATGCGTGGCTGTGCGAAGGTCGTGCAACTTATGTTGCGCAGCTGGAGCGGTGTGTCGGGATAGCCATATGTACAATATCCTGCTGACAGAAGCACAGGTCTGATGTACTTCTGCATGGATGGTATGCGTGCTATCGCCTCCTTGGTGGATACGCTGACGTTGCCATCTCTGGAAACAAGAGTAAGCAATTTTGGTGACAGTCTGTCAAACGAGTACTGAATCGTACAGGAAATTGTTCTTGACATGTTCTTCGACTTGCTGAACATCAGAGCGCCCGATTGGTACCAAACCTTTATTGACGGCCGCCGATTGACCAGTGAGCCAACTTTTTCCCGCATCGCCTTTCATGTTGACGCTCTGCAGTGTATCGTAAAAACCGCGACTCAGGTTCGGAGAGGCATGTTGACATGGGTGAACGGCCTGTGGCCGCTCCGTATCAGAAGCTCACGGATCAGTACATCGGTCTCTTGATCATGGTATTCACCTCAGCCGGCTTGTTAGAGGTGCGAGATCTGCTCCACGATTGTTCATGTTATACTAACCAGCCAATCCATGATAGGCCCTCACCTCCATGATCACTGAGACCACGACTGGCTCAAACTTATCGCGGAAAGCCACCCTACTAATTGCAGAGACGCTGCACCTTGCCAACCGTGTATTGCCCCTGAATGCCGCCGCCAAAGTGCAGAGCATCACGCGTATATTCTCGATGGCCGCGGACCGCTCTAATGTAGACCATCGGATCATCGGCACGACGACTCTGGCGGCCATCGATAGCTTCAATCGAAATCGGACGAAGCTGGAGCCGAACTTCAGCGTCAAGCAGGTGCGCCCGAGGTGTGTGTGTTGCGGACTCAAGAGGTCTCTTGCGCGGACTGATTTCGACGTACAGAGCAAACTCCGTGGAGGATGCCCTGCGTCGTGGTCAAAGGCAGGTCGAGCAGGTGAAGCTCAAAATGGGGATGAATATGGACGACAAGCAGTTCCAGTCGACCTTTATTGATGCGCAGGTAATATTCATGCTCCCTGCATGTCTAGCGTTCGCTCAACAATGATACAGGTACTGGCACAAAAGGAACATACCAAATGGAATTTCGATACCATCGTCGAACTCATCGAGGGTCCATTCCTCGTCCCCAAACGCATTGAGGAGGCCGTCCGCGTCCGCTTCATAAGACGTATCATGTCCTTCTACCATCCGTTCAGTCACAGGTTCTCTGATATGCCACGCAATAAGGTGCGTCCTATAGGAACGGTGGTCCTGCCGTAACCTGATGGACAACAGACAAATCTGAAATGGGTCCGACTGGGCTGTTCGTTACTCAGTACTCTTATGTCGACAACTGAGGGTGTACGATACCTGTCGAACGAAGATCAGTTTTTGACGCAGATCGTCAAAGCGTTCGCGCAGCTGGACCCTGTAAGCACTTCCGGACTCTTAATCCCGCTTCACGCTCAATTATCTCTCAGTTCAACGGCATGACGGACTCAGACCCTATCTTCTCCAAAAAGCGGGTCGCCGAAACATTGACGTACGGATATCTGGAGATGCTGGGCACAATCAGTCGGCACAAGGAGGGCGTAGAGTGCGTTTGCATCGAGACCGCAAGAGCAATTCACGACTCATATACAAGCCAGACTGATGGAGAAATTCAAAGTCTTCACCGCGTTCTACCATTTGAGCGAGCTGCGAAGTCGAGAAGACCTGATCAAGGGCATCATCGAGCACTTGGATTATAGCATGTGAGTGGTGCGGCTGTAAGCCTCAGACCTGGTTTTATGACCTGGCGAAACAGCGACGGCCATCCGAGGATTGTGCTTTCGAAGGCGCTGACGTCGAGTTATAAGGTATGATTCTTCACTATGACCCGACGCAGCCTGCTCATTTACTTCTCTAGCACATCCGATTATACGCAACGCGGCACCTTGGCGACCTGATAAGGGCGTCTCCAACTGCTAACGCATGGACGCTTCGGCTTTTGGTCACACAATTGTACGACCCTGCCTTGGAGGTCTGCTCGCTAGCAGTACGGTTCTTGGAGGACGCATGCGAATCGAAGGATATCCTGCAGCTCGTGGTGGAGATGCGACCGACCCTTGACCATCTGGGGGACATGGGACATCCTTTGTTGCTGAAGTGCACGTTCTGTCATTATGCTTTCGATAGTGTCTGATCCGCCTCCTCAGATTCATGTCTACTGAGATTGGTTTCCGGTATCTGTACGATGCGGGATACATCGACCGCGAGATGGATATATGGTTCCACGTCAGTCCCTTTTAGCTTGTGGTCTGCATATCGTGGACTGACATTGTAATCAGGAGAGAAATATCTATTACGTTGTCCAGGTTGAGGTCTTCTTGTCAAAGGTCTTCAGTGACGGTGAAGAGGGACCTGAGAGGCTTACTTTCGACGGCGCGGTACCACCACACTTCTATGGCGAAATGGCCAAGACAGATCTAGGGTGCGAAATCCTGAAAGACAAGGGACACTTCAGCGAGTTCTCGCAGTTCATCAGAAGACATGGCTTCGAGGGTGAGGATGTTGAGCTGATCACCAAACTCAAGAGCATATTGTGGGCTGTGGTAAGTATTATTTGAGCTGTCGCGAAGTAGATTTCTGAACATCGATACAGGGCAATGTCGGTGCCACAGAGGGTGGCTTGCCGTTCTTGGAAGAGGACGATATTGTGCCGGCGGTCCTTGATATCGCGGAGCAGTCGCCAATCTCGTCTGTCAGAGGGTGAGAATGCATTTACCGATCCATTGAGCGCGTCGTTGATGTTGTGTAGGACGTGCTTCTTCGTCTTGGGTCTGATATCCTCCACATCACAAGGTGCCGAGATACTGTGCGACTATGAGTGGGAATCGACATTGTCACCTCTTGGGTTACCCACGGGACTTTGCATGCCTATGCATGTGGAGCGATTTGTGTCGGTACGTTGACATGCGTTGTCTAGCGCAAGGGTATATCTGATCAGCCCCATAGCTTCCTCCTTGGGAAGAACATCGACCAGAGGATCACACACATCGACTGTTACCGCCCAAAGAGCCCAAAGAGCTGGAGGTCTTGACTGCCATTCAGAATCTGGCCAACACAGTAATCGCCAACACCGCATCTCGCTCCCTAGCGAAGTATGTACTTCTGCCACTGTTTTTTCCAAAGACTTACGATTCGGGTGTACAGGATGAAGTCCCGGCCGGAATATCGCAAGGTCTTCGCTTCTCCGACCATGTTTTACCGCGCGCTACACACCATCTCCGCGCAGCATTACCGTCTGCCGGTACGACGATACATCATAGACCTCTTCAACGTCGATCTCGACGCAACGTCGGTGACCGCACTGCGCGAGACGAGCAGAACACTCATTCCACACCCCTCACACAAACCGTCGTACTCGGAGGTGAACCGGTATAGCATGCTTGGGCGCCTAGCACGGCCGGCGTCGGACGATGACATGGACGGGGAGGTAACTAGCGCGGCATCGTCGACAGAGGCGGACATGAAGGCGGAGGAGCCGGCGCCGGTGGCCTTGCCTGCCGTTAACAGGACAATAGGATTCGACGCATAGGTTGGGCTGTTGTTGCGAGACACATTTGTATAACCAGCATCATATATACCCTCGTTCTGGATCTTTGGCAGTCCGGGTTGGCACTGGAATTATGGCATGTGGCTACTCGACATCAACATTGACGATCTTGATGTCCTCATAGGGTTTGTCCCCCTTATTCGTCTTCACGTTCTCGATTGCATGTACCACCTCCAGCCCCGACAGGACGCGCCCGAAGATCGTGTGCTTCTTGTCTAGCCACGGTGTCGCCGTCGTCGTGATGAAGAACTGCGACCCGTTCGTCCCCGGGCCCGCATTCGCCATGCTGACCGTGTACGGCCTGCACAACCATCGTCAATACCGCACGCCTTGTTTTCGCAACTCGACCAAGACCACTCACCGATCATGCTTCAACTCGTCACTGAACTCATCCTCAAACTCCCGCCCCCAAATCGACGTTCCGCCCGTCCCATCCCCCAGCGGGTCGCCCGTCTGGATCATGAACTTGGGGATCACGCGGTGGAAGATGACGCCCTCGAAGTACGCGCTGCGCGCGTGCCCGACGAAGTTTTCCACCGCCTTCGGCGCGTGTTGCGGGAACAGGCGCATATGTATGTCGCCGACGGTGGTGTGGATGGTCGCGGCGTCGGCGAGTGGAGACGGACCGGAGGACGCGGCGGCGGGAGCGGCAGAAGCGATGTTCTGCGTCTCGCGTGTGGGGCGCTCGTTGAAGACGTCGCGCTCGCCGGATTTTTGGTCCCTGGGGTGTGGGTTTAGGTATGAGAGAAAGGGGATGAGAGGAGCAGAAAAACGCACCCAGGCTCAGAGCGGGTGAACATGTAGAAGCGCTCGCGCTTGAAGCCAGTGCAGAACAGAGTAGGGTCCCGCTGTCCCTTGTCCGCTAGGATAGGATTGGCGGAGGCAGCCATGGCCTGGAACAGTACGTGAGATTCTGGTTATGAAGATTTGCAGCGAACGACTGACCATCGTGGTGAGACTCTTCTTGCTCGGCGCTCCCTGGTATAGGCTCACATTGATGTACCGGACAGCCTCGTCCTTGCCCAGTAGGCGCGCCACGCGATTGGTAACCACATTGACGACTTTCGAAGATTAGGTCAAGGTGCATACGCGCAGGCCTTTCAACATACCTTTGATGCCAAGCAGCGAGGCATATATGATGAAGCAGCCACTCTCATCCCACACAGCGTTGCTCCAGCGCGCTGCAACCCTGCCTTCCGGGTCCGGCAGCTCCAACTCGCGCTCCATCGCCAACCGCCGACCGAACTCCATGTCCTCAACCTTGTGCACGGCAGTGCCAGCCTGCTGCATCTCCTGGATCGCCGTGAGGGACTCGTCGTACTTGCGCGTCAGCTTCCCTTTCAGGAAGGAGAATACACGGATCTGACGATCAGGCAGAGAGAACGTCACGAAGGACGAGCTGTCCGGGGAGAGTGTGATGCAGGTGGGGGTTGATTTGGACTGCGTGAGAGCGTTGTGAATGTATTGTAAGACTCGGAAATATATAGCGCACCTTCTTGAACTCGAACAGGTCTGTCTCGCTCTTGTACTGCCAGAGCCCAGGGACGTCTTTGCGAGATTCGTAAGGTTCCCGGGGCTCCCAGTACTCGATGAAACCGCCTTCGTCTGCGGATATGACGGTATCGTAGCGGTCGCTGTACTGCAATAAAGATAAAGAGGAGACCGCACAAATCAGAGGAGCGACTCACTGCCATGACATGGACGGGGAATCTGTGGACATTGTCCACGACTGCGGCTGGTGTACCGTCCCCTCTCGCGTCGTATATCCGGATAACACCGCTGGCGGCGTCCGAGCTGGCAGGAGACCTCAGCATTGGCACGCAAAAGTGCTGCGCGAAGCACGTACATGGCAACGAGACCCTGCGATTGTCCCTCGGGATGCACCCAGCAGCACGCGTGCGGCTTGTACCCAAGCTTGATGATGTTGATCATGTCTGGCGCGTCCGTCAGCACTCTGACCAGCTCGCGCCATAGCTACACACCAAAGTTGACCACATCGAATATTTTCACCGTCTCGTCCTCCGAGATAGACGCAAACAGTTGTCCATCCGTGCTCGCCGCGACCGCGGTCACGGGCGTCAGGTGCGCGCGGTAGTGCTTGACGAACTCGATACCGACCTCCTGCTTCTTCCAGAATTTGAGGTGCCCGTCAATGGACGTGGTGATGATGAACTCCGTCCTGCTCGAGGGTGTCAGAGATGCTGGGAGGGGGTAGAATGTGATCGTACTTGGTCACGACGCAGAAGTTGACCATGTCGCGGTGCATGAAGCTCTTGTAGTACTGCTCCGCATCGGGAATGTGCTCCAGGTAGAGTTTTTCATGGGGGAGGACTGTCAGTGTGGGTGAGGACTAGTTCATAGCGCAGGAGGGCGTGTGCGCACCTTTGCGTCTCTTCTTGACCGCACCGGTCGGTGCGTCCACGGGCATCGGCATGGGTCCGACATCGTCATCCGAGTCGTCGGCGGCAGGCTGGGGACCGATGTCCACGTCGACTTCGCCATTGCGAGCGCGTTTTCCGAGCACAGACGCGTCCTGTTCCCCCTCCGACATGCTGGTGAGTTCCAAGTTCAAGGTGTCTAAGCGTGACGAGGAGGATCGGAATGCGGACCGCGACAGAACTCAACTTCAGAACTCAGAGAGATCTGGTTTACGTATTCAGTACAGCTACATAAGTAGTGGTGCAGAGCACAGTACAGGAGAGCGAGCAAGATAGCACATAATTTATTACGCACGCTAGCTCATGGACTAGCTGTATGCCTGTATCCACTGAACACTGAGTCTGCGATGAGCTGCCACATTTGCAAAGGTAACGAGAACACCCAACGCGTAGTGTCAACCAGGTTCGGTCCTGCTTCATGCTCGTAATCCACTTGGGACGTGACAGCATTGCGTAGGAGCCGGCCTTCCCCGCCGACATCTCGGAAGAGGCGCCCCACTCGAGCGTCTGCTTCAGCGATCCCATGCTCGTTCTCCCCGCCATCGTCTCCGATTAGACATGCCCCAGAGAACAGGGGCTTAGGCTGCCTGGCGTCGCTGGACAGCAAAGCGACTGTATCCTCATCGACCGAGAGTAGCGAGGCAAAGGCAGAAAGCAACGAGCGCTGACCGGATGTGTGTGCTTCGATGCCACGTCTCTGGCGACGTTGAACGCTAGGGCCAAGCTTTGATACCTGTGGAACGGGATATGCCTCGCTTTCCTGCCCTCGTCGTGCGGTGTCCCATTGCCATGCACATATCGGAGGACGCAGGCTTGGACGCCGTACGCTGAGCGCCTGGCACTGGGTTGAAGCTTGCGCATAAGCCCGCTGCTCGTCCTCCAGCACCTCCCACGCTTCCGTCTCCCCATCCTGCATACTGCGCGGTAGCGACGAGGACGGAGGAGAGAAGCCAGAAACAGATTCAAGAAACGGACTGCGATCCGTGAGGTCCGTGCAAGCACTGACATCTGTGTTGAGACTGCGTTCGGCGCTAGTGAGGATGCTGAGGCCGGCCTCCGACGAGACGTCTGACCAGGCGCTGAAGTCGTACGAAGAGGAGGGTTCGGGTTGGGAAAGATGAACATGCTTCTGCTGGCGCCAGTGGGACTAGACATTGACGAGTCGGACACCTCACGTGTCGACGTTTGCGCGACGGAGTGTCCTGCGCTTAACTGTCCGCTAGTAGAGGCAGCATTCTTTGATCGCGCCGACGCGTAGAGAAGGGACATGGTCGAGGCAGGACTACGATGGTGAGAAGGAGATTTGGTTCAAGGGCAGTGCGTGGCGGCGTGCGCAAGCTCGCGGAGGCTTTTTAATAGTCCAAAAAAGGAAGGTATACTCGCGTGCGCGCGCGTGGAGGAGCTTGATCCGAACCTAAGCCCAAAGATCCACCAAACTTGTCCAGCCACTGAGCAGGTGTAAGACAGACTCTTGACTCGCTGGAAACCCACAACAATCTATCCACGAATGATGAAGTCGAGCCTCGGTCGGAAGAGGTCTCCGAGTCGGTGTACTACTTAAGCACAGCCACAGGCTCGTGTCGGTTATGCCGGCTAAAATATGAGAGAAGATGGATTTTATCCGCGGCCGACTACCGACAAGCCATCCGGAAACACCATTACCAACTTATCAGATATCAAACTAGTCTCCCATATATCAAACGCTGCAGCCACTGAAACAGGCCGCGTTCGCTATGGTCGTTACATAAAAGGCTGGAAGTTATCAGTCCACTCAATATCCCATGTCTTCCCCCACCGTCTATCTCGTCTCTGGCGCTAACCGCGGTCTTGGTACGTGTGCAAGAACCACCCAACTCCCCCTCTCCTAGCGTCCTCCACCTCCTCCTCCACCTCTTCAGCCTCATCCCCTCTCACTAACCCCCACCTCCCAGGCCTCGGCCTCGTTACCGCCCTCGTGCAACGCCCCGACACCATCGTCTTCGCCGGCGCGCGTGATCCCCCCAACGCCACCGACCTCAACGCCCTCGCCGCCGCGCACGCAGGCAAGCTGCACGTCGTCAAGCTGGTCTCCGCGGACACGGAATCCAATACCGCCGCAGCCGCGCAGATCGCCAAGGTCGCGGACCACATCGATGTGGTGATCGCGAACGCGGCGGTTGGGGATGTCTTCGCGGACGCGCTGACCGCGTCAAAGGAGGAGATGACCAGGCATTTTGACGTGGGTGGTCTTTTTGCTTCTTGATACCGCTTCGTTTGCGGGGAAGTCGAGTGGCTGACATTGGATGAACGCCACAGATCAACGTCAACGGCCCTCTCCTCCTCTTCCAGGCGACGCACGACCTGCTGAAGGCCAGCAAAGCGCCCAAGTTTGTCGCCCTCTCGTCGCCGGTCGGCAGCATCACCACGGGCTCGCAGTTCCCCGGCCGCACGTACACATACGGCGCGTCGAAGGCCGCGCTGCACTGGGTCGTCCGCAAGCTGCACAAGGACTTTGAGGACCTCGGTGAGTTTCTTTGCGTCCTCCTCCGCTACTTGTTGCTTCTATTCTTTTGCTTCCTTCCTCAGCCGTCCCTTTCTCTTCCTTCCCTCTTGTCCCTTTCCTCTCCCTCTTGTGCTGACCCTTGCCCCTTTTCCTTTCCCTTCACCCTACGCATCTTCCTTTCCCAGTCTAGCACCATGCTGACCTCATCCCAGTCATCTTCCCCATCTCCCCGGGCGCCGTCGAAACCGAGATGTTGCGTCTGGCGGTCGAGAAGGAGCCCTGGATGTCGACGATGCCGTCGAAGAGCCCCGCGGACAGCGCGGCCGGTATACTCAAGCAGATCGACGCGGCGACGAGGGAGACGGCGAGTGGGCAATTCTTGGATGTCGGAGGGGAGATGGTGTGGCCGTGGTAGGGAGTGAGGTTTGTGAAGTGCAAAAGAGTGTATATGATATGGTGCCAAAGTTGGGGAATGCGAGTCTGGTTTCTTAGTCTTCAGAACGGCGTAGTCTGTCGAGGCCGCGTCAGAACCCGTCACAGCGCAACACGGTCATGGATTTGGACGGAATGCTGAGTGGTGATTGTGGCGGTCGCACCAAAGGCGTCATGCGCTCGTCGAGTGTACACTTCCTGAAGCGAGCGTTGTAGGGTTTTCATCTCGCAAGCTGGGTGCGACAGGGCGAGGTGACGGGGCACAGAGAATTTGAGCAAAGAGTGGAAGGCCTCGAGCTGGAAGTGCGAAGTGCCGCTCGAGCTGATGATGACTTCGTGAACATCAAGCGGGACTTGACTGAGGAACGTCGTTTGCTTTGGATTCGGCACGTATGCGACAGGGTATTCCAGGATGAATGCGGCAAGTGGTACGAGGATGTCGATGCCGATGTTGGTAGGGACCGGTACGAAGGTATCTTCCGGCGACATCTCTTCCAGATGGGTGGCAAGATCGACAATGGTCCGGAGAAGAGCCTTCGATGGTAATGACTCCTGGGGGAATATGTGAGATTTGACACCAGGGGCCAACGCCATGCAATGCTTACCGGCTCGACGGCGTCGGAAGTATTGAGATGGATGAACAGCGCTATCCCGGAGACGTGGCCTGTGTTGCTTGAAGCTGTATGCTTCGCGCGCTGTAGTAGCATAGATTTGTTCGCGATGAACGATTGTCCAGTCGGTCCATGATATACATGCACAAGTGGACTGAACGCTGGATGAACCTGGAGTGGTGAGTTCAGTCAGCTATGGACGGCCTAAAAATTGAAGTGCGTATTTCCTTAATTCTGCGAGCGAGCTGGCTCAATATATCAGGGTCTGAGTAGCTGATAGCGTCTACGAGGTGACCTGTCCTAGTCAGTTGCGAGTCAATCAAAGTCTCAGGGTAGGGAGCAAGTGTAGAGGGTCTTACCTCAAGCACGCGCTACGAGTGCCACGTCTGTAGCAAAAGTAATTCTCATCGCTGGAGAAAGCTTTCTCCAGCCAGGCAAATCAGCGCATACTTGCGTCGCCGCGTCGATGGACTGCTGCAAGCTCATTGCTCGATTGATGGGCAGTGCAGTCGTTGATGCGAATTATTTTCAGCAAAAAGAGGCAGGGAGACTCAATGATGCGGCAAAGCTGGTGGAAAAAGGCCAGAGACATGAGGGTCGAGTTCAACAATGGCCGTGACCAGGAGTCACGGTGATCTGTGGTGACTGCTTTTGTCGCGTGGTAAGCGAGACCGGACCGGAAAGCGCCCAAGAGCCAGAAGGGTTGACGGACGCCTTCATGGACCTCGAGAGATACATCAGCGACAACTCCCTCAGAGTGCGTGTTGAAGCCTTTGTTGCTCTACTGTGATACTGACCGCTTTTGTTCGCAGTTCTTCGGGTATGCTGATCGGAGCATTATAGACTATGTGGTAGCGTCAGGTGTGCCGTGCGCGCCTTGTTCCTGCCCCCTCAGAGTACTCATCCCCTCCCCAGCATCGTCCTCCAAGACGCCACAAGCGCTCTTCTCGACGCTCAATGCGTTCGGCTTACCAGACACCCCAGACGCCCACGAGTTCATCCAAGAAGTCTACTCCCGCGCACCGAGGAAGCAGAAGCACAAATCCGACAGCAGTCGCAAGCAGGCTGAGAAAGACGCTAAAACCCTGCGCGCGCAGAAGTACAGCTACATGCTGGAAGACGATGCGTCCACCTCCACCGATGCGGTGCCTCTGAAGAAGTCCAAGTCCAAGAAGACTGAGGAGCGCACCCTGCGCAAGCGCGAATATGACGGGAAGGAGTGGGAGAGCGATGAGGAGGAGCACGCGCGGAAACGTCGTCGTGAAGAGGAGCCCCGGCCAGCGTCCCCTCGCCGTGACGAAGACGAAGACGCGGACATGGACATGGAGGACGAAGACACTCGGAGGGAACGCGAGCGGCTCGAAGATCAGCGCGAACGTGACGCCTTCGCCGAGCGCGTCCGTGAACGCGACCGCGAAAAGACGAAGAAGGTCGTCGAGGACCGCTCCTCCAAGAACTCAGGCGCCGCGGCTGAAGCAGCGGAGCGCCGCAGACTCGCCGATGACGCCGAAGCTCGCGGAGTCGTCCTGCCGTCCCTGCGCGTGCACTCGCGTCAAGAGTATCTCACCAAGCGCGAGATACAACAGATCGAGCTCTTGCGGAAGGAAATCGCAGACGATGAGGCGCTCTTCTCCGGCATGAAGATCTCGAAGCGCGAGCAGCGGGAGCTTGAGCGCAAGAAGGAGCTGCTACGACTAGTGGAGGAGCGCCTGAAGATCAACGACACGTACGACGGGTATCAGCTCCCCGAAGACTACTTCACCGAGCAAGGTAAGATCGACCGCAAGAAGAAGGAACGGGCGTTGTATGCGCGGTACGAAGATGCGAAGCCCAAGGACGACCAGTTCGTGACGGACGTCGACCAGTGGGAGTCCGCGCAGACGAAGAACAGTACGTTCAAGACGGGCGCCATGGACAAGCCGGAGCTCGTGGACGACTACGACTACGTCTTCGATGAGAGCCAAACCATTCAGTTTATTCAGGACAATGCATCCCAACTCAAGGGCTCCGGGATGTCCGCCGCGGAGAAGCTGCTTCAGTCGCAGATCGAGGAGGCGGAGAAGAAAGGTGCGCGCTACTTCGCGTATGTCTTCGTAGCAATGCTAACCCGCGAGCAGCCAAGACTATGGAAGAAACCCGCAAATCACTCCCCATATTCGCATACCGCGAGCAGCTCATCGACGCCATACACGAGCACCAGGTCCTCATCGTCGTCGCCGAGACCGGGTCCGGCAAGACCACGCAGCTGCCACAGTACCTGCACGAAGCCGGCTTCACGGCCAACGGGCAGAAAATTGGCTGCACTCAGCCGCGTCGTGTTGCAGCTATGTCTGTCGCCGCGCGTGTCGCGGATGAAATGGGCACGAAGGTCGGGTATGAGGTCGGATATTCTATCCGGTTCGAGGACTGTACGAGCGACAAGACGGTCCTGAAGTACATGACGGACGGCATGTTGTTGCGAGAGTTTTTGACGGAGCCTGATCTGGCAGGCTACTCGGCTTTGGTCATAGACGAGGCCCACGAGCGCACGTTGAGTACCGATATTCTGTTCGCCTTGGTGAAGGTGAGTAATATGTACAGGTTGGTGCATGCAGTTTCTGATTGCTGTCCAGGATATCGCTCGTTTCCGACCAGAGCTTCGCATCCTTATCTCCAGTGCTACCATGGATGCCGAGAAGTTCAGTGAATATTTCGACGGTGCCCCAACCTTCTATGGTGAGTGGCTTGTGCTATTATATGTTGCTATTTCTGGCTGAACACGTTTTCTAGTCCCGGGTCGCATGTATCCCGTCGACATTCACTACACACCCCAGCCCGAAGCAAATTACCTACATGCCGCAATCACTACCGTATTCCAGATTCATACGACGCAGCCCAAGGGTGACATCCTCGTTTTCCTAACGGTACGCATACGGTGCTTACACTTTTTGAATGGATGTTGATCAGTCCTCAGGGTCAAGACGAAATTGAAGCGTGTCATGAAAACTTGCAGGAGACTGCTCGCGCCCTTGGTAACAAAATTGCGGAGCTCATTATCTGTCCAATCTACGCCAACCTACCGAGCGACATGCAGGCCAAGATCTTCGAGCCTACACCGGAAGGTGCGCGAAAGGTCGTTCTCGCGACGAACATCGCAGAAACGTCTATCACGATTGACGGCGTGGTCTTCGTCATTGACCCCGGATTTGTGAAGCAAAACTCGTACAACCCGCGCACAGGGATGTCCTCGCTCATCGTCGTCCCCTGCTCTCGTGCGTCTGCCAATCAGCGCGCTGGGCGTGCCGGGCGTGTCGGTCCTGGGAAGGCCTTCCGCCTGTACACCAAGTGGGCGTTCAACAACGAACTGGAGGCAAGCACGGTGCCCGAGATCCAGCGCACGAACCTGGGTATGGTCGTCCTGCTGCTCAAATCGCTCGGCATCAACGATCTGCTCGGGTTCGAGTTCATGGATCCGCCACCTGGCGAGACGCTCATGCGCGCGCTCGAGCTGCTATACGCCCTCGGCGCGCTCAACGACCGCGGTGAGCTCACCAAGCTCGGCCGGCGGATGGCCGAGTTCCCCGTCGACCCGATGCTATCGAAGGCGATCATCTCGAGCGAGAAGTATCAGTGCACGGACGAGGTGCTCACCATCATCTCGATGCTGCAGGAGTCGGCGTCGCTGTTCTACCGGCCCAAGGACAAAAAGTTGCACGCGGACCAGGCGCGGCAGAACTTTGTGCGCTCGGGCGGGGACCACTTCACGTTGCTGAATGTGTGGGAGCAGTGGGCGGATACGAATTACAGCCAGCAGTTCTGCTACGAGCAGTTCTTGCAGTTCAAGAGCTTGAGTCGGGCGCGAGACATTCGGGACCAGCTGGCGGGGTTGTGCGAGAGGGTGGAGATTGCGGTGGATGCAAACCCGAACTCGAATGATATCACGCCGATACAGAAGGCGCTGACTGCGGGGTACTTCTATAATACGGTGAGTAGTGTCGTCGTCACAATGCATGGGGCGTTACTCACATTTATCTTTCGCAGGCCCAATTGCAGAAGGGGGGTGATTCGTATCGAACCTTGAAGACGAACCACACGGTTTACATACACCCTTCGTCAAGTTTGTTCCAGTTCCAACCACCGGTTAAGGCCGTGCTCTACTACGAGCTGGTCATGACGAGCAAGTCGTACATGCGGCAGATCATGGAGATCAAGCCGTCATGGTTGCTGGAAGGTGCGCTCTTTGTAGTATGTGCTAGTTACGATGCTGATGTCGCGTTAGTGGCGCCCCACTACTTCAAGCCCGCGGATTTGGAACAGCTTGCGACTGGAGACAAGAAGATGCCCAAGGGACAGGGTGCTGCGCCTGCGTCGACACGACCATAGCATCTCACGCTATGAGTGCTGTATCTACTCTGTATTGCTCGACCTCGCATGCGTGTATATTTGATCAATTGCTTTCAGGATTGCATTATTCTTCGACTGCCTTCAGACGCCTTCCTCGACGCTACACATCTACTCTACGCTGACCTTGTTCTTTTGATCGCGTTCTTTGGTCAATGTGATGTCCGCTCGGTAAAGGTACTGCGTACCTTGTAGAACGCGACGTAACCCTCGATGTGCTTGGCCTTGTCGCTCGCGTTCGGGTAATACCTGATCCAGTGGTTAGGCCGAACGATGGAAGAGTGTCTATCTACTCACCAGGCGGCGTCTTTGACAGTGTTGCCGTCAACCTCTACGTCGTAGTAGTTGGCGGTCCTGACAAAACGTGGGCGGTAAGTGATTTTCTCGCTTCTGCACGCCCCCAGCTCACCCCTTCCAAGGACAGCGCGTGCTGCAGGGAGTTATCAGTACTGATCGTCGCTTGACTGAGATGGCCTATGCTGCAACGTCCGCTCACGTTGTGTTCGAAGGCTTGAAGACGTCCTTGTTGAGCGATGAGGGGGGGAAATAATGATTCCCTTCGACAACTGCAGTGGCGTCGGATTGCGCGAGCACGGTACCGTTCACAGTGGCTTTCATTGTCGCTGGAGGAGGATCAGGTGCGTATGTGACAAGAGGCAAGATGCTTCACCGTGCTGACCGAGCATCTGGGCGCGCAGACTCCGCCACCGGATCGAACTCAGCCTGGAACTGTCGATTGACGTCACTCACATGACCACTGGGCGCCCATTCCCTAGTTAAAGTTCTTGGGCATCACTTCCGCACGTACACCTTGCGCACAGTTGACAAACACGTATCCGCTGAAGACTACAAATAGGATGCTGTCTGATGCTCCAACTCCACCGGTAGCGGAGGACTTACAGGTCACCCGGCTCATAGGAAAGCAACACGTGCCTCTCGAAACGAACATCATCAACGTTCCGAACAGCCCGTAGTGGTAGCCGCTCGCGTCGGTCCGATGTCGCCAGCGGTGCATGCAGTAGTTCATATACAGTAGGCAGTTCATGAGACTTACGGCTTGGTGCTTCTTCTCCCCAAGTCTTCCACGGTGCATCTGACTGCTCACGATCCCCCCTCATCTCACGATGCAGTTTCGTTCTAAGAAATCGCTCGACTCTACTGCTATACCTGACGATTTGACCATCGCTCAGTTCATTCTCGACACGCCAGCTAGACCCGATCCCAACAGACCAGTGCGGGGACCGGACGCACAGACGTGGCTGATCCAGGATGGTACTGGTCGTTGCATTGGCGTGGACGAGCTCATGCGTAGGACGTACGGCTTAGCCAATGCAATGAACCTGAAGTATGGCATTAGTGACGAGGATGTCGGTGAGATTCAGAACTCTTGCAGCCTGCTCAAGCGAGAGCTAAAACGGAATGTTGTCCAGTGCTGTTGTTCTCAAAAAATCATGTCGGTAAGTCATAACCTCCTGTTGGCTTGGTTTACGCGTGGTCTGACTGAGTCTTCAGACTTCCCTGTGGTGATATGGGCCGCTCATCGTCTTGGTGCAGTCGTCTCACCAGCGAACCCATCCTTCACCGCGTCTGAGCTGCGATATCAGCTCGAGCGCACCAACGCGACTTTGATGTTTGTATATCCAGATGTTGATACAGTGGCTGTCGCTCTGGAGGCGGCGAAGCAGATGAACATCCCTGCCGAGCGCATTGTGCTGTTGGACGCAAAAACACTTGGATCCGCTGTCACTCACGTCGACTTTGCTCGTGTCGAAGATTTGGTTCAAGCTGGACTCAAGGCGCATCGTTCGTTCACGGAATACAGGATAGCAAGAGGCGGCGCGAAGGACAAGGCGGCTTTGCTCTGCTTCAGCTCAGGGACGACAGGAAGGCCCAAGGTATGTGCGAGACTTCCTCTGCAAGCGTAACTTCCGCAAGCAAGACTATATGCAGGCAGTAGCAATTTCGCACTATGCCTTCATTGCCAACTTGATGCAATTCGTTGTGCATAACGAGGTCAACGAGTCATACTACAATGGAAGCAAAGTGATCGTGCCCTGGGACTCCGAGAAGCGCAGATTCAGAGTAGGAGATGTTTGCCTGGGAGGTCAGTGGCATTTACCATTCGCCAAACTCTGTCTTACAACACTGCCAGTATTGCCCTCGTACCGTATGTGTTTTCATGCAGGATGTCATTGCGTGGCTCACGAGGTGGCATAGACATCTATGGGCTCCTCATGAATGTGAGCTAGCATATTCTACAGGGATACCAGTCGCTGAACACATCGCAGTTGCACTTCAATCTATATGCGGGCGTGAGTGTGCTATCGACCTCGTTATCGAGTTCTCATTGGCGCAGCTTTCCGTCGTTGTCGTTCCCACATTCAAATACATGGACATGCTTGCGAGCATCGAGCGGTACCGGGTCACACATCTCATGTAGGTCTGCTTTGGGTGCAACATGGTTTTTAATGGCAAAACGCTTGCAGGCTTGTCCCGCCGCAGACTGTACTGCTTTGCAAGGTGCGTCAGACTTTTAAGGCAGGCTGACAAGGCTGACTACTATCAGCATCCGGCGACGGCCGCGTACCGTACTGCTCTTGACCGTATACGCTTCTTACTTATGGGCGCCGCACCTGTGTCGCGCGAAATTACCGACCAACTAGTGAAGGCAAGCAACACTTTATTACCACCGTATCGCATGTCTGAGCATTGCGCAAGTAGGTCCTGCCCAATGCACAGATTGGCCAGGGGTATGGTACGTAGCACCCTATAGCTTTTTAGCTTAGACTTACACAGGGCTCAGGTATGACGGAGACGTGCACAGGGGTCTGCATGTTTCCAGTTTCACAGAAGACCGGAACGTCAGGAAGTGAGAAAGACGTTCACGCTTCATCCAATGACTGCAGCTCATTTGCGCTGTAGGCGCTGGACAGCTCATGCCCGGCTGCATCGCTCGAGTGGCTAAGCCCGATGGCACGCTAGCATCGGCAAATGAGCCAGGCGAGCTGTTCGTCTCGACGCCGGGCATGGCAATAGGGTATTATGGCGACGAAGAAGCGTGAGCTCACACCGCTCTTTGCTATCCCCCTGGCTCATCATCTGCCTCGCAGCACGCGCGAGACCTTCCTCGATGGGTACGTGCGGTCTCTTCAGATACGAGCTGTCTTACTTGCATTTGCTTAGTTGGGTGCGCACGGGCGACGAAGTTGTGATCAACGAGAACACAGAAGTATGGGTTATCGATCGGCTGAAAGTGCGTTGGCTGGCCAGATGCTAGCGCGCCGCGCTGACTGCTTCCTCCTATACAAGGAAATTATGAAGGTCAACGGATTCCAAGTCGCACCGGCAGAGCTGGAGGGGTGCATCCTCGACCATCCGTTCGTCGCTGACTGTTGTGTGGTCGGTGTGCCGGATGCTTACAGTTGCGATTTGCCGCATCAGCTGTGCGTCGGAACAGGCTTACTGACGATCGTCTTGTTAGGCGGCGAAATTCCTTTGGCCTTCGTCGTGCTTGCCGAAAGCGCCTGTTCAAACCACAATGCAGACGTTGCACAGGATATCATGCAGGTACGCTTACTCTACCACGACGCACAACGTGCTCGCTTGCCTATGCTCGTGTCGCCCAGCATGTCGCGAAGAATAAAGTAGCCTACAAGCATCTGAAAGGTGGCGTTGAGTTCGTGGATAGTATACCGAAAAATCCCTCGGGTGCGTGACTGTCATCGTCCATGTAGGCGGCGCTGATGTTGGCCCTAACCAGGTAAATTGCTCAGGCGGGTGCTGCGCGAAAAGGCTCGCTCTCTCAAGGCGGCAAAGATGTAATCAATCACAGCAAATCAGGCCTTGTACGGCGCGCTTTCAAAATACAGGCTTGATGTTTGCGCTCACCGAATCAAGCGCTTGCTGTGAAAAATCGTTCAGTGACGACAGGCACTCTTGTGGATCCCAAATGGCTTGAATCCATACTGTCGAGGAGCGGGCCCTGCGGCCCAACCGAAAAGAGTTGCACTTGTCGAGGTCAGTCACGTCGTTGACCTAAGTATCCACATAGCCTTCGAAATCTAAGATCTTAGTACCGTTACTGACATTACTGACATTACTGGCATGAGGTACCTGTACAGATATATGATATGGCTGAGGTACCTCTTGAATTCGAACTGTACACTGTTTGCGCACTGTTCGCCCACGCGCCGGTGGACATCGACCGTCTTGGGAGCTCTTAGGAGGCCACGTACAGTTGTTCTGTGCCTTTATCTCCCACAGAGCGAGTCTGAACACATGGGGAAGACTGTCTGGGTACCAGTGGCGTCTGGATTCAGATCGACTCAGATCCTGCTCGAACACAATAAGTACTAGTACCTGTACCTCGCCCAAGGGCGTAACTTCACTCAAAGCTCATAACCTCGCGAGTCGCACATATCTTTGACCCACACAACTTACAAGAGTGGAAGTCTCCCACAAAAAAGTAAATGTCGCAGTATACGGATGAGCAGCAGAAATATGCCCACGGTTGCTTTCCCGTGTGCAACGGGATTCCCTTTTCGGACGCGTAATGTTGAGCTTGTCAACGACCTCGGCAACTGCCGGTTCAATAGCGCTTGCTAAACGGCTGGTAGAGAAGCCTATGGTCGCTGACTATGCAGCTTACAAGAGAAGTATCTTGCAGACCATACAAAATGTTTCGACTTCGTATAAAAGGCCAGATTGACCGGTGTAACGAACAACACATCTCAAGAGCGTCTACTTCAGATTTTAGCACAGACCAACAAAGCAACTTACAACGCTCGCAATGTCTTCCTCCACAGTCTACCTCGTCTCCGGTGCCAACCGCGGTCTTGGTACGTCTGCATCGCCCTTCGACGGCAGGGCTCTCACTGACTCGCGTCCTCCAGGTCTTGGGCTAGTCACCGCCCTCGTGAAGCGCCCCGACACCATCGTTTTCGCCGGTGCACGCAGCCCCGAGAAGGCTACCGAACTCAAGGCCCTCGCCGACGCCAACTCGGGCAAGCTCCACATCGTCAAGCTCGTCTCTGCCGACAAGGCCAGCAACGACGCCGCCGCCGCGGAGATCACCAAGGTCGCTGGCCACCTCGACGTCGTCATCGCGAACGCGGCAGTGGCCGACTGCTATGCTGGTGCGCTGACTCTGCCGAAGGAGGAGTTGACGAGGCATTTTGAGGTGGGTGAATTTCGGTTGTGCGTCATATAGGCTCTGGCTGATTGGGGTAAACGCACTAGATCAACGTCAACGGGCCTCTTGTCCTGTTCCAGGCGACGCACGATCTGCTGAAGGCCAGCAAGGCGCCCAAGTTCGTCGCCATTTCGTCGCCAGTCGGCAGCATCACCGCGGGCTCGCAGTTCCCCGGTGGCCTCTACACGTACGGCACCACCAAGGCGGCGCTTCACTGGGTCGTCCGCAAGTTGCACAAGGACTTTGAGGACTTCGGTGAGCCTCTCTTCCCCCATTTCTCTGGCATCTGTCGTGCCGTTAATTACCTCGGTGTGCTCATACTACCCCACGCAGTCATCTTCCCCATCAGCCCAGGCGCAGTCGACACGGAAATGGCGGCGACGGCAGTAAAGAACGAGCCGTGGATGGGGTCGATGCCGACGAACAGTGTTGAGGTTAGTGCCGCTGGTGTGCTCAAGCAGATCGACGCGGCGACGCGCGAGAAGGCGAGTGGGCAGTTCCTGGACTTCAGCGGGGAGACAGTGTGGCCGTGGTAGAGGCTGGCAGAGGCCGAAGATCGCCGACTGAAAACAAAAGGTGTATTATCTTGCCAAAGTTGTAGAATGCATCAAAAACTTTAGGACTTCAAGCTTGAAGCTTGAAGCTTGAAGCTTGAAGCTTGGACTGCAGCCACGCTGGCAGGTTAGGGTTCCCGCGAGAGACTGGAAGACTTCTCAGGCAGCAGGAAGAGCTGCTTTGACTAGACGGGACGTAGAAGATCAGGATGGAGCATCGTGACTCAAGCTCAACTGGACGTTGAACAGAGAAGATGGCTTCTGGATAGCTTTGAGAGCATGAGATCCGAATTCAACGACGTCAACAGCTGTCAGCAGGTGTGTGACCGGGAGTGAGGGTACATACTTATTTTTTCGTTGCTTTTCCGCGAGGCAAGCATTTGACTCCGGTACCTTCCTCCGTCCGCGCAATTTTGCTCGACCGTCGGCGTCCCGTCGTTTTGTGGGGAAAGGCAAACCCATGCAAACGCTTCAGGCATATTGAAGAAGCCTGCATGGCTTGTGTATAGAGAAATTCATAAGGACTATGCATGCATAACACGAGTAATAGCAAATTAGCGGCTGCCTGGGGAGACTAGCAAATTAGTAGTCGACGAATAGACCGAAGCTTGTTGATTTCCTAAACCTGTCTCTCCATCCAACACGAAGGATCAGCAATACCTAGTTCTCCTCCGTCTTATCCGGACCCTCCTTATCCTTGTCGTCGGGTATACGGACCTCCTCACCGCCTGCAATCTTAGCTCCCTTCTCATGAACACCCGCGCCGTCTCCTCCAGCCCCACCCAGCGGACTACTTTGAACATCATGCCCTTCGCGCCAACACTGGGCCCACGCACGACAGGCGCCGCTCCAGCAGCCGGCGCAGGCGGACCCGGTGGGCCCATACGTCGCTTGCGGTCGACGAGATACGCCTCGAGTGATGGCGCAGGTGACGATCCGCGTGCCACCGGCCCAACGACGTGCGCGGGCTGGTGCGGATTCGGGTGCACGGCCTGCGGGGCGTCGATACGCACGCTGAGCCGCGGACTAGGCGTGGTGGTGTCCTCGGCTCCAGCAGCCGGAAGCGCCGCTGAAGCGGGTCGTTCTGGCACGGTCTTTTCCTGGATGGTCTTCTCCTTGAACTCCAGCACGGGCGCCCGCTCCTCCTTGGGCGACGGGGGCGCAGAGCGCGAGCGGAGGAAGTTGAGGCCTTTGAGCGCGAGCGGCTTCAGAGTGGGCGGGGGCCTGGAGGGCGCAGGCACCTCCTGTGCCGGGGCAGCGACGACGGGAACTTCATGTGTAACAACGGCAGGGGTAGGCGCGATGTAGTCTCCGTGGGCGCCCTCCGAGTCGAATTCATCCCAAATTTCCTCGCCGATGAGTTCTGTAAGCCTCGTCAGTGAAAAGTCGAACGCCGCGATACAAAGCGGCTCACCTTCCAGCACGTCTTCCAACGTGATGATACCCAAGGGCATAACCGCGGGATCCAAGCCTTGTAGGAACTGTACAGATAAAATGAGGTCAAGGCGACACACTAAGACCACGAAAGCCACTTACTTCGTTCATGCCTTCCTTCCCCAGCACCGCGTCCGCAGGCATACTCTGCTCGAGCGCGGACAGGGACGTCATCCCAGCCGCCACCCGAGGGAGTTGGAAGCTGCCCCTACGGCTCTTCGACCCGCCCTTGACCGGATCATTGGTGTCGCTCGACTCGCGCGAGGTCATCTGTATATTCGTCCCATCGCCCGCAGTACGTGGCCTCGTCGACCGTCCGCGCGCGCGGGTAACAGACGTCTTGCGCTCCGGTTTCTGTGCGTCTCCATCGGCAAAAACATGATCGTCGTGGTCGTGCAGAGCCTTCGCCCTCTCCTGCGCGCTGTCGCCGCGGAGGGTAGCATCCGTATCCTCGACGCCCTCTTCGATGTCGCGGATCTTGTGCCGGCGGAAGCGCGGGTGGCCCTTGTCATCGCGTGGCTTGTCCTCTTCATCGCTGGACTCGGAGTCGCCCATGCCAACGCGCTCGCGGAGGCGCTGCGTGAGACCGCGCTTCGCTGCTGCTTTGACGCTCGCGGCCTTGTCGACGCTAAAGCGGCTGGTAGATGTTAGCCTGGTAGTATGAGGGAGCAAGTAGGCTAAGAGGGTACCTCACGATGGCCATATGCGAGCGTCCATCCTGAAATTTGTCCAAAATGCCCAGTAAAGGCTCATTCATTGGGACGAACGGGACCTTGTTGAGTGGGATAGTGCGCAGAGGCGTCGCGTCTGAAGGGTCGGTCAGCCTGACCCCGCCTATCGAATGACGCATTGGCACCCACCATTAGGGTCCAGGAGAACGCACTGCTTGACGAGCAAGATGCCCAATATGCGCTTGACTTTCTGACTCTTTCCTGGTCCGACAGGAACGTCCACCTCCTCGTATACGGGCACGCGACTATGTCCTGTCACGGTAATCTCCTTGAGGGTCTCATAATCGAGCTTGGAGTCGATGGACAGCATGAACACATCCTTGATGGGTGTCATAGCCTGTGTAACGACCTTTTCCTGGAGGTCAAGCGTCGCGCCGATGATGGTGACTGTGTCTTTCTTCAGGTCGCCTTGACAAGGTCTTTGAGCGCCGATGCAGAAAGCTGAAGATGTAGAATGAACCGACCTCCGTGCGTCGCCATAGACGAATGCATTGCAATGAGCTCCTTCAGTTCTGTACCATTTTGAGCATGCATTGCGACCCAAACGAGAAACCAACGTACCACCCCTACGATATATGATGCCATGATGCGGCCCCAGAGCAAACTCTACCAACCGGTTAGTCGTCTAATTGCCTTGCCCATGTTATGCATGCTTACCAAGTAGCTTGGATACGGGCCATGAGATGATCCCCTAGCGAACGATCAGTAACACTTTGTGGGCTATTGTTGACGATCCTCACCAGCCCATATATGAGGCACTTCGTCAGCCAAGCGAGCTTAGCACCCAAGAACAGCCCGTGGCGTGTGAAGATCGACTGAGGGATGATCTCAGCGAATCTGTGATGGAGGTTATCAGCCAAGCTGTACAAAGGGGAAGACCATATGCGGAACAATGGCAAGCCAAGGACACTGAGAAAACCAAGGGGAAACCCAAGCCCGAGTGCGCGTGACGTCATGCAGCGCACGTAGGTCGCGCTCTGGAAAGGATATTCCCAGAGCGTTCTCAAGCGCGGCGTCCGTCACCGCATTATCCTTTCACATAATTGGGGGCAGAAGTAGGCTTTGGGGAACGACCACAATAGTGTAGGGAGGGGCCACATACATAATGATGAGGACCGTGCTAATGACAACAGTCGGGACCTCTCCACCCAAGACGGGGTCAGAGATGATAGGAAGGGTCTCGTTGACAATCATGTTGGCGATGAGCAAGGTGACAAGAAGCAGATGGCCATTCTTGCGGACAGGCTGGATCTTCCGCGCATACTCGCGCTGCTTCCTGTTGTTCGGTCAACAGCAGATAATGACGCGGAGGTAGTGGACGTACGGAGTACCACTGATGCTGAGAACATTGAGTTGTGTCTCGTCGAGACTCATATATCCTGGAGACGCGTCAGGCCCGGGTGCTTGCAGAGGGACGAGGGGCTCAATTACCAAGCGTGAGACCTGCATTGACGCTCATCAGCATCTAGCGCTGATACGTTCCCTCGACTACGCACCTGCAAAAAGTCCAGAGCAGAGCACTAGGACGGGTATGAGGCATACAAAAAGGATGTCCTGGGAGTTGTGCGAGTCGAAATCGCTGTCGTTCCGCTTCCATAGCGCGGCCTGGTGGGCGCCGTTGGGCGCGTCACCGCCGCGGACGAGACTGCGGACATACTTGCTTGCGAGGTTGAATAAGGGATATACAATGCCAAGAGAACGAGAGCGTGAGACTGAGAGCGCGGCAGGGACCATTCGAGTGTGACAAGAACAAGTTGTGGATTCCCCTCCAGACGGCCGTCGCCTTCGACGCCTCGACTCGGCACGCGGCCCGGCGGTCTCGGCACCGAACAAGTGTTACAGAATCACGTGTAACCGGACACGTTTTCACTTGTTCGTTTTCCTGACATCCACGACGCTGAGGCACAGGTAATACCTGCCACGGCTCACAATGACCTCTGCCGTCAGCTGGAGGACGTATACGGCGGTGCTCACACATCTCCGCTCTTCCACCCAGCCGCCAAGCGTGCTGCAGTCTCTGCTGGCCCATCACCTCGCGACGCCTCCAACAGCCACTGCAACACCGCTCGCAGCCGCATCCGTCTCGTCGCCCTACTTCATCGCCACTCCTTTTACCTATGAGCGCACCCAGGCCTTTGAGATTGCGTACAGACAGGCCGCCCACCTGTGCTGGAAGGCGCTCGAGAGTGGCCTGCTCACGCCGAGCAAGCAAACGCAGATGTTGCAGTGGACGTCCCAAGTACTGTCCGGCTTGAAGAACGGAAACTCGCTGCTTCGTCTCGCTGCATGTGCTGGATTGCTGCTGGGTCTTCAGGACTTGGAGGCCAAGACAGAACAGAAGATCTCCGGACGCGCCCGGAATAAACTGGAGGATGAGACAGTGCTTGCTCTGGCCGAGTGCTTGGACATATACTCTGCTGAGTGGGTGAAAGAGTACGGACTGATCAGTGCGCAGCCGGCGTCCTCAGGTAATGCATCTGTGCTCCTGTTGCGGTTCGCATATCTCACGCGCAGCATAACCCACAGACCCTCTCTACATGTCGCTCATGTTTGCGTCGCACGTGTTTGAGTACATCCCGAGGCGGAAGCTCGCAGTTCTGCCCCTGCCGCTCATCTCGCATTTGCTCGCCTCTGCCATCTCCGAGGCTTTCCTGGGCGGAGCCGTGTTCTCTCAATTTTTGAACAATATCGCACCCGACGGCCTTTATCCAGTTGCTTTCAAGGTTAACTTTGCATCTCATCCTCCGTTTGTCTTTCATGTCTGAAAGCCCCACAGTCAGCAGAAACTGCGGCGTCGTCCCTGCGCATTACAGCCGACCCGCTCTACGCTGCCCTCCCGACCCTCTGCCGCTTCCTTTCGCTGACTCTCACTATACCGCTCTCGACCTCCAAGCCTGACCTCTCCGTCGCACAGGGTATCCTCAAGACCTTCGACAGCATCGCCGCCCACGCAGACGCCCTATCCGTACTTGACAACAACAGCTCAGCCAACGATGCACGCGGCGAGGACGTCGCCCCTTCCGCACGCGCCCAGGTCGCAGACTTCTTCGCCACCGTCAAGACGCTACTCTTCTGCACCGTCATGGTCGCAGACGCGGTCGTCGCGCACGCGGTGTATGTGCCCCCGGCAGCACTGACGCACACGTCATTGGGAACTACACCGGCGTCTACAGTAGACTCTCCTATCGAGACCCATCCTCCCGTCCAGACGCCCTCTCCCGCCAAGGTCTCGTCTACCGCCCACGCTGCACTCTGCCGCACCCTCCTTCGCACGCTCTCGCGCCTGGCGCCCGCAATGCTGCCGTCCAAGGCGACCTTCCCCGAGCTCGCGCGCGCCTTCTATGCCGCGCTGGACGTGCTGGCGGTGGATGCGAGCGCTGCGGATGCGATAGTTGTGGATATTACGACGCGGGATAGGGTGTATACCACGACGTATTTTATGGCGGATACCATGACGAGGTCTATGGCGGATACCATAACGGGGCCTGTGGCGGATACCACGACGGGGCCTATGGCGGATACCACGACGGGGCCTACAGGCGTATCGTTAACGGGCCCGTCAAACGCTAGTCCGTCGCGTACGGCATTTGCGCTCGCGTGCATTGAGCAGCTCGTCCCCGTGTTGAGCGTGGGGGCTGTAGAGTCGGCGTGGGGTTACATCGTGCAGTGAGTGTAGCAGCTTCTTGCAACCTTCGTTTCTATGTATTTTCTTTTCATTGCCGCTGTCATTATTTCTCTGCACCGCGCTCCTCTACATATCTTGTCCCATCATGTGCCTATACTCACTTGGCAACATCCGCTGACCACTCCTTACCCAGATACGTCTCCGATCCCACCTCCCGCGACGTTTACGAGGCCGCCCACTCTACCGCGCTCGCCATCTTCGACATCTTCGCACCAGGAGAGGGCAAGAATGGGCACGCGCAGGAGAAGAACGAGCAGACCGCCTTCGTGGCCCGTCTCGTCCCGTATTATGCTGGATGCCTTGTGGAGGTGTGTGTCCGTGCCGTGACTTCCTCACCCCCGCCCTCTCATCACGGCCACTTCGCCCACTTCCTCATCATGCCCACTACCTCCATACTTACCACTGATCTCGACCCCCAGAACGCATCCCCCGACCGCCTGAGCCTGGCCCAGCTTCGACACGCATACGCCATGGTCGTGCGCTGCGCGGGCGCACACGAAGATGCGCTGGCAATGTACTGCGTGCAGCAGCTACTAGACGCAACGCATGGCCCTACCGACAATATCTCCACCGAGGCCGAAGCTACTCGCCAGCAGCGCCTCCGTCTCACCCTGGCGTCAACAATTTCATCGGTCCCTGTATCACTCCTAGCGCTGGTCCTGGAGGAGCTGAAGACGCTCATGATGAGAGGCGTGGGCGGGCAAGAAGGGCTGTACAAACAGGGAGAGGCGGGAGAGCAATCTCTGTCGTATCTTTCGCTTGGGGAGCGCGTGGCCTTGCGGGACGCCATCTTCGAGGAAATAGCGGAGAAGCTAGGGAACGCGGGCAAAGAGTACGCGTTGCAGTGGTGGTATACAAACCGGAGCATATTCCCGGCCGCGAGCGCTGAGAGTAAGGCGGAGGGGCCACCATTCGAGGTTGCACACCTATGATGCCAGCCTTGGTCCAGCCTATTATTGAAAGTGGAGAATACAGACACCACTGTCATTTAGTAGCAGAAGCATTGGATATTGGATAACAGTGCAAATGGGAACAGACGATGAGGATGAGTACAATAGACGTGCAACCATACATATTATCGAGAAAGCGCTATACTGTCCGCGTAGAGAGCTGCCTCATAAGCAGCTCGTAACTGACAAAGGCAGTCAGCGCGCCATGTTTTGACGAAAAAGGGACTGAGACTCACGTCAACATCGTCACCGCACTGTTGGGGACGGTGCGCAGGAGGTTGATGGACAGGCCCTTGTACAGGCTTGCCCAGCCCTCTTTGAGGACTAGCGCCTCCACAGTCTGCCACAGGCCGGCATGTCGCTGGATTGGTTTAATCATCCCGTCTGAGGACACGCCGACGTCGATAGGGCGGCGTTGTGTCTGCAGTCGTGTGCGAATGACCTCGTGGGGGTAGGTGACGATGGAGGCAACCATCTTTGAGACGGCGGAGCAGAGGAGGATGTCTCGTGTATGGAGGGGCTCGTCGCCGTCGCCTGCAGAAATATCAGCGCCGGTGTGCATGGGTATAGAGGAAAACACGCACGAGCGACAACTTTGAGGTGCTCGTATAGCGGGAATTGAACGGTGACGTGGGTGATGCCGAGAAGACTGGGGAGTAGGCCACGGTAGAACGCGCTGAAGCCTTCCGTACGGTATATGGTGCGAGCCGCGTCGAGAGTATGACGGTACCGGGTCTCTTCTCGAGTTTGCGTCTGTGGAAGAGGTGAGCGTAGGAGGGAAGAGATGTATGGGGAGGCTGACCATGAATCTAGTTTTGATGACCCATAGTGGTGTGGTGCACACCGTACTCGCCATCCCGGCACCCATCGCGGAGAGAATATGCAGTGACCAAGGATGTTCTCGCATCACCGGTTGGTATCCTTTCGCCTGTGCGGCTGGGTACAGACGTTCCCGGGGATCCCTGTCCTCACCAAGCGGCGCTTCGCCAAAGTGTGTCTTGACGCCATCGTAGACGGCGAAGTAGATGGCCCATGTGGGTAGATAGCCAAGGATGGTTGGTCCTAGTCCTCTGTAGTAGCCGCGGAAACCGTCATGCTTTCCAATGTATTTGATGGTATCTGGTGTACGCGTTCAGCACTTCCACACCTAGTCAGTAGTCCGGCACACGCACCTACGATGCCCAGATAGCCTGGCTGACCGTGTATGGATCGTTGCGCCTGAAGTTTCGTCTTGACAACGTCCAGCGGACATGTCGCGATGCTGGCAACCAAACCACCCCCCGCACCCGCTACAAGAAGTCGGCTGAGGGTTATGGCACGCGGAGAGAACAAGACGGCTAACTTACCAATGATGCTGTTAACGGACCATCTTGACGGAGGCGCCGACGACGACGAACTCATATCTCTGCCCCGCCGCGCGGGACAATGGTGAGTATTCTAACGCCAGGCGCGTCGTCGTCGAAGCCGATGTAGACGAGCTCAACAAGTATCATCAAAGATTATGCCATCGCGCGCCTGATGCCGATCCCGGCCCGCCCCGACGCCGGCGTGGCCGATACACCGAATTTTTCACCGGCGGTGAACGTTTGAACGCCTCTGGACGACCGAGGCGAGAATCTGGACAGGCAGAGAGAAGATACATTGATACAAAAAACTCTGTAATAGTAGTTGCAGTTGACAGGACTGACAGACATACGAGTGCTGGCATTGATCGCACGTGCGCATGTTCGACTTTCGGTAACGGACTTGGTTCACGTCAATGGTTGGACCACGAGTACGCTGCAACTCTGATCGCTGGGGCAGATAATACACAGCTATAAGCATCACTATCCAACACGCGACAGTCATGTACTAACAAGCCTCCCCGAGATAATGTCCCAAAGACCACGTCCACGAACTTGATTCTTCCACATATCCACCTCGTTCCAGCAGAACGGCAGTGCCAACACCATCCACCGCTGCCCCTTGCTTTTCCACTGGTCTCCATACGGAATCGTCCTACTAATCCCCCGGACAGTTATCACGACCCTCCTCAGTGTCCCGTGCGTCTTGGCATCGTCCGTGAGCGCTGCCAGATCCTCAGTAATCTGTCCAACCGGTCCCTCGTACACAATCGACAGGTGCGTGAGCCGCGCAAACACCTCACCGTCGCGCAAGCGCGGGATCTCTCCCGCTATCCGCATATGCGTGACGCGGCCAAGAAAGTTCGTCACAGTCGCATTGCCGCGCAGGTCGCCCCACGCGTCGCCCCCAACACCGGGCGCGGGCGGGGCGAGGATGGTGAGCCGGCGACAGCACTCCGTGCGGAATAGGGGTGCGTGCGCAATGGCCTCGTGCAGCATGCGCGCTGTGCACGCGAGACTGCGCAGGTTCGTACACCGTCGGAGCACAATAGCGGCCACGTACGCCAGGTCACCCTCCGCGTCCAGCGCAGGGGCAACCCACAGGTGGCGCACATACGGTAACGCACGCGGTCTCCTATCCAGGAAGGTGCGAAAAGCAATGGTTTTGTGCGCGTTGGTGAGCAACACAGGTACGTGAATGAGGCACGCGCGGTCGGCGAGCGTGTTCAGCCGCCGCGAGACCAGCCGAAGGGTGGTGTAGCTGCTGCTCCACCGCAACGCACTGGTCTCCATTATGTCGAGGATGAGTTCGGAGGGAAGGTCGTCCAGGCGGAAAGCCCGCGGCTGGGCAGAGGGACATTCGTCGAAGCCCAAAGCTCGCGCTCCAGGGCCTTTCCCCCTGCTCCCCGTGCTGCTGAGACTACTTCCCCTCCTGCGGATCGCAGGCCTTCGTTTCCTGTATGGTCTCTCCGGGTCGCGCGGGGCATTTTGTGCCGTGCTGGAGATCGCCGACAGAATCCACACGAATGCGCCTGCGATGGCCAGAAGAGTAAGAAAGAATCGCGCCTCGTCGTTCTCGAGGACTCTGGCGATGAGATCGCCCATTATTGCGGATCTTTGGGTGTTTTAAAGGCGCGAGAGATAGGGCGAAAGGCGAAGGTGCTCGCTCGACGTACACTGCAGGCTCATATTGAACGCGAGATGAACGCGGCGTGCTGCAAACATGAGGCAAGGCTACCACGATGATATATCGGGACCGACCATCACGGCGCACCTGACATCGTAGGCCATTGACAGCACCATCTCGAAAGGATGCGCAAGGGGAAGGTCGTCTCTGCGAACACAAGAGCGACAGGCCCCCGTGCAACTCAATCCTGGAGGTGTTGGAGAACGCAAAGGGCTTTAGCTAGACTCCGAGTCCACAATTTCCCACGATCATGCACCGTGTTGAGTTCGGCACCCCGCCGTCGTCTTTGCGCAATGAACCGTTACTTACCTGTGCACAACCGCCACTATTCGAAGTAGCGTCGGTTGTACTGGGACTGGCGAACACATCGTTTGGATTAGTTCATCAGCGCAGCGCTCAGCATCATGACGGAATATCCATTCACACTCGAGCTTCCTCGCAAATCGCCTCAAGCACGCCTGTGGTATCGAATTGCATGCAACTAGGTAGCTTATACACAAACATTGGAAAGAAAAAGATGAAGGCTCGACAATAAAGGGAAACACAACCGGCTAGAGGTACTTGGAGCAATCAGGACGGCCAGACCCGCTACACCACAGCCAATGTCTGTCCGATGTCCAGTCTACTAGTACGTTCGTCACTCGGCAGGAGGGCGAAAGGCAAGGTGGTATAAACGAGTGACTTCTGCGGCAGCAGCAACGGGGTGCGCTGCACGGACAGCAAAAGAGACGCCCGCGTGGTGGGGGGTGCAGAGAAAGGGAGGAAAGTAATAATGTAGCGTCCAGGTCAAAAACACAATTGGGTAAGCCAACGTCAGAAAGTGTAAAGGGGGGACCAGCGGCGGCATAGTAAGAGGGTGGGTGTGAGGGAATGCGGATGCGATAGCGGATGCCGCGCACCCATTTGCGCATGGTGGCGCGGCGCAGACATCCGGGCAAGGCGGAGAGGGCGGGCAAGGGTGGACGGGTGGCGAGCATAAGGGGGGCGCGAAGACGACGGTAACAGTTGAAACGAATAATGTTAGAAGGGGATGCAAACGATGCAAGGTAACAGTAATAACACAAACAGCGCAAACGACAGACAACCACAAGCCCAAGAGAGAGTGACGAAGCGAGAAGTCGTGGGGGTCGTGAGGGAGGTGGTCACGGAATAGCACGCCCAGCGCGCGCCGCGGGATCAGTGCTGATGGTCCGTCGCGGTGTCCGCATCGCTAAGCGTCTCCACGCGCACCCCGCGCGACGAGCTCACGCTACGTATGTCACGCCCCTCCTCCGCCAACTGTTGGTTTATCAACTCCTCTTCTCGCGGTTCGCGATTCTCTGGACTCTCCCCCTCTTCTACCGGCTGATCGGCAAAGTCGGGTTTTCTGAGCGCCTTGCGGAACGCATCGGCCATGATTGCAGCGTCAGCACCGGAGAAGGGAGCGCCTTCGCTTGCGCTGTTCGCCCGCGAGATTGTCGACGCGCCATCGGGAGACACGATACTCGGCGCATTTTGGCCTCCGTGTCCGGCGGAGCTCGGCTGGCCCTCGCCACCCGCCACACCCGCTGCGAGCAGAGGCGACGCGGGTCCATTGTCAATGTGTCGCATCATCGGAGACGATGAGCCCATCGAGTTGCGTTGTGATTCGAGTTCCCTTTGCCTGCGCATTCGGCGGATGATGAGGAAGGCGAGAACGCAGCTAGCGGCCACTGCTAAGAAGCCTAGAACGACGATGACGGCTATCGCCCAATGCGGGAAGCCGCCATCTCCGTTGCCAGATTGCAAGCCTCCGTTAGAGCCGTCTCCGGGGTCTCCATCACCATCACCGCCAGAAGTTGCTGTAGCGGATGCGGAGTTCGAGGTCAATGATGCAGACGACACGGATGCTGATGAGGCGGAGGCAGCAGACGAGGAGGATGACATGGACGACGCTATGCTGTCCGCATAGGTGGTCTCTGAAGCGAAGCATTAGTCACTGCCGCATATCATTCTTCGCGCGGTACTCACGTATGGCGCTGAAAATTGTCTGCGTGGTCTCCGTCCCGTCAAGCCCATTGCCTGCAGGTGTGACTACCCAGTAGAATGGATAGGATATGTTGCTTCCATCCCAATTGGAGCCCCGATCACCCCACCAGCTATCGTTGACCTGCGCGCGGATAACGCCCGCCTCAAACTGGGGGTTGATTACGTCGGAAAAGTAAAGTATTTGATCGAGCGTGTCGCCTTGAAAGAGGTATATGTCGACGAGGTCGCGTTGCGCGTACTGCGGGAGACGCGAATTCCCTGGGAAAGATCAGATGAAGCGACACGCCATGGTTGTTGTACGCACAGACGAAGGACGCATACTGGTGCTGAGGGATGTCGGCGTCCGCGGTCGGATAGCATGAGAGCCTGGCGTTGTCTGTCATCACTTGGCACTCGTACATCGCGTCCTCTATCCAGCGCAACGCGGTGATTAGCGCGTGTCCCGCCTCGGTTAGAAATGGGCAACGCACGAATGGCGGCTTGGTCCGCGATGTCCTGTCTCGGCAGTATTGCGTCTCGCTCCTGCCAAAGAGAACGGTCGCTTGTGCGTCGCCGCTTGCGCTGGGTCGCGGTGGTCGAGGGACCGGCATCGGGTCCCGGGGTCTGTGTTGGCCATGGGCTTTCTGTCGGAGATGGCATGTAGGGGAGGTATTATAGGGAGTATGGAAGAAGTGGTGGGGGTGGCTAGAACCACTAGTGCGGGCGGGCGGGGCAGGTACTGGACGTAGACGATTATGAAGAAGGATTGCTTCCCGGGAGATAGCGTCTAGATGGCGGCATCCAGGGCTCGTTCAGCAGGACCGGGCACGGGGCGTCGTCGTCGTCGTCGTCGTCGACGTTGAGCACAGCGGTGACAGCGGTTGTGAACGGCGAACGGCGGCGAGGCGAAGGGCGGAAGTGTCGAGTGCAGGCTTAATTTCCCACGCTAATCCTCACACGTGCCTCGACGGTTCAATTTGCATTGCCTCCCCGAACGTCACCCGACCGCCGCCCTCACTTGCCCGGCATCTATGACCTCTCGTAGGCATTTCTAGTAAAACAGCAAGTCTCGCCATGTCTTGCCTGTCTCTTCCTTTTCCTCAGCAGACACTCTCGCTGCGTCTACCCGCCGGGGTCTTCCAGGATGGAATCACCCAGGAATCACCATTTCGGCAAAGTATTACTATCTTTGCAACGTCAGAGATGATGCCATGCGGACGCCCGCCGGCAACAGCCAGGACACTCGATTGTTCGATTTCCTTCGACCGTCACCCAACCGTCACTGCTTGCACCCCGCTGAGCAGCCCATAACATTCTTCTCCACCACGCAGAACGCGCCGCTGGAAGCTGCTGAACGACCTCTCCCAGAGCGAGACCGGATCCCGAAGCTGATTACAATACATTGACCATCACATGCCTGGGCCCCCGCCTGGGAATGGCCGCACGTCGACTGTATAGCCCTCAAGCCTTCCAAGCAGCAGCTTATCGAGCGCGAACCTTCTCTTGCACGGTCGGCCGGTCTCTTCACACGACGGCACCTCTCTGTGAGGACCCCGAGCTCTCTGCCCCCGGTGAAACGATACTCGCTGCGAATCTGGGCTCTCTGCGCGCGGTCCCGTCTTCAAAACCTCGTCGACGCTCGCTAGGGCGCGACGTAACGCTAACGCGTACCTGCGCGTGCCGCCTTTTCAGGGCCACAGACGTCAATGCGCCGATCCGTCGCCTCATGGGAGGTCTCGGGGCGGACACCAAACTCGCCAAATGAAGAAGAAAGATGCCAATCGATGACGAGATTGCTTCGGGAGGACGGTGTCCCTTGGGTGCTCTGCTTATCCCGTCCCCTCCCCTGGTCCTCCTCTGCACCTCCCATTGGTTCCTGATCCTCTTTTGGCCGTCGAGCACGCGCCCACGTCTGCCACGCCCTCCCACGCCGTCCCCTCCTTTGATCCCGCCATAATGAAACAGGTTCCGCAAGAGGGTGCCTCGTGGATGCTATCGACCGCGTCCGCCCTTCAAGTCCTTCCGTTCGCAGCCCCATAATTGACGGACGCGACGCTTGGCTCGGGCGATCTATCTCCCTCTACGGAGTTCTACGGTAGCTATACGATCTTTCTGGCCGTTCGCGCTGAATGTATACGCCCTTTCACAGCCTTCTCTCACTCCTCGTTTAGCCATATCCTTCAGCCCTGTACCGTGAAATCCAAAAGCTTGCGACGACGTAGCGAACGTCGTGACCTTGCATGAAAAGGCGATAAGACGGAACCTCGGGCCCATAAGCCCGCGACTCGAGGTGAAAGGTGCGGCGTCACGGTACTTAGAGTGTGCTGCAGTCAACAGTCCCCGACGCTTGCTGGTCTCGCACTGAGGATAGAAGGAAGAATAATGCTGATTTCCTACGCTGGAAACAGATGCAAGGTTGAAGCTAAGGGCGGCATCCACTAATTCGGGGGACTCGGCAGAAGATGTCAACCAGTCACGTGCTGGTCATAAGTAAATTCCGAATGGAGATCGGTAATCGCCGGAAGTTCAACTGCACCAAACAAGGGCTCACAAGACTTGGTGAAATCGAGCTCGTCCTCCCCACTCTCGTAACGTATTACCGTACACCGCAGGTTAAGTGCTTCTCTATCGTCGTGACTCGAAGATGCAAGACCGGCATGCACAGTACTGGAGAGTGTCGGTTAAATACTCAATGAGCTATATACTTATGTTTACATTCTACACTCTTTGCTGGAACAGGTCACCAAGCGACGCTGATTTTACGCACTTATGCGCGAGCTGGGTTGACTGCCGTGTAGCCGCCGTCGATGATCAACTCCTGGCCGTTCATGTAGTAGCCTGCGGTCGACGCCAAGTAGACGGCCGTGCCGGCAATCTCTCCCGGTCTGCGATGGAAAGGTCAGCCATTGTTCCAGGCAGCACAGCTCACGTTGATGAAGTGAGAGCATTCAGCGAGCAGCCAAAAGAAGACGTCGCATTCGAAGCAGAAGAGAGGTGAGAAAGACTCACGTTCCATCGCGCCGCGCAGGCACGGACACCAGACCCTTCCCGATCTTGTCCACCTGCTCGGCAGAAATCTGGTCAAAGGTCATCTCCGACGCGTACACGCCGGGAGAGATGGCATTGACGCGAACAGGGATCTGTCGCCGGGCGAACTCGGTCGAAAGCATGCGCGTCAGGTGGCTCGCTGCGGCCTTGGCCGAGTTATATGCGAACTGAGGGGCTAGTGAGCACGGAGAACGTAGGGTGGAGTTGGCTTGACTGAAAGAGAGACGTACGTGGTCCTGCGCGACCTTGATTTGGCCACTGATGCTGGTGATGTTGATGACGCTGGACGAGTACGCGCCAAAGTCTGCCGCGCCCTTTGCGAGCAGCCCCACGAACGCCGACGAGACGAAGAAGAGGGAGTGGTTGTTGATCGCGAAGACATCCGACCAGCCCTGCTGGTCCTCCTTGAACAGGCCCATCCCGAAGGCTTCGGGATCCTTGTTCTCCGGCGCATCAGGCTGGCTCATAAAGCCTGATGTCGGCCCGACCTGCCCAGCGCTGGGATGGAGGGTCAGCTGCTGAACGCGGTTGGGGATACATAGACGCCCACATACTTGTTCACCAGCACGTGCAGCTTGCCCTCCTTGTCCGCGATCTGCTTCTTCGCGTTCAGGATGCTGTCCTTGTTCGTCGCGTCCATCTGTAAGCTACGTGATCGTCAGACGCGGCGCAGGAGGATAAACACTGTAACGCACGGGACCATAGATCCCTCCCCCTCGAAGCCGCTCGCGGCCTTCTGCAAGACCTCAAAGCGCCGCCCGGTGATGTACACCTTCGCGCCGTTCGACGCGAGCCCCTTGGCGATCATGTACCCGATGCCAGTGCCACCGCCGGTCACGACCGCGACGCGGCCGCTAAGGTCGTATAGAGCCTTTGCTGTCATAGATGCCATCGTGATATCGTCGAGATGAGTGGCGATGGTAGAAGAGGAACTGTGTGGAGGAACCCCACGGGCGGGGTACCTACAGAGGAATTACACCCGCTCACGGCCCGATCTATCATCCGATAGGCGGCCTCAACGTTCTCAACACCGCTCAAGCTGCCCTGGCCCCGCCCCGCCGTGTCCCTTCAGCAACACATCACACGTGTCACGCAGGCAGCTTCAAGGGTAGCATCCAGAGATATGAACAGTACATCAGAGACGAGCCACCCTACATATTAGGCTGACTTGACGACGACGACGTTACGTGCACCGCGAAGACCTGTCGGCGTTAGGACAATAGGGCGCCCTCAGCCCAACATCTTCCTAAAATCATCCTGCCCTCTTCCCTCCGCAGGCTTGCTCCCCGACGCACCGGAGTTTGGGCCTGCAGCAGCCTGCTGCGCAGCGCCCACAGGTGGCTTCCTGGCATGACCCAGCCCAGCTCTCGGACGCGAAGCAGCCGCTCTGGGCACGAACATCCCACCACCGGCCTTCGGATCTTTCGCCTTCGCACTCCCGCCGCCCTCGAAGACAAGCGTCAATGGCTGGCCGTTGAACATGATCGGCTCTGTACGAAGCGCGAGGTTGCCGATGTCCTGGTGGGCGGGTCAGTAATAAAGAGAGGACGGAGGATGAGAAGAGCCTACCGCCGTGGACTCCAGCTCGACCGCGGCCTCGTTCTTGTCCTTGAAGACTTCGACGCGCTTGACTTTAGTCACCTTCTCCAGCGCTTGCTGCAGACGGCCATCATCCGCATCTGGTGGGAGGTTCTTGATCATGAGCGAGCGGCTGCGAATCTCGTCCTGACGACCCAAGCCAGTGTCCGCTTGAGCTTGATTCCTGTACGGAATAGGTCAGCCATAGCTTGAGGTTGAGAAGAATTACGCACTTGAACTTCGCACGCGTGCTCGTGTTAGCCATCGTAACCGCCATGCGCCGTCTCTTTAGCTCATGATTGTTCGCTGCCAGCCCCGCGACCGCATCCTTCTCATTCTCAAACTCGATGAATGCAAAGCCCTTGCAGGTCGCGTCTTTAGGATCAGTTGCGATACGAACTTCCTTCAACGTGCCGTACTGTCATGCATGTCAGCCTGTTTTCGCATCCCGACGCGGCTGCAAGTAACTGACCGATTTGAAAACCTTCTCCAAGTCCTGCTTCGTCGTGAACCGACTGAGACCGGCAATATACAGTTCGCGCTCCTGCGCATCCTGGTCTGTACGCTCCTTCTTGCGTTCCGGGTTCGAGATGTACACATTCATCGTCTGCCCTGGCTCGAGCTCGTGGCCATGCAGCTCCAGGGCATGTTCGGCGGACGTCTATGAGCGAAGGTCAACTCACATAAGCCGAGGGAAGGCCTGTAGGACGTACTGGGTTCGCATACTGAACATAGCAGAACCTCCTTGAGCTCTTGAACTTCTTGCTCGGCCAGCGCACTTCAAAGATCGTGCCGTACTATCGTCTAAATCAACGACCAATCATTTTAAATGGGGCGATGATGGACACACCTTCCCAAACAGTTCCCTAATCTCCACGTCGTCAGTCTTTTCCGGGAAGTTCGTCACGTATAGCGTCGACTTCCATGCGAGGTTCACTGCTATCTCCTCGTCATTTATGCGCTTCTTGTCCTTCGTGAGTGCTTGGGGGACGCTCTCCTGCAAAGCCAGTCAGTGATGTCCATACAACTTCAGAGCGAAGTGGGCACCCACCCGCTGCATGAACTCGACGGTCGCGACAACAGCTTTCTGGAGATGCGTAATCTTGATCTCACGAATGGCCCCGCACTGCAAAGCAAGCGAATCAGTGTCGTCCACCATCAAGCGCTCGATACGATAAAGACGCCTGCATAGCGAGTAAAAAAAACTGACATCCTTGAACAGCGCGCGCAGGTCATCTTCCTGCACGTTCGGTGGTAGCTCCGACGCAAACACTGTGCAATTTTCGCGGTCACGCTTGAGGGACGCGCCTTTCGGCTCTGCGGAGACTGGTCAGCCAATCTCTACGATTGGCGGACGACTAACCAACGTACCCGTCTTAACCCTTTTCTGCTGCGCCTGCTCCTCGCCGTCATTGTCCGCCGCGCGCTTCGTCCCGCGCTCGCCAAGCTGCGGCACATCGACCTCCATCGGCGCGTCCACGTTGGGCACGGGCGCTGCTGCCACAGGGACCTGCGCCGCTTGCTGTTCGGCCGCGTACTGCATGGCTTGATATGCAGCCCTTTCTGCTTCCTGTAGAAACATTACGTAAGAAACCCATGGCCACAGGCCGTAGGCAACCCATGCGGCCATGAACAGCGACCAAGAAACCCACCTTAGCCCTCCTCGCATTGACCTGATACCGCGCACGCTCGATCTTGTCCATGCACTCCTCAATCTCGTCCACCGCGCCGTGCATGTGCTCGAAGGCGAGCCAGGCGTCCCACACTGCCTCTGGCCAGTCGAGGTGCTTGACATGCACTTCAGTGAAGACCTTGCGGGCAGCGGTGATTTGGTTTTGTTTGCTGGAGGAAGCGATAAGAGTGAGATGGGTTGGGATGGAATAGTGGGATGGGAATGGGTGGGAATGAGTGGGATGGGAATGAGCGGAGTGAGCGTGTATATGAGTGAGGTGCACACAACTGATTGCAAGAACTCACATCAAGGCATCCGTATACGCCGTCCAGACAGCGTAGCTCATCCTATAAGCCTTGGCCGCGGCTTGCCAGACCTCGATCGCGCCAGAGGGGAGAGAGGCCATGTCGATATACTAGTGTACGACAGAGTCAGACGTCGCGTCATACATGTTTTCAGCAAAGAAGCCTAGAACGCACCACATCAGCCAAAAACTTCTCCAGTCTTAAGCGCGGGTCGCCTGTGGGCGAGGCTAAAACTCATGAGGTTTGGCAACTGGAGTCTGTGCTAAAACAGTACACACCAGCTCGTACCATCCCGATGCCAGTTTCCAGCACAGCGATGAGGTTGGCGATGGAGTCCGCATCTGCAATTTCACGGTCAGTACGAGATTGACGTCTTCAGTACAAGCTCAATGTTCACCCTCGGCCGACCTCTTGTCGTATCCAGCGCGCGCGAGCACAACAGGGATAATCTGTTCCACGTCCGTTTGGAGTAAGCCAGCAGAAAAGGCGCGGTCGTAGACGGCTGGCGAGGCGTAGGTCAGCTTATGCCAAGCCACCACGATGTGGGATGTCAGCAGCAAGTGGAAGGATGGCGTAACAGGTCTTGTTTGGCGTGGTGGAAACCACAAGGAATAGCGGCACGCACCTTCCACAGACTCCCTGTTTGGATCGTCTACTTCTGTCTCTTCCTCCTTGGTCCGCTCAAGGAATCTGATATACCGAGCCCATACCTCGCCGCTTCCGGGTACGCTGCGCGCGGCCCGTCGAAGAGTTCGCAGCTGCACGTCATCCGGGGCCTCATTGATGCGCTGCAAACATGCAACGTCAATGTTTTCGCCTTCTCAGACAACGGGAACAATCCTTGCAGCGTCGAACATCGCCCGTGCCGTAAAAAAAACTGACTTACCAGAGCGTCGCAATACGCTATCCAGAAGCTCCTCAGAGCTTCCTCCCCATTCGGTTCACCGGCAAAGCGGCGTCGTGCCGCCTCGGCTATCGCGCGTTCGTGCACCGCGGTGAGAATAGGGAGGTCGGGGAACTTTGCGCGCCGCTCGTAGCCGGTATAGCGTTCGAAAACGGCGAGGGCATTTTGTGATTGCGCCTAGGATAATCAGTCATGGTTTATCAAATGCTTCCGCGTAGTCGCCACATACCAACTCCCTTTCGAAGGGTTCTCTTCTGTCGTACCCCTTGACTGCCCTACCTCGTAGTTTCGAAGCTTCTACTAATGCCTCCTCATATACGTGCGGAGCTCTGTGGTTGGTGGTGAAAGATGAATAGGCTGACAAGGTCTCGTCGGATGCTGTGGCGCACATCCTCTTCAGTTAATGTGAAATGCGCAGTGAAGGGACGCACTGACTGGAATGGGGCTGCTTTAGACGGTCGAGGAACATTGCACCGATCTGGTTAATGAGTTCTGCTCTGCAGCGCTATGAGCCGCAATGTGGATGTGGTCAACGAAGCACGTACTTCGCAGTCGCAGGCACTTCCTCCAGCCTCTGTAGCTCCCAGTCCTTAAGCGCATCCCAAAGAGTGTGATCCTTCGAAAGATGCCCGAGACCTTTAGCTACTGTACGATGAAGCTGACTGCGGGTCCACTCTGTCGAGAACGCGTCGCCTAACTCCTCCGGCTTTATGTTCTCGGCATCCGCGTAGTGCTCGTGTCGGTCAATGAGTAAGTGTAAGTGTTTGTTCAGAATATCAATCGCTGCCCGGTCATCAGCACCGCATCTTCCGCCAAAGTCAAAACACGCACACAAGTAGTCGTTCTCCGCCCGCTCATACAAGTTCAACAGCTCCTCCAACCCAGCCGCAGTTGTCAGATCCAGGGTAGCCTCCTTGTGTGCGAGAAAGCGCGCCCATACAGTCTCCTCCGCAGGCATGAAGTTGGTGTACATTTCGCAGGCGGATACGACTTCTGCGCTTGTCGGATCCGTAGACGCCTCAGCGAGGCGGATGTGCTGCGCGTGGAGAGCAACATCGAACGGCTTCTCCACAATCTGGTTGAGAATCCCAGCTAGAGCGTCCAGTCCGCTCGCGTCCATTGCGAACACCAGAGGGTTGTGGGGGACAGCGACCAGGGGGAGACGCGCTGGGACGTTCAACGCGATCGCGTCACTCGGTCGGCCCGTCTTCCGATATCACAACGCAACTGTGACCGGCGCCCACACACGTAAACACAGGCAAACATCATTGGTAGCTTTGGCACAGCCTGTTAGATTACCAAATTATGGAGAGTGTAGCAACGACGGTATACGTAGTGGACTGCATAATGTACACGGTGCATTATCAGAGCAGGTATACTATAAATGTCCCAGAATGTTTGTAGTTAGAGTCCGAGGTATCTGATGTCCAAGCAAAGCTGTATCCGACATTCAGGAAGATCGTGCTTAGTCGTAGATCGGTAGAGGAAGCAGCCTATTAGCCGTTAGCAAGAAAATTACAACGCATCGCAAGCGTGTTCCTCACCTGTCAGCGTTGAACAGGAAGTTGTTCGCCGCATCCTCCGCCTCGAGGAAGCGCGTGGGATAAAATACTGTACCCGCATGTGTTAGCCACATCAGCAGCAAGTCACGGACTGACTCACCAAGATGACCATTCAGCTCTCCCAATAACCTTTCCATTTCGTCGCGCTCCCACCTCTCGAAAGGTTCCGCTCCCCTCGTCGGCCGCCTCGGCCTCGGCGCGCCTTCCTTGCTTGCACCGTGCGTCGAACCGTCTTTGTTCGGCGACCCGTCCTTGCTAGACGTCCCCTGATCCCCATCCGTCGACACGTGCGGCGAGCTCATCCCCGTCGCATCGTCCGCCACATTGCTCTCGTCGACCGTCGGATCGGCGGTATCGCCCTGCTTACCCGGAGCGCCTTCGTCCGCGGTCTCCGATGGCGCTCGCCCGACGGGCTCCGGCGAGTCGCTGTCGCGCAGCGGCTTGTTCATCCGCTCGTGGTGCACCACGAAGTCCTTGTACTGCTTCCACGATGTCACCATGTCGTCCGGGATCGCGTGGAACACTTTACGGAAAATCTCCGTCTACAAAGCAACCGACAGGTCAGCGCAAGCCACCAACATGAACGCACCACTCACATTATGCGCCGCACTAGCCAGCCACACGCCCTTCCAAAACTCGTCGCACACGGGGTCCTCGAAGCCCTCCGGGTCGACCTTCGGTCGCGGCGTCGGCATCGTCCACGTCTTCGAGCTCGCGCCCTTCGCCGCCATGTGCCGCCGGATCGCTGCGCGCGCTGCAGGCGCAGCTTCCTCGTCCTCGCTCGCGTCGTTCACGCCGGACCGCCCATGCGGCGGCTGATCGTCCGTTCCCAGCGAGCGCGACGCATCCGCGGGGGCTCCGAAGAGCGTGCCGTCCTCCGCACGAAGGCCAGGGTCGTCCACATTAGGACCGCCCTTCTCAGCGGTGGCTTTGTCCGGGGATCCATCGGCTGTAGTGCCGTTGACGGCGGACCCATTGACCGGCGTGCGATCCGCGGGCTTGGGCGTCGACGACCCGTCGTCTAGGGAGTCGTCCTTGTCCTGCGCGTCGCCATTAGGTCTATCCCCATCAAGGGCGGCCTCCGCCTCCGGCAGGCGCTCCATGACGACTTTCTCCTCCAACGTCGGCACCACGGAGCTCGCGAAGCCCGGCACTTTCTCGCCGTCACGCGTGAACGTCTGGCGCTCCTCCGTCGTCGGCGCGTCGTTTAGATTAACCTGCTGCTTGAGCCCCATCTTTCGTACCGCCTTCCTTGCTGTGTGCGCTGCGGCCTCCGCAGTGCCGTGAGCCACTGTCCATAAGTCAGCCAAGAATAAATAAAAAAGGAAGCAAAAATTCTGACTGTTCTGCATCCCGTCCATAGTCGTATGCGCGAGATTCGTCCCAGGCGTCCGCTTCGTCGGCTTCGTCACCTTGTCCGCACCATGCATCTGCTCATCCTCAGGGTCCCACGGCTCCTGCTCGTACGATTTGTGTACCGGGTCGTGCGTCATGAGATCGTCCTCCTCCATGCTGTCGACGTCCACGCCAACATGCTCACGCATGAGGCGCACACGCAGGGTGTGTGCGAAGCGGCCGACCTTGAACGGCTTGCCGGCCATGGTGCTGGAAAACAGAATGAAAGCTCGGCGTCCGAGAGAACAAAGGTGGCAATAAACGACACTTACCCATCCATGAGATCCGTGTCGCGAATGACGGCGGCTATCTCAGAGTCCCTGTCACCACGCTGCGAGCGCTCATTGATGTTCGCGCTTCCAATGATAGCCAGGCGGTCGTCGACTATGCAGACCTTCCCGTGGATGTAGACCTGACGCCCACGTCAGTACTCCTGACGCGTTATCGTAATCCCTAGCGCACCTCCTCGGTAGTCAGGATATTGCCCTTGAGTTTACCCCAGTTGCGCAGCGAGAATACGGTGATATAGTCATCAGGCTAACAAGCATTGTCAGTGATCAGCAAGAGTGGCACCAGAGCATAACGTACGTCTATTCCTTCCTTCCTCAAGCGAGAGTAGATTGAGTTCGGTCCGCGTGAGATGGTGCGTTCTGGCACTCAAGAATAATGCGGATCTGAATGTTTTTAAATCAGTGCCAGATTTCCCCCTTGTCCATCAAAAGCATGCAACTCACCGCACTCCCATCGCTATGATCTACCGGGAAGGTGAACCCTGGGAGAAGCGGGATCATAATGCAGCACTTCCACGGCGTGCCTTCCCGGTGCGCGCGTATGATACGGTGCACCAGCGCATCGCCAATCCGATTCTCATCTTCACATCTCCGACCATTGTGCTAACGCATAGGTGAGCGAACGCTCGGACACCTCACACGGGGATTACTGACGAGGTGATGAAGAACTGGTTCTCGATGTACACAAAGTGCTCCGATAGCTGGATGGCTGAACATGGAGTGAGTAGTCGTGCGCGCGGTCGAGCTGTTGGTGCGCACCTTTGAGATAGGCATTCTGAATGGACTGTTCGATGCGATTCGGCGTGCCCATGGACCACGGGCCTGCAGATCTGCAAATCTGCATCTCGCAAGTGCCAGTCAAGCCCATCTCAGTAAGCTCTCCGGGCTTGAACTCGGGAGGCGGCAAGAGGAAGGGCATGACCCTGGAATGATTCTGTCCAAGGGTGAGCAAAGACCACCAGGCGGAGACGCCTGTCTGCATACCTTGATACGCAAGAGGAAATTCCACCTGTGGGTGGCTGGATCAGCAATTGCAAAAGCCTGGCATGAATCGCCGGCTCACCTCTGCACGAAATGCCGCGCCAGATCCCGCGCGGGCTGGCCCACAATTTGCATTGCGACGTCGTGCCACGGCATGCGAGGGACCTTCGACCGATCATACATGTCTTCCTCCGGCTTGTTGAGGGTATGGAAGTCTTGCACGCGAGGGTTGCTGTAGTCCTTGCCTGTGCGCACAAATGAGCATATGATAAAGGCAAAGCGCAACGCCTTACCAGGCCAGATGGTCGACTCTTCGGCGTCCACGTTGGGATCGTCCACGACGACGTGCTGGGCCGTGTCCCATCGACCAAAACATAGATCCAGGCCGCCCATGAATGCGATGGCACGGTCAATAACGCACAGCTTCTCATGCTGTGAATTACTGTTAGTACAACTCGACCTGGTCGAAACGAGTATTGCACGTACATGAGCCCAGTAAAATGTGCCCGTTTGGAAGTGTGACGGCGACCGTTGGACGAGGATATTCGGATGAAGAGACGTCAGCCGCTGCTTCGCGTAGCTTGGGTGTACCGATTAGCTAATTTATACGGCAGTCGACTAACTACACGTACTTGCTGTCTGTCGGTGTTGTCCTGTTCGACACTTCCTGACTGGAAAGATATCAGGCATTATTACAACAGCGAAGAAAGCCACGTACTATACAATGATATAGATCTTGACACCCTCTCGCGCTTTTCTCTGCAAGAGGCTATCAAGGCGGTATCTCTCCTTGTTTGGCCTGCGCATTTGCAGCTCTTTTGCCCCTCTTGTCAGTTCAAAGGCATTGGCCGCTGGCTGATGACGCACCTGGTGAGATCCACCAGTCGTGAATGTAGATAGTCTCCCTCGCCATGAGGATCGCACGAGACAGGTTCCAGAAGTAGTCGCGCTGGATGCACGATCAGTTTTGAGGGACGCATCCTGGCGAAAGGCTTACTCCATCGACAAGCCACTGTGCAGCGACGTTCAAGCGAATGGGTGCGAAGCTGTCGAATCTGTTCCCGCCCGTGTAGTGGGATGTCGCAGCCACCTTCTCGAGAGCGGTGATCCACTGAAGCATCTGACGCTGTTACAGCTGTGAGCATGTCCGATCCTTCGCACAAGTAGAAGATCCACCCACCTCATTCTTCGCATACAGCTTCAGTCGCATCTGGGAGTTGATGATGTAGAATGTATGCTTCGACACCTCGCCCTCCTTCTTCTTCTTGCGCTCGTGCTGCGGGTCCCACTTGATCTTATTATCCTCCGTAAAGTTCTCATGCTCGTCGTCGGGGCCGGCAGTCAACGGGTTGGTATTCGTCGAGGGGTCGAGCATGGCTTCGCGGTTGTCCGACGCCATGGACGAGTTCGAGCTGGACGACGAAGACGAGTCCGACGAGACGCTGGAGCGGCGGCCTTCGCCCAGTTCAGGGTGGCTTTTGGTCCTAGGGTGGAACACCTTGGAGAGACGCGAGCGTACGGAACCGACGTGCTCCGATGAGGCCTTCGGGCGGTGCTCACTCGCTGTCTCGGGGTGTAGGAGGTTGAAGCCCTGGCGATAGTACCGCTTCGGTCGCTCGATGACGAAGTCGCTGTCGAGCATGAATACGTCCCACACGTTGAGCTGACAGGGGCGGTGAGCAGACACAACGACAGACATATATATAAATTTACCTCTCCCGGTTCCTCGAGCGCGACAAGATAGCTCTCGCGCACCGCGCACCATCGAGTTTCTTTCTTCTCGCGATAGCTCGCTCCTTTGCGACCAAAGCCACCTCTGGAGCTGGAAGACTCGATTTGCAGATATCCTGCCTTGTACTGCGCGCCGCCCGACTGTGCAAGGGCTATCGACAGTGCACTGATCTCCAGGAAACCGGCGAGGCGGTTTGTCTCGGGGTGGAACATCTACGAAGGCTTTGAGACGGTGAATCTGCCAAGGATTCGGGTGCAACTCACGACAGCTCGAATGAGGTCAATGAGGTAAGTCTCCAACGCCTCTCTCTGGAGTCGAGCGAAGTCTGACTGCGAAATTTCGTTTCCCTCTTTCCGCAGGAACTTGAAATATGGCAGGCCTAAAATATGTCAGGATAATCGTCGCCACAAGCGAGCACGCTGCTTACTTGTACGCGGGAATTCGGGTAGTTTCTCGATATCTCTGTTGTAGATATGTGAGATCGAGTAGCTTCCGTGCAACGATATGAAGTCTCGAAGCTGACGGTATACTACCCATCGGGCCGCACCATTAGCGTACTCGCACTCGATTCGGAAGACGCTTTTGTGACCATGAAGAGGGTGGATGCTGTCGCTGACGCGGATGCGGAGTCGGTGAAAGAGGATGGGTATGCGACGCTGGTCCTTGTCGTTACGCTCGAACCATAAGGCAAGCATGAGTGCGGACAGACCACCCGTCATGAGTTCGTCCGTGATGTTCACGGCATTTGGGGAGACGGCAACCTTGCCCGAGACAGGCTGCTCCTTCTCCACGACATGGGGTATGAGGGATCGTAGACGCTTCCACTTGGCATGTCCGGGACGGCTGGCCCGCACACTGGAGTCGGGAACCGAGCTGACACGGCGGAGATTGGATGGAACTCTGGGAGCGGCGACTGGAGTGGGAGGGGCGCCTGTGTGAGGTCCTTCGTGACCATCGGTGGTATTGGGTCCTTGGGTTGGGGTATCTGCTCCGGTGAACTCGAAGCCTTGCTTCTCTTCCCTCGGAGACTCCTGGAACCAGCGTTTGGGATTCCACGGCTCGTCGATGGTTCTGCTATCGCGCTTCTTTCCCTTCTGTCCCTCCTTCCAGTTGCCTTCCAGCGCACTCCTGAATTCCGAGTTACTGAAGGGAAACTGTTCGCCATGCTCGTTTGCCGACATCATGAAGTCAGCGTTCTCGTGTTTGCTGTTGGAGCGCGAGGCGGCTGGAGTGGCGCCTGGAGAGTACGCGTACGACAGAGATCGTGGAGGACCCGTGCGCATAGACGGGGTGGAGGTCGACGCGTTCCTGAGGTGAATCGGCGCGCGCGGCTTGTGTTGGCCGCCTACGGAGGCAGCTGGAGATGGGTAGTCTCCGGACGGCCGACGCGATGTCGTGGGACGGCTCTGGCTTTGCGATGGACGCTCATGAGGTTGTGATTCCGATGACGGCAGATGCTCTTCCTGGTCCGGTGACTGGGTGTCGTGAGCCGCCGCGTGAACGACGGTTGCGAGCGTCGACATGGCGGGCTGTTTGGTGTTTGCGGGTCAAAGAGCGTGAGCTTGAGGGTATGCTATTCACAACAGCACAATGTGGGAGAGGACAAGGAGCGGCGCGGCTGCTGAGCCAGATGAAATGTTGACGTTGGTGCTGTCACCGAGCACGGTCGCTCGCGCGGCGCATCCCACCGGTCCGATCAAACGCCCGGTAATCAGTGCGCACACGTGTCGGGGTGCCTGGATTCGAACTTCAATTCCTTGCCTTCTCACTACTTCCTCAGCATGATTGCACGGCCCAGCATGACTTACTTCTTGGTGAAAAGTCCCTTGCATACGTCTCAGAGCTTTCGAATGGAGGTCGACACTGTCGAAGAGGTTGCCGCGACCAAACGATGAAGCATCGAGGCGCAGATGCTTGTTGAAGGGAGTACATACAACCTCGGAAGCTGGAACCACAATACCTTGGACTTTGTACATGAGAATCCATGATACAGAGAAACACCTATCACTATAAGCGGGGGAAAACCCCCCTCTAGCCTACGTCCCTCTCTCACGGCCACGCCCGGGCCCTTGCCTGGTGAATTCACACAGTTGAGATATCTTCTTCGTCTAACACTTCAACCCGCTCGAGTGCGACCACCCTCCTGCCCTGAATGACTCGAGCTGTCTCCCGAGAATGAAGCATAGCCCTCAGCGGTCGTCGCTGAAGTTCATGCGCCTCGCCCACGAGTGGAACGCCACCAAAGAACACCCTAAAGAGGGACAGATTCGGTAGGATCGGTGTCTCGCCATCGCGCACAGTGAGGCCCTCCCAGAAGCACGGAGGGACGTACATATCCCTAGACGAACGTCTTTCATAGAAATCGGGGTCGGCGGAAATGGTCAACCCGCGCAAATCGTGCATCCTCTCGAGACAGTGAAGGAGCTCCCGGGTGGTCTGTTCTCTGAAATTGTGTGATATCTTGTCGAGCTTGAGATAGCGTAACGTGGCGACGGGTGCCTTTGGAGATGACAAGAACGCCAACAGAGACGCAAATGGATCCCCGTGTCGCGTAGTAGTCAGCCTGATCTCTTGTAAATTGGGCGCGCTGATGAATTTGAGCAATGCGTGCGCATCGCGCTCGATGTTGATGCGATTCAAGGCAGGCAAGTCGATTGGGTGCATGGATTTCGTGTCTAGTTTCTCCGTGTTGCAGCTGAAAGAATGCAGTGTCGTCGCGTATTGGGCGACAGTAGGAAGAAGATCCAGCGGGGTGCACACCCAGCCCAAGGAGAAGCCCAAGTGAGTGAGCTTCCAAGACATGGGAAGACGGACAGCACGGGCTTTGGACTGCAGTGACATCTGTATATTCACTTCCCGAAGTTGAGGGGCATCGGAGAGGAAATGGAATGGATCTATTCGCTGGATGTCCTCGTGTCCGTTCACATAGAAAGCGGCACAGCGCAGTCCAGGGAAGCAGATGTGCGATGGTTGCGACTGGTAGACCTCGATGAACCCAGTCAAATCGATGGAGCGCAACCGCGACGCGTGAGGGAGAACGCGTATGAGAAGCGCAGGCAGGTAATAATCCGAATGACAGCGGATCCAGGTCGTGGTGGCCGGAATACAGGATGCAGGCATCGACATACGCATCAGCATGGCGGGTGCCAATGCCGATGACGATATTCGACCACAGCTGAGGGGTCCCGAGCGCGACAGCGCGCCAAGTAACGCACACGCATGCGACGGTGGACGCAATGAGTTGACTGGCATAGTCTTTGTCTTCTCGTTCAAGCGATTTGGCTGAAGGAGCAGAGTGATACACATGGACGAAGATGTCGGAAAGAAGTTCATTGGGGAGCCGGCGCACGGGTGCGATGAGGGAGCGCTTGACCGCCAGTTCGGTCGACACCTGGTCGCGGAGCGCGCACAAGCGCGCGATTTCGGCGTTAAACTCGCCAAGCTGAGTCTCTAGAGGGGGTATAGCGTCCCTGATACTCGCCGCCTGCTCGAAGGACGGGACGAAGCCCTCGCGGTGGCCGTCCATTTCTGCAGCGGATATTGTCCTCGACAGCCGGTCAAGGTGATCCTGCGTCATCTGAAGGCGCGAGTGTCAGCAGATGTATATAAATACTCAGATATATAGCACTCGACGCACCACGATGCAGAATTCTCCAAGGCAGATGGTATGCAGTAAGTTCGAGAGCCTCAGCCTGATCGACATAGCGGCATATGCCGGATCACGCGTTAGTCCACACGCGCACGTGCTGCCAAAAAGCAACCTGGCAGTGGTGGCCCGTGGGTGGTTGCTGGGTGGCGCCGCGGCGCCTCCGACTAATATTAGTATCCGTATTTAACACCTACCGTTCAAGCGTTAAGTAAACCGAAAGCACAGCGTACGCGCGACAGGCAACGGAGTCATCCCTTCTATAAGCAAGGAGGCCCTTTTTGCCGAGCTGCCGCGCTTTGACAGATTTCGAAAGTTGCCTTTCTGAGACGAAAAGCGTGTGACATTTGCGTGACATACGACCCTCAACCGTCCGGTGACCTCTCTTAACAACGCAACCTTGGACTTGGCGTGTCGCGGGTCGACGCGAGCGCCACAGGCCTGCATCATACCTTTAATTGCACGACGACGTAGCAAGTCGATACCGTTGGACCGTTCTTGCCTTACGATCCCTTCGCAGTTTAATTCGCACATGCACCGGGTTGGATGCGTGCCACGCGTGTGGCCAAACCACGCCTCTCAAGGACTTACTACAGGCAACGGAATGGAGATAGAAAGTCTTTGAAGACACTCGGGTTTGTAAACACGGGTCTCTCCTAGTATATTGACAGGGATGGGACTTGCTTAGCATTCACTTTCAAACTTCAAGTCACTCAAGCCCAGGACGTGAAAATATTACAGCTTTAGTGTTTTTTTCTTCCATTTGTCAAGCAAGACGACACCCTTAGGCGAGCTTAGCTCTCTCCGCGGCATACCGACCAGCCTTACGTCCAAGGACAGCGCCTGCAGTGAGTCCGCTCCCTCCTGGATAGTTGTTGTAAAATAGCCCTCCTACCGCCTCCCCAGTGGCAAAGAGCCCGCGAATAGGACCTGCGCCTGCCTTGGACATGACGCCGCTTGTCTCCGGGTCGACAGCCAGCCCGCCGAACGTGAAGGTGATCCCGCAAGTCACCGCGACAGATACGAACGGCGGCACCTCCAGCGCGGATGCCCAGTTCGTTTTCGGAACAGATAGTGACATCTGCGATGACTGTGTAGCCATCCCGTCTTTGACGGCGATGTCCAGCGCACGCTCGCGGTGTTCCGCCTGATGAAGCCGAACGGCTTTGTTGAAGGTCTCCACGGTCTCGACGAATTTGCGCTTGTCCTTCAGGCCCTGCGCCACGAGCTGATTTGCGAGCTCCTCAATGCTGTTCGCCGTGACCTTTCGCACGATATCGTCGCCGTATTCTTCCTGGCGGAGCTTGGGAGTCATCCGCGCATCGAATACCTGAAATGCTATGCTCTCTGGCTGCTCGAGAATGGCGCGGCCAAACTTCGCGTACCTGGGTTGGTCAATGCGAGCCGTCACTGCAATGGAGGAACATGACTGACGTGTAGTTCCTAAAGTCCTCTCCTTCGTCCACGAACCGCTCGCCGTGGGCGTTGACCATAATGCCCAGCGGATACCCCGACTTGGTGTATGCGTTCGTCAGGGCCAAGTCACCTGCACTCAGGCTCGCATGCGCGTCCCACGTCGTGCTATGGCAGCCTGCAAAGTCGCCTGTCAACTTTGCACCCACGCCCTCAGCGAGTCCGAGGGCGTCGCCAGTATTGTACGGCGTGCCGCGAATCTAGCAGCAACCGACCATGTGAGCCCGCGCTATTGTCTACTCCAGGTAGACGCACCCTGGCATGCGCCCAGCGCTCCCCAAGATACTTCGCGCGCAGATCAGGGCTGGCTTCGAATCCCCCGCAGGCCAAAACGACGGATGGGGTGGACACTCGTACGTCTGTCCCGTCCCTAGACCGCAGAACGACGCCCGAAATGCCACGGTCCCCGTCAGTGAGCAGCTCAACTGCCGCCGATTCGTACCGCAGCTCGACGCCTGCTTCGCGGAGTCTTTCGTGGTGCGCGCGGATTAAACCTTTCCCACCGTCTTGGACGGCCAACGCCATGCCACCCCAGAATTTCCTCCTTCCATCAACCTCGTATGCTTGGCGATGGAAGGAGAGTATGAACGGGACGCGGACAGACTGCGAGAGCCACTGGACAGCATCGCGGGACCCGCGGACTACCGCCTCGACAAGGTGAGGGTCCGCCTGACCTTGCCCCAGCCGGTCAATGTCGGCGCGGAATTCCTCTGCAGAGTACGCGTCCAGGTCTATCTTCTCCATAATCTCAGGTGGGGCGTTGCATACGAGCGGCGCCAAGTCCTTCAACCCTCCGTGGGCGGTGCGCATAGTTCCAGCGGTGAACAGGCCATTCCCACCTGCCCATTCCGGAGGGCACTTGTCCGTCACAAGGACTGAGAACAGGATCAATGTGGCGCCTCGTTCTCGCTGGACCTCCACCTGCCTTTTTTGCAACCGAACTGGACCGCGGACAGTGCCGCGCAGGAACCTGCATGACCTGGTAGCCCGTTGGTGCGCGCCCTCGAATACAAACGGCACGGCACTCACCGGACCCGATCACAACACAGTCGAAGCTCAATTGCTCGTTACCTGACTCCATGAGCCCACCAAGACGCACGGCAATAGCGGAAACACTCACTTGGCATCACTATCCTCCGTGGTATTTGGGAACAAGATGTACGCATCTGTGAGAAATCTAGCTGTTGTCCACGTGAGGGTATATCGATGGGCGACGGATTTAGCGCCCCGTTACCACTGGGTCCTGCGCGCGCAAGCTGGCTTGCCACCAAGTCAGTGTGCGGGCACGGGGCGCGGTCTGGCACGGTGGTCTTGTGTCCTCACGCGATTAGACTCGTTGAATGGGCTGGTCGGCAAACGCGGCAAAGTTTGCGCCTGCAGCATCAGTTCAACGGTCCCGTGAGCGTCGCAAAGCAGGCCCTCCCATCACCGCAAAAGGAGAAGATAGAATAGTAATTCTTACGTATAGGATCACGGGGGATTGTCGGGCGGCCCGGGACCACGCATAGCAGGGGAAATGTGGCCAGGAAGGAAGGAAATTCGGGGGCAGTAGGCAGCTTGTTGCGGAGGCGCCAGCTAAATCGTACCATGGTGAACTCGTACCTTGAGAGACGGGTCCCTAGTATTATCGAGGTAAAACAATGTGGGCTAGACATTCCCCACGAGAGGTCGCAAAAGAAGAGCAGCCTTGGGGCGGCGATAGTTGCAGAAGCATGTCTGGCGAAGAACAGAACTTCCGCACGAACAGCCTAGCAGTGCGCGGCTATGGCATGCTCATACGAATGACGGTACCGGAGCCTGTATTACCATCGAACGTGAAGAAGTTGGCAATGGGCGCCTCGCGAGCAGCGAGACTCTTGAGGATATCCTGTCCCAGCATGCCTCCAACCACAGCGCAGATGGGGGAGAACTCGTGCGGCGCCGTGGTGGCGAGGGACCTATTAAAGATGAGAAAGGGTATACATCGCACCTGGATGGACGTACTCGACGAGATCGCGCGGTATGCATGTCAAGACGTTCTTGTTCACTCCCGCGACACTGATGAACTCATTCGCGATTTTTTCGAGGGATTCGGCGTCTGTGATCGAGGAGGGAAGCCGGCCCTGCCGTGCCTCAAATTCCCACAAGGCTGCATCAAGCATGGGTCATATGGGCATGAGAAAGGAGAAGCATACGCACCGATGGTCAAGAACACTATGGCGGGATTGACTTCCTTCGTTTGGCGCTTCGTCATTGTTGACCATTTGTGCTGCAGGGCCTCCTGTAAAGTGGGGTAGTTTGCGGAAACCTTGACGCTACGAGGTACGTCCTTTGCTCCAGAGCGGTCGCTATAAAATTTTCTGTATATAAAATTGAACTAGCTGAGCGAAAACCACTCACGGCGAGATGAAGTCGTGTTGCTGAAGGTCGCAGAAGATATAGCCCAGTAGACCGTAGGAGCCGCCGGCGTAGAAAGGCTTCTTCAGACGTCTGCAAGCCTCATTCACTCGGGTCTTTCCGAGAAGGTCGGTCAAAATCGGGGCAAAGAACAGCTGTGGCCACATACAAGCTCAGCACGCGACGCATCCGTTATACAGACGAGATCCACAGTCTGAATCAGTGCGTCCAGGGCGGTGCCGTGGAGAACCGAGCCGTCTGAGATGGTCTCCACTGTGACCAGAGGGTTGAGACTCTCGACTCTGCTTTTCGCAGCTTCGACGCGCTGGAACAGACATGTGAGCCGAGGATATGCCCCAATATGTCCGCATGTATTGTCCGAAGTCGAACACTGACCTTTTTGCCAACGTCTTCGTCTCTGAGGAAGAAGCACGCGCCCAGGTCTTCTTCTGCCACGGGTGCCGCGTCGACAATGACAAGCTTTCCGACACCGGCCAGCACAATGTTTTTGATAGCCTCTGTTGCGACGCCCTTGAGGTTTATGACCAAAATACTCGCATTTCGCATGCTGTGGGCTGCACGTTAGCACGAGTCTCCGGGCCTCTGAAGGCCCATGGGTTCAGCTCATATGCAAAAGAATCTCACCGCTGCTGCGCTTCAATTCCCCAGAGTCTGACGATGGAATAGTCAATCTCTAACCCTCGGAGGCGATAGAAGCACCGCCAACCTTATTTGCCTGTCGTACACAGCAGCCTCATCTGCAAAATGGACGTTACAAACACGTAAGAGTAGCCCTCTTTTGTGGCGCTTACCTTCGGTGATTTGTACGGGGATCGCCTTGCTACCAGCGTCCATTATTTGACAGTGTAGGCGCCGGAATGTATCTGGCAAATTATCATTGATATGAGAATGACTCATTGGCGAAGAGTGCAGCGTACATACGTCAGTCAGGTAATGCAGCACTAGGTGAAACTGTTGTTATTGCTGCTTCGTCCTCTGTAGACGACGCAGATCCTGTGATGGTGCAACGCGTTCAAGACGAACTGTGGCCCGGCCATGCGCGACGCGTACTAATGTCACGGCCGTCACAGGATCATGTCATCACGTGCCTGGACCTACACCTCCGACGTGCAGCCGCACTATGGCATTTATGATTGCTCCATTTCACACAAAGCTTACTTTCAAGCATACTTTCTTACGCCTGAGTTGAGGGGCATCACTTTCGAGGCTCCAGCAAGTTGTAACAAGCATTGCGCATTATTATCGGCGGTGAATGACAGACAACCGGTGGTACATGATACATACAAGACAACGAGCCCGTAACGATTGTAATATACATACCATAATTCATCTGGGTATAGTGACAACAAAGCGAAGGTGCGAAGCAAGAAGGACAAGGGAACTCAAACGAACTAGATAAAACCGACAGAGAACCCATACGGTCCCGACCGTAGTGAAGAAAAGTATGCGAGTGTACGACGCACGTGAGAAAGCGATGATGATAGTTGTCTCGGCCAGCTGCTCAACCCATCTTCGACCGGTAGAAGGAAAAGGGGGTTCAGCTAGCCGTTCAACCCATCATCATGCCGTCGCTCGAAGTGCCGTCCCTATCGTCGTCCAGACTGCAGGTGAAGCATCAGTCATATGTATCGCACAGCTCGCGCACGCAAAACTCACAGATAGTTGCGCTCGATCTCCGACAGGATGCTCAAGAAGTCCCCTACATGCGTTGTCAGTCGCCATCCGCGAGGTAAAGAGATGGGCGGTGGCATACAGAGGAAGGCGTGCGCGCGAGCTGCCGACGCCGGCGCGACCTCAGCCTTGCGGACAGCATCCAGCAAGGTAGAGGCGACGAAGCGAACCTTGTGGACAAGACTCGGCCCGTTCGTGGCGATTGACTGGATTGGAATGCTACAAACAAAGTCAGTCGCACGCCAAAATTGCTATCAACTTCGCTGCGCACCTATGAAGGATGTTGAGAAGGTCGCGGGCGACAGCTTCGCGGTCGCCAGCAAGGTGGTACTCGTCGATGCTTCCCTGCAACGAGCTGATGAGCTCGTCGCGGTACTGCTCAATGACGAAGCGGACAAGTTGCTGGGCAGCCGTTAGCAAGGCGACCCCATTGCCGAACAGAGCACAATATACCTGAGTCACATAGAGGTTGGCCTGCATCACCAAAAATGGGTTGAGAGCGTTGGCCCGCGAAGCGTTGGGGTTGTCGAAGAAGTCCTTCACCTCGGCAAAGGTCGCCTGTCGGAAGCCCGCGCCGCCATAATCCGCCGGCAAGGGGGAAGACGCATGTGCCTGCTTCAAACGTAGCGGTTCCGGCGCATGGCTGAGCGCGGCAACGATCCTGCTATGCAGTGACTGCACTTCTTCGAGACGAGCCGTTGCGAACTGGCCCTGCGGTGGCGACCGCTTGTCCACGCGGATGCGTACAAGAATTTCGCCCAACAGAGCGAAGATCCTGGAAGTGTAGTTGAGCCCGGAAACCAGCGCTGTTTTGCCATGTGGCTGCGGCAGGTATGCGCTGGGCGTGATGCTGAATAGAGATGGAAAAACGACGGAGGTGAGGCGGGGAAAACTTCGGCAGCGGAAAACAACGCACTACTCGTCATCGAGCTCTTTTGGGAAGTGCACGGTGCAATCTTCGTCCCGAAGGCAGATTGGTCGACCAAGGAGGATTGACATTGACTTGTCGGCTGGGGAAGCGGGTAGATTAGACTTAGATTCCGCTTGCGATCAAGTGATGGGACGCACCTCCGAAGAGTAGCCAGAAAATGCGCCGCCTGACTTCGCTTTCAATGGGGTCAAGGCCTTCGTAGGAGGACTCTTCATGCAGACGGAGGGTGACGGCGATATGAGCAGCTTCTCCAAATGCAGCATGCTGAGTGGCGTCGTGTCCTTCGCAAAAGTGATAGACGCAATCGCTGGAGCTGGTGTTAGTAGGCTACGCAGCAAGAAGCCAAAGACGCACAAATAGCGGACGACGACGTGCATAGACGTTGGAGGATCGTACGAGCCGACGGTGATATGGCGACTGGCCTCATAGCACGTCTAGCGAGGAATGAGCGATCGAGTAGAGTTCAGCAACTCGTGACTGACCTGAGCCAGCTTTCGGACAACTGGCCGCTCCATTGGCAGGTACGAGCGAGGGACCTGAACCAGGGTCGATGCCACCGTCGACATGACGAGTGCAAAGAAGAGCGGATCACGCTCCTCCCGGCGTGCGTGTAGATCAGCCAGGAAGGACGGCTTGTGTACGCAGGGCGTCAGTGGGTAGACGAAGTCGAAGAACAGAGCGATGATGAGCGAGATCGTATCTCGCGGGGCTATCTCCTCCAGCCGTCGCGGACGGTAAAAGGCATTGAGCGGGGGAATGGGCTGCATGGCGAGGTTTTGGTTCTGCTTGTATGACCAGTTGAACATTGGGTAGCCATTCATGAAGTCGCCGGAGGGGTAGATCGGCGAGTCCTCGGTCTTCGGTGAGGAGAGGATGCTGTTGGGGGAGCCGGTCTCGAAGGAGCGTGGGCCACCGAACGAGCCGGGGGAGACGGAGGTGTTGAGCTGGGGGTAATGAGCGTGGTAGTTGTCCGCGGCGATGGGGTAGCGAGATGGGGGGATGGCGACTGAGGGGATAGTCATCGTCGGCGTCTCCATCGATGGGCTCCTGTTCGTTAGAGAAGGGGGGAGGAAGCCTTGGGGAGAGGCAGAGGATGGGGACGTGGAGTCGTCGCCTCCTACTGCCTGCTCCGCCTGCTGTGCTGCCTTGGCTGCATTCGCTTCCTGTATGCGACGCAGGTAGCTGAGGGAGAGGGACGTGTGAGTTCGGGTTGGGGAGGTATGGATGGCGCACGCACAGGTTCGGGGGGCCGCGCTTCTTGGGCTGGTACTCGTACGTGCAGGGGATGCCTAGGGATATGCAGTGCTTGCACGACGTCTTCGCGTCCTCTGGGTTTTCGCGCGCACAGCGGACCTTGCGGGCTCTGCACGCATCGCAGCCTATTCCCAACGGTGATTAGCGCTAAAGGGGCGCGCAAATGCCGGCAGCACTTACTCTGTGATTGACGCCTGTTCACCGAGTGCAATCGTCAGCCTCTGCTCAGAACCTCAACAAGAAGGGGGCTTGACATGGATTGCGCGTATTCCGGGGGCGGCGAGGGACAATGGAGGTTACGGGAGAGCAGCGAGCAGTACGCGTTATACACCCCCGCACTCAAGGTCTACACGGAGAAAGCTCGGACGTCACATGAATAAATACACACTTTCTGGCCTTTTTCTCGGTGGACACATCCTTGCTATCGTCCGAGGGAGGCGTGTTGGATTTCTTGACGCGGGCGACGGGCATTACGGGACTCGGAGAAAGGGGGAGAAGGGTGGGGGGTATACACGTCGGCGGACACTTTTGGGAGGGATCAGCACATCCCTACGCTTCCGTCTCCATGCTTAAATACCGCGGTGGCCTGTGGCCCCGTGCTACAAAGTTTGCAAGTGTGCTCTCGCGCTTTAGGGTAAAATCTCTTAGTCAAGATTCGCGAAGGCCAGATCTCGAACCACAGCTCGCATTTGCATCCGATGTACGAACTACCCAACGAATCGACAACCGGGTCACAAGCCTTCCAAACCGTTCTCACAGCAACATAACCGGCTCATCTCCTCCCCGCCTACATCCAAGGCAACAAGCGCGAGCATCACGCGCGCGCGACGGACCCGCGCACCATACGGAGATCGCCCTCGGTATCTGTAGCCCGTGCCCGCGGCCACGCGAGGCGGGACAAGCGTGCCTGGCGGAATCCTTCTCGTTGCACGGTTGCCTCCCCAAGCGTCGTCAACGGGCGCCCCAGTGGCCACCGTCAAAAGCGAAATGCTGCTGAGAAACGACGATGACAGGACGATGATGAAGTCGCCATCGGTGCCTTGTCCTTCGGCTGTCGCGCACCAGGATGAGCGGTGATGTGCATCGTTGAGCTGGCGCTACGCTTGAATCGTCGGTCAAACAAAATAGTGATACAGCTCAACTATAACGTACTTGCTAAGGGCTCTGGCCACCCTGCAGATGGCGTATCATTGCCAGCCCTTCCTCCTCGTCCAACCGTTGCTCATTCATGTCTGCCGTCAACATGTTTTCGATGAGCTGCCGTAGGAAGCGATGCTCCCGGTCGTCCCACCAGAGGGCACCCGCCAGAGTCTCGCGCCAGAAATCGAATGCCAAGCTCGCGTCCTTCGCACGAAGCGCGGACAACACGAGCTGCTTGCCCGTCTGCGGCCCGATCCTCTCCTTCGTCTGCGCCTCCGCTTTTGACAGCAGGTCCCACGCCGACGACAGCTTCGCTCTCAGAGTCTCGCGCGCCTGTTCCACGACCCGGGTTTTGGTGGACTCCAGACCCTCGACGGGCTCGGCGCACGCGCGCAGCATATTGGTCAGCGTCGCGGAACTCAGCTGCTGGCCGTTCTCGCGCAGCGTTTGCAGCTCGTCGACCATCAGGTTCACGGTCTCGCCATCCTCGTGCAGCTTGGCAGCGTGCAAAATCGTCCCAAGCATCGTCTCGTCTGGGCTGAGCCCCTTCTGACGCATGCGGTCGATGAGCCCTGCAGCCAGTCTAGGATGCTGCTCGGCCAAACCGCTCAGCGCAACGTTGATGTCCGTCTGATCCAGCTCTTCCTTGCGCTCCAGCAACTGTCGCAGCACCGCGAAGCCATCTGCGAATTGGCCGACCACCATGTAAGCCCGTGCGAGAGTGGTGAGCACATAATGGTGAGCCTCCGCGAGGGGCGTATTCGCCTCGACATATTCGTCGATGACACGGTGCGTAAATTGGTCGAGGTCATCCGCGCGCTGCCGAAGGATGTTCTCGTCTACAAGTGGTGCGTTGTGCTGCATTGGGTCCTTGTCGCGAAAGTCGAGGACGTGCTGCGCCCGGGTGGTGAGATCTTGGAACAGGCGGACCATCTTCAACATCAGGGCCGCGTTCCCCGTCACGACTGCCTTATTATCCCCCACGGCGTATCTTTCCCATATTCGGCGCGCAGGCAGCGCGTATCCTTTGTCGGCCGCAGAAAGGATGAAGTTCGCGCGCGTTGTCGAAGGTATAGAGAGGTCGTCGTCCGCCACTTCGCACGCCAGAATTCGGTGCAGATACGAATGCGCGCTGCTCGACTCCAGTTGGCGTAGGAGAAACCACAATGCTTCAGGCGGCGGAGGCGGGTAGCGATGGGTCTGCATCAGCGTCGGCTGGCGGGACCAGGCGTACACAGACTGAGCCGCATCCCCTTCACTATACTCCGCGGCTATCCGGTAGAAGTCGCGGATATACCTGACTGGCACTGGCGCAAGCGGGTGCATCTCGCGTATCAGGTAGCCACAGGCTCGCAATGAGAGTGCGTTCGGGTTGTTGAGCAAAGACGGCACGATCTCCATTACGACTTCGGCGACGTTAGCCCTCGACGCTGATGTTAACGGTCGCGACAAGGCGTCTCGAGCCAGGTAGACGGCCAGCAGGCGCAGTCGCCAATGATGTGCAGTTGCGACGAGAGTGAGGCGCATCGCCGTGTTGCTGTCATCCTTCATATGACGCAAAGCTTGCAAAGGCAGGAGTTCCGCCTTCGCGAGCGCTCGAAGGACGTCCTTCGCTGCTACGCCCTTGCTGAACCTAAGGAGAGAGTTGGTAATCACGAATGCCGCCTGAGCAACCGGCGACAGCCTGTACTGAAGTGACGGGTTGCTGGGAGGAGGGGGAATGGTGTCGATCTGCCTATGCAAAAGCGGGAGGATGAGCGCGGCCAGCGCATTAGCATGCTTGATACGCGAATTTAGTGACTCTGATGACAGCAGCGCCGCGTAGTGCACGACCAGTGCCTCCTGGACGGTGTCGGACTGGAACTGTTGCCACTTCTGGAAGAATTGGGCGATGTGCAGGAATGAATGCGTGGGGAGAACGAGTTTGTCGGGAGTGGAGATGAGGATCTGCAGTATCGCAGGGGTGCTGTAACGCAGCAGTGGAGACAATTTGATAGCGTCCTCCACGAGCAACAAAGCTACGGCGACGTTGCCTGTATGCACCAAATTCTGCGCGAGCGCAGTCCATGATTTATGCGGAAGGGTGGGGAGGGCTTCCCTGTGGCGGTTCCGGAGCTCTAGATATGCCGCGGTCTGCGAGGAGCGTGGTGACCGCGGTACAGTGGGTCTTGATGAAACCCAGTAGGTCGGCCGTGAGGGTGTCCAGGAGACGATGGGCAGGGAGGCGATGAGACTCGCGTCGGAGTCCAGGTCAGAGCCATTAGATTTCTCGGCACGCGCCGGTGCTGGAGAGTTGAGTATACGATGAGTGGTGAATAGGGATCGAGTGGTGCGGAATGTGAATGTGGTGGCGCGGGGGACTCGGACAGATTTGGATGCGACGCGACACAGAAACATAAGTCAGCTGCAAGAAAACGGTGAGCGACCGGTCATTGCGCCCAGTTAGGGTACGCACCACATCGCGCGACCAATGCACGCGCGCTCAATGTGTGCTCTACTCCTCCTCGGCGAGCCTCCAGCGAAACTTAGAGCAGAAATTTGACCGACGAGAGCAGGAGCGCGAAGGCAGCACGTGCGCTCCGCCTGATTCGGAAGTTCATGTTGACCGGTCCGGGCCGAGACTGAACTTGTCCTTTCTTCTCATGCCCAGCGCGTCTCTTGCTATTCTGTGGTTCATTTTGTCACTTCATTCCCCTCGCTCACTACTCCTTTCATCTTACCCGGAGAAGCTAAAGGCCACAGACAGTACCGTGCTTCTAGATGCTCGAAGGTCATGATTCAGTTGAGCGACAAGATGCGACCCCAGCTGCGTCTACTGAGTGGGCTATATACTTATGGAAACGATACGAAAAGCCTAGCAGGCAGGCATATACGCCACGCTGAAGGTGCGTCCTCGTATATACGCTCTGTTCTCTTCTGCTCTTGTGTTTTTCTTTGTTCCCAACAAGAGAGGCGGCTCTCTGCTATGAAAAAAGGGCAGTTTTTCATCGCTGAATTTGCTTGTGTGCCAATGCTTTCAGCCCACTCCCAGCCGAACCTACGGTTATCACTTGGATTCGCCCGTCGAAAATGCTACTACTCGCCTCCCCTGCGCGCGCTCCTCTTGTCTCCTGGGATTGCTGAAAGCCTGTCGAAGACGCACTTTTGACTATCTAAATAATCGCCAAATTTACCTATTGGTCAAGGGCACGAAAAACCATCATCCCTTACCGAGCGCCGCCTTGGTCGGACGCTTTCAGTCAAAGAACGGCACCTCACTCGCCTACTAGTACTTACGAATGAACACAAACAGACACGGGCCTAGGTCCACCCTCGAAGGCTTAAACGGAACATCACTCTGTCGTCCATCAATGGTCTGTATCTTCGCTCTGCCAACCATCACACGGGCCGGCCTTATCGAACATCGTAAACTGCTCTTTGGTTCGTCAGAACTGCGCCCACAGACGAACCGCCGTCCCGCCAAGGGCGGTCATCACCGTCAGCGAACCGCCATACATTCCCATGATTTTCTGCCGTCCAGATTGGGGCAAGTTCACATAATTACCGTGCGTGGGATATGTTGCTCTGGGGATTGGAGTGGCTCGCTCCTGGCTCGCTTTCAGTCTCCCGCAGCTCGCTCAAAATTATCTTGGCAAGCTGCACGCGTCGTCGTTGACGAGGCAGGGTCCACCACGGACCAATCCCACCGCAGTGTTGCTTGCGACGGATCCGCACCATCTCCGCACCCGTCGTACACCCCAGCATCGAGGTCTCCCGCTCCGAGGTACCGAAGGCTCCTCATCTCCTTCCGTTGCAAGGGCACTGGCCCTGGCGGAAGGGCTTGCTTACTTACGACCGATAGCGCCACCAATAATGACGCCGCCGACACAGAACGTGCCGCCCTGGCCCGCTTCCGCCTTCCTTATCCGTTCCCTTACCAGCGACGTCGCGAACTAACCTCCTCCCCGAGTCCCCGTATGTTCCTGTCACGATCTGTTGTCGTCTGGTTCGCTCACGTTACCTCACAAAGGGCCTTTCATAATAAACAGCCGTGCGGCGTCTTCGCACCCTGCAAATGACAAAGGAAGGCCTTCGCTATACAACTCTGTGCTCCCGCGTCTATACGTGCATATGGATCTCTGCACGCAGACTTTGCTTGCCTGATGGTGCCCACAGTCGCTTCTCTCGGCAACTCCCAAGCTTGCTGGGTTATACAATAGGTCTGCAATAGGTATCAACGGCCAGACGTCAATGGGTATATGCCTGCGCTCTCCGTGCCCTATGCATGTTGATCGTCGCGACGTTCGCTGTTTGGCGGAGCGAGATCGGGACCTCCTCTTCACAAAGACCCTGGCTGCGTCAATTGTCAGGCCACGGGGGACGACGTGGCGGAAGACGTCGTACCGCTCTTTCGAAGAAGCGAAGGGCGCCGACGCCATGCACTGGCGGTCCATCGTCCGATACGGCGATAACTTGGCGCCCTGCGCGAACGTCATGAGCAGCGAGCACTTGAATAAGCACTCCGAGCATTCAAATAGGTCAATAAACACTCTATAGAACACCAGGTACGGTTCAATTATGCGGAGGTGGAGCAGACCTGGCAACCAGGCAACGTCCGACCCGTCCGTCTTGCAAATGCACCGTTCGCCTGCGGAGACAATTGGCGCGGGCGCCGAGCTGTCAAGGAACAGAAGAGGACAGACTTCCACAGACGTTGCGCGCCAGGAGTCAAGCATCTCTCGTTGGCGTGTCTCCATGCGTGGGCTCTTGTCAGTGGGGTCTTACTACGCATGTGGCTGATAGCATGGCGCGCGCCGCACTTCCATACATTCACAGCGCGCATGAGCTCGTACCACGGGTGCAAAAAGGCCTCGTGAGTAGTCTGAGATTACCTGGCAGGCGTATGCATGCAGCTCATCAGGTTCTCAGTCGTCGCTTCCGCCATCCCGGGCCCGCGCGTTGGCTCATGATAAAGTCGAACCTTATCCACGTGACCGGCACGCTTGCGAGGGCCGGGCGCGCCGCCGGTCCGACTGTCAATTGATGAGCTGGTGATGGCATCATGAGTCACTGTTCGTTTACAACCATCATCAAGCTCATCAAAGCGAACATCATGCGGGTCCGGCCTGGGCTTGCTGAAGTCGTGGAATCGGGCCACCGCCAACAACATGAAGATCTTTTCACCGACTGTGAAAGTCGAGACTCAGGATCGGATGAAGGTCTGCAGGACGCCGAGGTGGCCGGTCACGAGGCCCGCGCCTTGCGAACGCCATAGCAACAGCCAGACAGCAGCGCTGGACTGTCCAAGAGTTTACCGGCCGCCCGCCTTGCAGAATACACCTCCCCAGTTCTCCGAGTCCGAGTAACCGCGATTCGAAGTCGTCCTTGTTTCCTCAACGTGTGGATTGTCCAACGACGCGGTCACCACACCGAGATCGCACATGGGCGGCGAATCAGAAACGCTCGAGGATATTCCGCGCGTAGCCATGTGCGCCGCTTATAAGGTCTCGGTTGGCGACGGCAGCCTCATCGCTTTCTTTCTTTCCCCTCCTCTTGCTGGTCCTTCGTTATAATTTGTCCATTCGTTTTTCACTCCATGAAGTCTTTTCTCTCCCTTCTCGCGTTCGCCCCAGCGGCGTTTGCCGCATTTGGCGTCGAAACTTCCGGTTCCAGCATGGTTGTCGACTCGGGAGACGCGCTTGTATTCACAGGTGCGCGCTGTAGTTTGGAACTAACGCTTGTTTCACTGATGTGTGCGCAGTCAGCACGAAGAGTGGCGACATCACGTCTATTAAGTACTCTGGCACTGAACTTCAGGACAAGAGCAAGTTCACGCAATTGAGTTCTGGTCTGGGTAAGCGCGTTTGGTTCGCTGAGAAACCGTTTCCGCGTGCATGCGGGTTTCGATTACCATACTCATTCACACGCGCAGGCTCGGCCGACGTGACCTCGACTGTGGACAGCGGTGTCGCCGTCGTTACCATCAGCACCAATATTATCGTGCGTTTTTGCAGACCGCCCGCGAATAAATGCGCAAGTACTGATCTGCCTTCAAACGGTGTAGACGCATTACTACATCGTTCGTGAAGGCGAAAACACGATCTACATCGGCACAAACGCATCTGAGGAACCTGAGGTCGGCGAGCTTCGCTTCATTGCGCGCCTGAACAAGGATGCGGTCCCCAACGGCATTCCAGAATCGGTGCGTTTTGTCCGATGCAGCACACTGAGTGTGCAAGCGATAGACAACTGATTGTTACGCCCAGGAAGTGGATGGTGGTTCTGTTGTTGAAGGGTCCGATGTCTTCGAGATTGACGGCGAGACGCGGTCGAAGTTCTACTCAAGTGTAGGTTTATATATTACACTTGACTCCTGCATATTGATTACTCGTTCCAGGTGCGCCACATTGAGGACAATGTGCACGGCGTCACTGGTGATGGTGTTGGCGTCTACATGGTCATCCCGGCCACTAGCTACGAGAAATCATCTGGCGGGCCATTCCACAGAGGTAAGGCGATACCACATTATGCTGGGTTCGATCTCACGCACCCTCAAGATATCAACAACCAGGGTACTGCCCAACAAGAGCTTTACTGGTACATGAACAGCAACCATGAGCAGACTGAGGCGTACAGGACTGGTTTCTTCGGACCGTAAGCGTGGCTTCCTCAATGCTTCAAACATGAACTTACAAAATCGGCCAGATATGCCATGGCTGTTACGTCGGGCGATGCGCCTTCCGCTGACCTCGACATGAGCTTCATCGAGGACCTCGGCCTTGACGGTTACGTCGCCTCTTCCGACCGAGGTAGCGTGTCTGGCACGTACAGTGGTACCCTCGACGGCCTGGATGTGACCATTGGCTTCTCAGTAAGAGGAATCAATCATTATTGTGTCATGCTTCTCATTTGAAACGTCATGCAGAACAGCGACGCTCAGTACTGGGCATCTGCTTCTGGGTATGTTTATTATTCAGCATAAAGACAACGCAACTTTGACGCAACTGATACCTTTGCAGCGGCAAATTCACGCGCGACGCCATGTTACCTGGCACATACAATGTTACGCTCTTCCAGGGTATGTATGCGAACTGTGATTTTGTGCGCCTTGCTGAACGATGGTTGTGCAGGCGAGCTGGAGGCGGGTACGGGCAGTGTCACTATCTCGGCCGGCGGCTCTGCTAGCGTCGACCTTGAGTCGTCCCTCGAGATCCCCGAAACTGTCTGGAGCATCGGCACCGTCGATGGCACTCCCGCCGGGTAAGTCTGCCTCTTGTTCCTTGCAGCGATCGACTGACTGGTTCTCTTCAGCTTCCTCAACGCCGACAAAATTGAAAAGATGCATCCGTCCGACTCCCGCATGGGCGCGTGGGGTCCCGTTACGTTCACCATCGGTACCGACGACGAGAGCGCGTTCCCGATGGCGCAGTTCCAAGCCGTGAACGACCCGACGACGATTTCATGGTCGGCCGGTAGCGGGGACATCGGCGAACGTACTCTACGCATCCGCACAACGAGCTCCTTCGCCAGTGGTCGTCCCAAGATCACCGTGAACAAGTGGTCCTCCGATACGCCCGCTGCGCCCGTGAGTATTTGCCACATAATGACGAGGGAATCCTGGTGGCTGACATTCACCTAGGCGAAGATCGATTCGCGTGGTGTCACTCGTGGTACCTGGCGCGGCAACAACCAAGTTTGTACGTCGCTCTCACACTGCACTCGTAGATTTCGGATCCTCACCATACTTGCAGACGACTATGTCATCCCCGATGGCACGCTGGTCGCCGGCGACAACACGATCGAAATCTCTGTTGTCTCTGGCAGCTCTGGGGAGACCTTCCTTTCTCCCAACGTCGTTTACGACTCTCTGGAGCTGATTTGATTCGTGATTCGTCTGAAGATGTGCCTGTGATGACATTCACTTGTTACTCACTCACAGTCTCTTGGACACTTCGCATCGGTTGCTCTGTATTACATTCACTTGTAGATACTTGTAGGTCCAAAAATAAGAAAGTTGATACATGGATTTTGAACCAGGAAGAAAGTGCAGAGTCTACGTCCTTCAGCGCTTCAGCCATGCATATGATGAAGCTAAGAAATAATCCCATACCTCGGATTCCATGCATCAGTCGACGCAAGATGCAGTGGTCCCCCATCTCCAGCACCACCACCACCACCAGAATTAAGTGTCGACAAAGCTGTCCGTTATTGACGAAACGCGGCTACGACTTGGTATCACCTCTAGGCGCAAGCTACCCTCGCTCATACATCGCTCGATACGCGCATGAGTAGGTACATAGGTAGCGGGCGAGGATACTGAACAGAAACAGCCCTGGTTCCAAAGCAAGCCATAAGCTCATATCCGCTCGTCCAACGATGACCAAACTGGGTATTCCATGACGATAAAACGAGCATCGTCCAGGATGAAGAAACGAAGAGGAACTAACAGTACACGAATATCCGTCCAATTACTGGTTAGTTGAGAACTCTTAGGTGGGAACCCTACTCCATCCTTCGCGCACGTATCATGTGGGAACATTGGCTCCTCATGCCGAAAGGTTGGCTTCCTCGATGCTTCCAGCCTTTGGGTTGAACTCCAAGCTGGATGCAATGACCGGCCAGACTGAAGCTAGCATCAGCGTCGCCCATAACTAGATCACGCAAACTTCGTTTACCTTCCTCGAATCCAGGGTGCCGTCCATTGCGGATCTGCTGCCAGACATCGCGCATCGACTCCGACGAGCGCACTTGGGACCAGTTCTCCAAGAAGTACTTGACTTGCAGCTGGCAAGGTCATCAACTTGACTGGTAAACACAGAAGGCCAAGTAGCGGCGTACCTTCCTGATCTCATCGAACGTCGCCGCAAAGGGTGAAAACACCTCGTACGCGATATTGTCGACGTTGAGGCCCCTCATGATATGCCGGCATGCGCGCTCGCGGAGCTCGTCCAGACCCAAGCCTGCAGACAATAAGGACGTGTTTGCACGACTGATGAACGGAAGGGACATACGATCGGCCAAACGGTACATCGCCTTAGCTGAACATGGCGCCGGGCGGTCAGGATTATTCGCCTGCCACTCCGCTATCCATTGTCGCCTGGTAGCCTTCGAGTCGATCACAGGGGAAGAACCGCTGCCACCGGTAGGCATGCTCGAGGATGTCTGCGTGTTCGGACTCGTCACCATCGGTGTCTTCACGGTGTTGGTGGAATTGGTGGAGAAGCTGGAGGATAACGGGGCAAAAACGATGCTGGGCGTGGGCTCAAAAGGGAGAATATTGGGGTAAGAGGGAGGCATACCGGTCGGTGTAGATCTGCGCGACAGGGTTAGCGGGTGACGTTCACGAATGTGAGGACATACCCAGTATAGCATCGCAAGATACGTAGTGTATGCCACGTCTCTTACTACGACTTTGACTCTAGCAGCCTCTCCGCCAGGGTTGCCGCTTCGGAAACTGGCATTAGAGCCCATATCCGAAGGAGCACCTTGCGGTAGCATAGGTAATGTGGCACTTGATGTGGACGCCGAGTAAACCTCGACATCCTGCTCACCGGACGACGTGCTTATCATGCTGTTTGACGTCGCGCTCGCCCACTCTGCAACAGGATCGTCGATGCTGTCTTCATCGTCTGAATCATCAAAGTCGATAAATATGGCTGTCGGTTCGGACATCTCGTTGGTCCCGCTGCCAGTCACGCAAGCGCCTTCCGCGAAGCCGGAGCTAAACACTTCGAATGGTGAGATGAAGGGAAGACAAAAGTCACTTGCGGAAACTCACTGGAGCTGAAGTATTCGACCCGTGATAATAACTGACGCGACGCGTATATGTGCTTCGCTGCGGACATGTCTTGCCCCCGACGCGGTATGATGAATTCTACATCTGCGTGCGCAGGGTTGTCCGACAAGAGTAATGACCCGATCGTCTCCAGCAAGCTCTTCGGTACCCCCAATCTGGGACTCAAGGGTACATCGGGTACGGAGGGGGAGGACTTGATGTTGCAAACGACAACAAAGGCATCTTGCGACCTGATAACGGAGTTGTTGTAGTACACTAGCTCTCGCCTGGCGTAGTGCGACCAGCCCCAGTTGGCTACCTAGTAAGACGATGAGAGGGCGTGTAGCGGTGGTAGGATGGACCGTACTTTGGAGCAGAATTGATCCTGCTTGGCCTCCTTGCCAGGGACGATGACGGATTTGTTGAGACTGTCAAGTTGAGCTGGGGATCGTGAAGACAACCTTGCAGCGCGTCCCACCTTCTCATCTCGAAACCGAACGTATACGATCCTTCGCGCACCCATCTAGTTCGGCCTTCAGCACGCGCATTGCTTCAGCAGGGATTCAGGGCACGCACTTTCCATCCGCTGCTGCCCTTTCCTTCTCCTCCGCCGTTGGCTGAGGGACGTTTAGTACGCGATCAAGGCGCGTCCAGTAGGCCGCACCTCGCAGGAGAGAAACAGGCTGATGAAGCCTTGCAGCCCATCAGACCCACTTGAAGGCGTGCCGTCCTTGGAGAAGGGGCTGCCTGCGTTCGGGTATAGCAGCACCTGCCAACGCCCGTCTGGGCCGAACCGCTGGGACTTGGTCGCCTTTGACTTCGCGTCGCCCTTGCTTCAGGGCAATGAGCAGAGACTATTGAAAGTTATTGTATTACTGACGATGAGTCGAAGAGCGCCTTGAGCCCTTTGACCGTCCAATGGAATGTGAGTTGGGTGAACTCGGAGCACTCGAGGTTGTCGGCGCTCGCCATGAGATGGTGAACGTAAAGGACAAGCTGCCGGGCCGACACCCGGTTCATTAGCACCTGCCATATCCAGCTCAATGGCTTTGTGATGCCTCCTTTGAAGGCACGAAAGCTGTTTTCTATAGACTGTAGAAAGCCTGTCGTGATCGAGTCTTTATTGCAACATATATCCCATGAAATTGTGGTAGGTATGTAGACGGCTAGTCCCAAGTCGCGGTCCCGCCGAACGAGTATGATGTACAAGTGCACAGAGCTGCCAGACTGAACTGATAAGTATACGAAAGCATTCCGGATTGAGAAAAAAAAGAGAAGTCCATGGCATAGCACGCCCCACGCGCGCTACGTGCTCACAATGCCCAGAGATATAACGGAGCCGTGCGGGGAGAGGAACATCGTCCGCTTGCTCTCGCAGTCCTCCTCGCGCTCCTTCTCGTCCACGGTGTCCTCCTTCGGCTTCTCCGACTCGCTCCGCTCCTGCGCGCGCACGCCGAGATACTTCGACCCGCGGCGCGGCGGCGGCGACAGAGATATCATCACCGGATCCTCCTCCGATACCGGCGACGGCGAGTGGAACTTGAGTCCCGGCGACACCGGCGAGAGCGGCGCGTACATCTGCAGGAAGCTCGGGTCGTTCTGGTTCTGCACGATCTTCTCCGCGATGGGCGTCGCAGGCGGCGTGGCGCCGAGGTCCGGTATCGGTCGCGTCGTCACAACGGACATCGTTGTCGGCCGGCGCCTGGTCGGCTTCACGTCCTCTTCAGGGGGCGGCGACGGCAGAGGCGTAGCGGGCATCACAGGTGCGCTCAGTATGCGGAGGCGCTGCTTGAGGGATCGCGCAGGCGTTGCTGTGTCCGGGGTCGGAGGAAGCGGTCCTATAGGCGGTGGTTGTTGCTGAGGAAGCAACGATGGCTGTCCTCCGCTGCTTGAAGGCCGTCGCGCCGCCCGCGGTCGCTCATCTGGCCTTGGAGGTAGCGTGGCCGCCGGCGGTGGCTTCGGAGCCCCAAGCGACAGGCGGAACGACCGCTGGGTGACCGAATCCCTGAACGACGTCCGGGACGCAGAAGCCGCTTCATGAATGGACGACGTCTCCTGCCCGGGCGGTGGCGGAAGCGCGAACGAGGGCGGCGGTCGTGGCGGGGGCATAGACATGGACGTACGGTGACTCGCTTGCCCGGCATGCACGTACGAACCGTTGCTCAACGCCGAGCTGATACTGAACGCTGAGCTGCACGACGCCCGCTTTGAATAATTCCTGGACACGTGGCTCTCAAGCGAGGCCCGCCCCTGCGACGCGCGGCTCGGCGAGCGCTCGACCGCCGCCGCGTAGGGGTGCGGTTGCAACCTCGACGACGGGCTCGCCTGGTCGTGGAAAGTCGGGGCGGCGGGCGGCGGCCCGCTCGGTGGCGTAAGGCGCTTCGGCAGGGACCCTTGCGTGGACCATCGTCTGGAGCTGCGCTTCGTGCTGGGGCTCGAGCCCCCGTCCATAGGGCTGGCACCCTCGGACATTGTTGTCGCCAGCGTTGACACCGACCCCACAGACGGCTGCCGCGGGCGCTGCACGGGGCTGCCGAAGGAGAAGCCTGCTAGTAAGGGTGCTGAGGTACCTTGCTCGGAAGCAGTAGCCTCGTGTTCGGGTTGCGGGGCAGGGGCGGGTGCAGGCAGCCCAGTGGTAGTCAAACGCTTGCGTGGCGGAGGTTGCAGTTGGACTGAAAAGCCATTGCTGCCACTCGGGGCGGCATAGGCAGACATCGGGCGCGTCGCTCGTGCAGCGACTTGCGCGCTAGACGACGCGCCTGGCCCCGTCCATATCGCTGACTGCCGCTCAGATATTTTCCTGTCCAAGCCGAGGCTCTGCGCGCCTATCGAAGGCGTACCAGAGCCCGCCATCTCAGGGAGCCGGCTCCTGCGAGCCAAGGACATGCTGAGCAGGTTGTTGCCCATGACGCCGAAGCTGTCCTCGTCCCTGCTTTCCGTAGGCCCGGAGTTGGTGGTGTACTGCGAGACGCCAGAGTCCACTGACGGCGACCGAGGCCGCGTAAACAAGCCCTTGAGCGCAGAGACGGTAGATGCACTCTTCGGAGTTCCAGGCGGGGCAGGCTGCATGTTTGAGCGCAGGGACCGCTGAGACATGGAGTGGAGGGATGATACAGAAGAAGCTTCGGGTTCGGAGAAGGGACGAGGCGTTGAGCTGAATGTATCGGACAAGGTCGGTGACCGAGGTTGTGGCGGATGTTCTGGTATAGGACCGGACGCCAGATGGGAGCGTACGCGCATAGAGAGCATCACATCCATGTCACCACGGGGTTCGTTGGTCTCGCCAAACGCAGATTGCGGGAGGCCCGCACGCACAGAGCTAGACAGAGAATGAGTGATTGAACGCGGACTCGCATTACAAACGCACCGTTGGGCTAAGATGACACTCTTGATGCCGCCAATCCACGTTTGCTTCACCTCGACGTTGACAGCGTGTAGTAGCCACATGGTCTCCGCCTTGGGTGGTCCCTCCGACTCCTTGCCGTTGTCGCCTTCACCGCCAGCGTGCTTGCCGGCAATCTTGATGACGTTCTTCCGGCCCCCGATGTCTTCGTCTGCGACGAATACAACACTGTCTTCATTGACCTCGAGTCGTTCGAGTTCGCGTTCTTCGGGCGCCGGTGAGCGGAAGACGTGAAGGTAACTGGGCAGGGGGACGTGCGTATGTCGTGACCGCGTAGGAGACATGCTCGGCATAGGCTCGGGTGGCACGGGCGAGGTAAGAAGGATGTAACGGGTCTTCCAGTGGCGCGAGATTGCGAAGATGCGGGAGGATGAATGGTATTTGGGGAAGGTTGCCGAGAGGACGATTATATGGGAGTCGCAGGTCGTTAGTGCTTTGCGTGAGGTAGGGAATGCAGGGATGTTGGATACGGGAGCGGGAAGGGGATTAGAGTACGAGTGCCTGTGCGCAGGCGCAGGTCGCGGCAGGCCGTCCCACAGAGGCGCAGGGTTCCCAGAGGAGAACGGGGCTGAGATGTCGCCGTACTGGGAGTCGTCAAAGTCCTCCGCTTCGCTGCTCATGTCCAGAGAGTTGGATAGGTTGGCCTCCTCTTGCAGGAGCTCGGCGCTGATGCCGATGGACTGCGCAGCTGCTTCGCGCAGGCGGTCTCGCTCCTCTATCTCCTCGTCCAGGCGCGGCGCTGAGATCTCGATGACCCCGGGTATGACCATGGGCGGCGCGCGGAGGGGTTGTTGGCGCATGGAAGTCTGCCGGCGACGCGAAGAGCGTCCTAGCTTGCTGAGGGTATCCGAAATGATGCTGGCGCGTCGGTTGGAGCCTTCGCTCGTGCTCGGTCGGTTGTCGTAGTCATAGGAGACCGAAGTGTGTGAAGTGATGTGCTCTGCGGTAGATGCGGCGTCGGTGTAAGCTGCGCAAGAGTCTGCGGTTAGCCCAAGCTGGCGTGAGACGAGCAAGGCCACGCACCGATGCGAGGCGCAAGTGAGACGGGGTCGCGCTCCCTCTCCTTGCTCTTGTCAGCGCAGTTGCGGGTGAGCATGGACGTCCGACGACTTCTCTTGCCAGAGGAAAAGAACTCGGTGGGTTTGTTGTCACGGAAGAAGGAGCGCTTGGCGCTGCCGTCGAGAGCACCGTTCATGCGCAAGGGCGAGATGGCGCTGGTGGGGGACGTGGGCCGAGAACTGGTAGCCATCTAGACATGCCCGGCGGGCTGTCAGCGAACCGTCAAGCAACGCGAACCAGGGTGCATGGCGCCCAGCATTGTATGCTCGGTCTAGAGTCTAGCTACATAGCGGGCCGGGGGCAGTCTGCTCCCGTCGAGAAGAGGGGCGCACATACCTTGTCGTTGTTGGCATAGTCCAGCATCGTCTACGGCAGCGACCACGGCCGCCTTCAGCGCAATGGGCGGAGGGAGTGGGTATCGGACAGAACGAGCGTCGGGAAAATGAAAAGGGGGACCTGGGCCTGATCTCGCTTGTCCGCCGTCCACGGGCGCGCCGGCAGCCGCCACGCGACCCTCCTGATGTGGGCCCGAGTTCTCGTAAATTAATCGAACTTCGGCCTGCTTCGCGTATGATAGCGATGTTTGCAGCCCCCGGAGTTGTTAGATCGGGAGGGAAGAGCAGGGGAAGAGGCTGCAGAAAGTGCAGAAACTACAGCGCTGGAGAATGGACGCGACGCGTGAGCTCAAAGACTTGGAAACAATGAACTTGTTCACGTGTGTCGCCAGCGCCCATCGCACTGCTCGCTCCCCAAACGCTCACAACGAGGAAACTACCCTGACGCCCGGATTCTCTGCCTTTCTGTCATGGCCTCCACCGTGGAAGCCCGCATATATGACTGCGACGGAAACTGGGGGACAAGGGGCTTCCGCAAAGCCTCGCTCGCATCCCCCGTCTCCGCCTTCCACTTCGTCGCCCACGCCAACGTCGACAATCTCGGCGGCGACGGCCAACCACCTACGAACCACTGGACGCTGCTCCTCCAGACGGACACACACGCTGCAGTCCGCCTGGATATGTCCCCAGGAGACATCGGCCGCCCCGGGATGCTCATCCTCGAAGACGTGAAGGACACTTCAGCTTCCCCAGCTGACGCCTCATTCCCCGACGACCGCATACACGTCGTCTCAGTACCTGTTATATCCGAGTCGGAGACCACGGTTGAGCACATCCTGGCGCTGATCGTCCGGGAAGGGCGGGACAACTACATTTTCGCTCCCGTTGGCGAGGGATGTAGATTTTGGCTATACACCTTCGCGCACGATTTAGGAGTGGAGGATATCATCTCGTTCGAAGATGCGGAGCGCGTACACACCGCATTGCCCAAATACTACCTATACCCACCTGGGACACCGGCAGTCCAAAGACCTATGGCGGAGGGCCGTTTCTTCTGACCTCACACGTACTGCAAGAATCGAGCAAGATCGTCGTCTCATCGTCTCATTACATCCATGGCACCGCCGTACAGTAGAGCGCACTACAAATACAAGGAAATCTACACTACAATAATTAAGCAAAGCTGTTCTCCACATCCGCGCTATCTTCGCCCTGCTCAAGGCTTGCAAACTGCAATCATCCAATCAGCATCACCGAGATCTCAACGCAGCAAAACGCAAGCGACTCACAGTCAAGAACGCCGCGGGCCGGTGCTCCTCGGCCCAGAACAGCAGCGGTGTGTCCAGGGTCATCGAGTACGCCAGGTTCTGCGACCACATCTGCGTCAGCCGACGCCGTAGTTCCACACCCTGCCTTCCGGCACCACGGTCATGCCGAGGACGCGGTCCGACAGCAGCAGCTGCACCCGCTCCGACATATTCGGGTTGAAGCCCGGCGGGTTCGCGGAGCGGTCCTGGTTTTTGCGCCCCCACTCGAATCCGCCGACGGTGAGGAGTGCGCGGAGAGCGAGATGGAGCCGGGCGTGAAGGACACGGTCAGGCATATGGACGACGAGCCCATCTCGGGGTGCTCGGCCATGATCTGCGCCTGCGTCGTCACGTCCGTCGGCGACAGATGCGGGATCTCGAGAGCCTGCGTCTTGATCCAACCAAGGAGCTCGAGGTCCTTGAGCAAGAAGTCATCCTTGGGCAGCCGGTTCGGCAACTCGACGCTGTTGTTGCTCCCGCGCTGTGGCACCCATGCAACCGCCTAAGCACAACACCCGTCAGCTTCTCATCAGTCTGCGCATGGTACAATCACTACCTTGATCTCCTTCACCTGCTTGTTGTCCGGGGAGACACGCCATAGAGATAAGCCGCGACCTGCGTACGCAGGTCCGCCGCAGTGACGAACGCGCGCAAGATGTTCTTCGGCAACACTACGTATACGACGCAGCATCATCCTTCACGTCGTCGTTGGACACGTAGATGTGCTGGAGGCGCAGAGGCAGATGTGTCGCCGAAATTGCACGAACGCGCCAGTCGGACTTGCTGCTGAACACCTGCTGCTCGTAGTTCGTCGCTATCGAGCTATGAGTAACTGCATCAAGAAGAAGCTGCACCACTCACTCGTGACGGTCTGGATAGCATCACCGTGCACATTCGTGGTCTGCGTCTGTACGGCGGTGATCTGACCCTGCGCCTGCCGCTCTTCTCCAACTCCGCCATCTGTTGACGCTGGACAGAGGGAGCGGCAATCTCCTGACCGAGGATGATGTCGCGAACTTCGCTGGCTGTAAGCGAGGCGATGTTGACACTGTTCCGCTTGCCGAAATCCTGATGACACATAAGGACTCTGGTTGCAGGATACGATGATCATCACTCACAGCCAAGATGAGCTCCTTCATCGCGACTTCGACCTTGATCCACTCCTCGTCGGACAGCGTAGGCCAGACGAAGTGCGGCTCCGTGATCGTGTTCTTGTCGGGGTGCAAGATGATCTTCGCCTTCTCGTTGTTGACATGTAGGCCACGGAGGAGCAGGATCAGACGCGAGAACGCCGTGTAACTCGAGATGGACTTGAGCCAGTCGTCGTAGAGACTGAACAGAACCATCTGGGGTTGCGTCGCCCTCTGCATGGATTAGTGAATGTTTCACACATCGCGACAAGCATCCTTACCAAGATCAGGTCACCGAACTTCTCCATCTTCATGCAAGCCTGGAAAGGCAGCTGCAGCTCGCTTCCCTTGATGACAATGTTCGGGAAGTCGAGCAAGTGGACCTCGAGAGGGTCTGCGAGATCGGTGAGCACTCCCAACGAGAAGAACAGAGGACTGTCACGTACCCAACATGCCCTTACGAGTGACGATGACCTGCTTGGGCTGTTCCTCAACCGGCAGCGAACGTACGAGAGCTGCCACTTCTTCGGCCGTCTTCCACTTCGCCAACTGTCCGAGACGCTTCTGTCCTGCCCACACACTGGTGTGAATGATCTTGAGGAACAATTGCCCGGAGCGAGGATTGAAGATGAAGATAGCACCGTCTGCGACACAATTAGACTTCTGATTCTCACATGAATGATTGAAAACTTACTGATGGGCTTAGTGGTCAAGTTACCCTCGAACGTCTTGTGGCTAGAAGAAGACATGAGTACGCGCCGACAAGGATGATGGAGTTACATACATAGTGACGCGGTAGACGTTGGTGTCGTCGACGAACCAGATGATCTGGTTGGAGAACAGCTCGGCGTAGTTCTGGCTGTTGAGGTATGGCTCGGTGGGCTCCGACGAGTAGAGCTGGAGACCCTTGCGAATACGGTCGCGCAGCACATGTAAGGCAGGGTTGGCCCTCATGATCTTCGCCATGGCCTGCTGTATTAGCGGCTTCAAGCCAGGGAACCAATTGCCGTACGCCGACCAAAGGTTGTACGCCAAGTCCATGCCGATCATGACACCCGTCGGGGACGGATAGATGCTCATCGAGTCGGAGACGTAGTCCAAGAACTTCGCGCGAGTGTAGCGCTCGATGTCGTGGGTATCGAAGTCACCCCAACGCAGCTGCACGTCGATCCAGAACTTGTTGCTTGTAGTGCCGTCCAACACGTCCTTGACCTGTACCACTGTGAGTTCGCTGAGCCTAGTACCTGATCAAAAATCTTACGTCTGTGACGAGGGAAGGACGAGCGATGTTCCACTTGTAGGCAGAGAAGAGCAATATGTCTGCGCAGGAGGAGTTCATCTTGTAACTCTTTCGAGGATGAATCGTCTCTTTCTGCACAGTCTCGATCTGGAGTGGCTCGAGCTCCTGGTCGAACACCTGACACAGATCCATGACAACACTCTCGTGAACTGGAAAAGCCGTCAGACTGACTACAAGATAAGATACTAGTATACAACGTACTTTTTTGCCACAAATGAGCACGGAAGATTTGGATGAGCGAGATCTTCAGTGTCGGAATCTTGCCGTGCCTAAGACCAATGAGTACGAGAAAAAGTGAGGAGGATATGGACGCACATGAAGATACCAGTCAAATCAAGCTGCACCTGGAAACCAACGTAGACGTTCGCGCGGTTGATCGTCGGGCTCCACCAGAGAGTGAAACGACGATTAGGAATCTGGTTCAAACCGGAACGTTGCGCGTTCGTCAACTTCTTGTAGCGCATAGACTCCTCGAAGCCGGATGCCTTCTCCCAGAAGAGACCCTCCCATGTCGGGAAGTAGGTACCCTTGAACAAAGTGTGCTCAAGAATGCTCTCGACACCTCCGAGCGCGGATATGACGTCGACGCGGTAGTTGTTGAGCTGCCAGAGCTTGCCGTCATGACGCTGAGATGTCCACCAGAAGGGGTTGCTGGAGACGCGTGAGCCAGCTAACCACAAAACAACGAAATGTAACTTACTGCTTCAGCAACTGATATTGCTTCCAGTCCGTGCGCACACGCCAACCACGGTCGTACGCCAACCTGCAATTAGTGAGTGCGAATTCTATGAAGGATGAAGTATTTGCTTACGTGTGACGGTCCTTCTGGAAGAGCGTGTTGATACGAGGGATACCACGGTCCCAGCTGTCCTCGAGATCCTCAAGCGTAAGGCGACGGTTCTGAGCGCTCGCCTCCTTCCTCTTCATGGAGTACTCTGACCACACGCGAGCGGAGTCGAGGAACTCGGCCTCCCATGGCTGGAGATAGCGGTACAAGTTGGGAATGAGCTGGTCCTCCTCGTGCGACATGCCGGCGCGGAAATGAGTGACTGGAAGGAAGTCAGCGCTAGCCTTTGGAATAGCACGGACTAAGGATGCGTACCAGCGACATCCGTCTGCTTCGACCATCTCAGGTCGCTCTGGGGTATGAGCACGTGGCCCATGGACAACATGCCGAGACCACCGAGTTCCTAGAATGCTTTGAGCAAGGACTCATATTAGAGCGACAGATGATACCTACCTTCGGCGTATAGAAGACCACGGGCGGGAAACGCGACGGCATCTTACTGTTCAGACCGATCTTGACACGCGTCTGAATCTTGTTCTCCGCCTTGACCAGCGCATCCAGCAGCTCCGTCGTGTGAATGACAGCTCGCGGTAGTAGGTCATCAAGCCAATGAGCGCCGTATTCCACTTGTTGACGATCTTGGAGAACGTCGTGGACCCAGAGCTCATAAGCACCTGCCGGATGCGGTTGTTGAACTGCTGCACGCCGTCGTCAGACACGCGCAGGAAGGCCTGCGCCGTGCGCTCCTTCGTCTGCTCGTTGGTCAAGTTCCAGACCGCGTCCTTAGCGAGAACTGTTCGCCGCTGATCGTCGATCTTGGGAGGATGCGACTTCGAAGCCGCACATCGAGAAGAGCAGCTGCGGGTTGTTCTGCGAGTAACGCTGACGAAGGTGTCCTCCCACTCGATAGTCGTAAGCGACCGCGGCAAGCTCTGCTTAACATTCCAGAACACGGCACGACCCAGGTTGACATCGTGCTTGACGAGGCGCATGCGGCAGTCCCGCGGCCAGCAACGCTTGTTGTTGTAGCCGATGACGTTGTTGTTCGTGGGATCCGGGTTGGCTGACAAGTAGCGCTGGATGAGATCGCGAGACTCGTCCGCGCTGAAGCGGAAGAGTATGTGCAGGCGGTCAACGTAGCGCGAGTACAAGCGGATGGGATGACGCGTCTCCGTCGCCGAGTCCCTGTACTGCAGGAAGTTGTTCGGCATTTGAGGCGGCCCGGCCATCTCGCTGGCGCGCTGCAAGCCGAGGATGAGCAGGTCGAGGACGAGACCGTAGTACTGGAAGACGAAGGCCGAGAATTGGAGACCACGAATCAAGCCATAAGCGTTCGTGTGTGCCATGTCTATGATGACATTCAGCGATGCACAGACACGCCGACGCAGAAGACATACCCTTGTACGTCAAGACGATGTTGTTCTTCGCCGTGATGTAGTCCGCCAGATTGTGGTCCAGAATGAGGCGAAGCAGGCGGTTGAGAAGAGTTAGATCGATCTTCTCGTACACCTTCGACAGGACAGTCTCCATCATCACGTTGCATTCACCCTCGCTGGTCTCCCAGATATCCGTCAAGTTGTTGATGCCCTGGCACCACTTGTACACAAGCAAAGGAGGCGGCTCTGTGTCTGCGGCTTGATCCAGGCAGGGAACAGGCCACGCTTGTCAGCCTCGAAGAACAAGAACTGGTCGAGATACTAGAGTGCCAAATGAGTGCCGGACAGAAACGATGACAATAATGCAACTTACAGCGTCCGTAATCTTCTCCACGGGCTCAATGTCATAGCAAGGAATGAGCTTGTCATACGTGTCGAAGAACTCGATGCCGGCCTCCTTGAAAGCGCGCTGCGTGAGCAACAGACGCTTGATGCGGGACAAGCACTCGTGGGGGTTGTCGTACGCCTGCTCGATCAGCGCGAGCTCTTCGCGCTGCGACTGGTTCAATCGACCCTTGACAGAGTATGCTTCCTTCAGTTTCTCCAAGGCAAGGACGAGCAGCTTGGTGTCATGCTTGTACGACAAGGGCCTATTGCCAACGTCAGCGAGTAGACAACAGAGAAGCTACGAGTCAAACGCACGGGAAGGGAATCGGCGCGAACTTGCGGCTCTCGAGCCAGTGAACCGTGGCCGTGTAGATGGCGACAGCCTCTTCTGCGCTGATGTACGGCCCATCCTTGAGGTACCCGTGTTGGCGCTCCTGCTCGGCCTTGAGGTAGAGACGGGTGAGACGACCGAGGTTCTTCTTGACGACCGCCTTGTCCACGGTAGCACCACGGCGGATACGCTCACGGTTGTAATGCGCGACGGAGCACCACCAGTCGGCCTTGCTCTTGATGTACCGCAAGATGATGTTCTCGATGGCTGTCGGCATACCGGGCACCTTCCAGGAACTAGGAGGCTGGGTCAGATGCGTTGGCATGAACGGCTAAAGAAACTCACTGTTCGCCTTCCAGCAACGCCACGCCTCCGAAAGATGCTGCAGGATCGTCTTCGACTTGTTCTGCTTGATGGACTCGGGCATCATGTCGAGAATGTCGTGCATGACAGCGGCACGAAGCTCCAGGTCGTAGTGCGACTCGACACGCTGCTTGGTGACGGTCTTCGCAATGCCCTTGGAGTTACGACCCTCGAACTGACGCGCGAGGAGATTGCCGAGCCAGCGCTCAAGCAACGGCACAATACCGCGCATGAAGAACAACCACACACGCCAACCGGGCGCCCAGAAGCCGACACCAGGGCCTTTGCCCACCGGGCCAGTGTTGAACCTGTAGTAGATCAAATGCTTGAGGTCCTTCGTCATGCGCACTTGCCGCATCAACTATATAAATATTGTCAGCGGCGCCACGACCAGCTGAGAGTAGATAGAGCGCACCTTGTACTTGTACCGGTACATGCCGGTTAGCGCACCGATGTGGCCGAAGATGTACTGAAGAGCATCGGCAAGCTGGAATGCGTCGACGTTGCCAAGACGAAACTGGACGTTGGCATCCACGACTAGCTTCGTCAGGCGCAGGATCTCGCGACAGAGATGGAACGCATTTCCGAAACGCGACTTCTTGCGCTCCTTGGTCGTCAATGTCCTGCGGCACAGATGAGAACATGCTCTAAGAGGACGATCGCATAACTTACTTGACCGGCTTCAAGTTCAAGTTGTAGTCCAAATGCAGGTAGTTCAAGTTCTGTCGAACAATCAGCATCAAGACAGACACAGGATTACGAATCGCTAACCTTGCGATGAATCAAGAGGTTCAGCATATTGTACCCCTGCCTGCACACTTGCAAACCGGCCTCCACCCAGTCGAGTCGCGTCGTCTGGAAGAACTTGGTGGCCTTCAATTGGCGGAAAAGGTTCTTCTTCGTCATCGGCTTCTCCGGGCGAGTGTGGAGCTCGTTCAAGACATAACACTTCAGCAGCTTCTGGTACGACACGCGAACCTTCACAGGCTGGTTGGGCGGGCAGTGCTCCATGTACCAGTTCTTGATGAGCGGGACGTCCTGCGCACGGCGCATGTGGCCTGACCTGCGGCAGTACGGCTCCGGCGCCCACCAGATTGCGATGGCATCCGCAGTGAGGTCGTTCTCCAGAGGCTTGTCGTCCATGAACGGCTCGACCTCTTCAGGCATCTCGAACTCATCGTCATCGTTCGGCCCCAGGACCGCGTCCTCGTGCGACACCAACGGCGCGTTCTTCGGTGTTGCGCCACGCAGCGAGATGGGGTTGATGAGAGGGTCAAAGTAGAATGCCGGCAGGTCGGGGTCGTCCGTACGGATATACACGTTCTTCGGTGCGTGGTAAGGTGATATGTGCACCGACCGAGGCAGCGAGTTGTACAGGTGCGGGAACGCTACTCTGTACTCCGTGCGGATTTGCTGACGAATGATGACCTTGTTGATGTCGTTGAACTCATTCCAATCCTCGTCGAAGGTTTCCATGTCGCGGTAGAGGGGCTCAAACTTGGGACCACCGGGGATAGCCATGTTGAGCGCCTTCGCAGTGAAGAAAGACCTCTTGTCGAACAGGTACTGTGCGTTGTTGTCTGCCTGGTCGGACAGCAGTGTGCGGCCGAGGCGGTACAGGTTCGCAATGACCGGTAGCGTAAGTGACCAGTACTTGTACGACGACCCGTTGACGGACGGAGTATCAATGAGGGGCTTCGGGTCGTAAAACCAGTCGATGATTGCGGAGTCTTCCTCCTCATCCAGTTCGAGTTGAATGGCCTCGAGGGGCTCCACGTCCAATACGTTGTCGCCGTAGTCGAGAGGCGGCTCTTCGTCATCAAAAGGAGGGAAACGCATGCGCTTGAAGTGGCGACGATCGCGCTTCTCCCTCCTCATGGCCAGCCACATTGTGCTCCATTGTGCGTGATAGACCGGTTCAATCACGCGAGGGATTTCGTTGACAAAAGTGATGGCGCCCGTGATGTGGTACAGGACGGGGACTTCGCGGACTTGCTCCCAGGGGAATGGCAAGTTCTCCAATAGCTTCATCACCGCGTGCGGGACGTACTTGAGCGCGCCCAAGTGCACGCGCTTGTCGTTGCGGAATTTACGGTTGGACATGTCTCCATGGTCCTTGATGATTTTGCGGACGTGCTCGGGGGGCAGGTCCTGTATGCTTTAGTAAGGACGCGTCGACTTGCGGAAGCGCTGTATTACGCACCTGCTTGCCCATATCAACGTATCCACCACGGCGCTTCTCTCCGTAGCGCTTCCTCTGCATTTGGACCCATTTCATGGACTTCTGGGCGACGGCTGTAGAACATGAATAAGCTGTATGCGCGTCGCGCTCAATGGCAAACTCACCCTCAGGCGGCATACGCGACCCGGACGCGCCGGGGCTGTTGGCAGCTGGCATGCCCGGTGGGGGCGCCATAAAGCCGGGAGGGGGAGGAGGGAAACTCATGGCCGCCGATGTCAGACGCAGCCGACGTCAACGTTCAAGGCAAGAAAACGCAGTCCCCCGATGGAACAAAAGTTTGGCTGACAAAGCGTCAGCCAAACAACGCCACATATTACCCAACTCGCACTTTGCATTGTCTGTCGCTCGCCTCTGCCTCTGCACAGACTATCACCACGCTCACTACAATATGCCTGGTTCCATAGGCGACACATCCAGTGATGCGGAAGGTGACCCGCCCATGGGAAGCATCCTTCTCCGTGGCAAGCCCGTGGAGGAAGTCCCCAGACGCGTACATTGGCGAGACGACCCCAGCCATCCCAAAAGCGCGTTACTACGGATAGATACCAGGCTTCGGGAAATCAGCCACGAAGTTTGTTTACTGGAGATGCATTTCCAGCAATCGAAACTCATACTTCAACAGAATAACGCACCACAGTCCAACGAATGGACACCCATCGACTCGCCGGATGATCATGAATTTCCGTACGCGTTTGCTTGGAGCGAGGTCCCAGGCCCTGACGACGGACACAAACGCGAGCTCGCGGAATACACGTCTTCCGTACCACACGCCGCCGTCACTGGAGAGCAAGCTCAATGGCAACGCACTCCATTCATCCAGCCTTTCGATCTGCCAGGTTCTCCCATATCCCCAATGTTTCCTCTGCCTTCTCCGCTACTCAAAGCTGCCTACGAACCTCTCGCGGACGATGCACAAGCGTCATGCGGCACTTCTCTAGCTCTTCAGGACACCAGCGACGATCTTAGCGATGAACATGCTTCCCAACCTGCACTTTCCAACTCGCCGTGTCCGAATGGCCCGCTAGACTCCAGCTCTGCCGTTCTTGGTGACGTGTCCTCGGCGGAGAACGAGGAAGACGTACAGCGCGGGCTTCAGCACGCCCACGAAGACATTACCGGCGGTCTTGGTCTGAGGCATCACGGAGTTCTGTCTGCGTCCTGGTCAGCGGAAACGCCTCTCTGCGACTCTAAGGCATATCGAGCGGAACAAGACAGCATACGTTCTCCCAGCTCTCCGCGCAAGGTCCCTCGCATGAGATCCCTGTGCAACATCCGCGGCTCTCCGTCTCGCCCTCGCTCGCCTCTATCTCCCAAGTCGCAGTACCCTCGTGTCTATACCCCTCGGCTGCCCTTCGGTCCAAGCATACAGAACACGCATAGCTCGTCCATGACTTCGCCCAACTGCGCCGCGTCGCCTGTACTCGCTTCGTCGCCTGTCTTTGCTGCGTCACCCGTCTTCGACAGCCCGTCGTTCGCGGCCGTCACCCCTCAAGCTGTTGACCTAGCCGACGAGATGCAGGCCCTGTATCTGGATGGTGTGTGCGCGTCGCCGACTCTCTTCTAGATATCCATGTCCATCATCGTCACCGGTGGAGAGCGTTATTGCCGTATATCATGTCCGCGCCCGTTGCTACCTACATGCGTCCCGCGCTTTAGAGTTCCAAGTCGATGACATATAAAATAATACATTCTATCCATGCCGACGCAAATAAGTATAAGAATCACTCCCACCGAAGCAGCCCCCAAGACGTGTTCCCGCGATTCTGCGGGCCACCTCTCTGCGGCGGCATGCCTCTGCCCTGCCCTACAGGATCAAATGTAGTTGGTGGCCGACCCATATCCCCTTGCTGCCGCTCAAACCCCCGCCCTGCCTCGAACGCCGTCTGCGGTCGATGTGCCAGCTCCTCCTGCGACGGTGGCGGCTGCGGCCTGCGCAATGGATACGATGGCAGCAGCCCCAGCATCCGCCGCAGCTCCGCGTTTTCCTGCTCCAAGCGAGAGAGCTCGATCTCGCGCTGCAGCGGCTGATCGTACGACGCGGGCGCGACCATGACCTCCTCGAACATTGGCGACGTCGGCTCCTGGCCGTCCTCGTCCTCCCTGTTGCTCGACATTTGTACGGAGCCTGGTCCGGCGCGTCGGAAGCGATGCCGTCGGTGCCTTCGGGGGCCTCTTCGTCACCCTCGATGGGCTCGCCTGCCTCGAGGCGCGAGAGCCCGCGGAGGTAGCGGCCGAGGCGGGCGAGGGCTTCAGAGATATCGGAACTGCATTTCAGGTCCTGCTTCGCGTTCTCTTCCTCGAGTTGCAGAAGCTTCTCTTCGTATGACCGGACAAGGGAAGTTCGTGGTCCTGTACGTCTTGCTGTGGGCACGGCAGATGAGATGGGGTGGTGATGATGGCGCAGCAGGGAACGTACCGCTCTATTTCTGAAGTTTGCTATAGTTCGGCAACATGAGAAGCATTGCGCAGGAGGGTAGAAGTACCACGCACTCATAAGGGTATCCAATGTCGACTCGTACTCCTTGATGAGCCCGCTCAGCTGCTTATTGTCATGCGCCAGGGATGGTTCTCCGACGCCATGGACTGATTCATCTGCTCTAGTTCTGCATCATACTCCTCTGCAATCGAAGGACGTTACATTGCGATGGCGAGTAGGGCAAAGGAAGGACAACCTTGAGATTTATCCAGATTGAACCTATGCGAGAACCGGCTTCAGCGGGAGATGCAGCAGCATACTAGGTACACTCACCTCCTAAGGACAAAGCCATTCTGCGAATGTACTGCCTGATTCTGATACACACGCGTCAGATGCGTAAACTCGCTCGCGGAGCCGACTGGGAACCTTGATCTCAGCAGCGGTGGTGTACAAGGAGACGGAGAGGCTGCGATTCTCATTGAGTGTTCGCTGAGCTCCGTAATGAGTTGCCAGAGGTGGTTGAGCTCTTGACCTTCGTGGGATTCGTTGAGGAGGGCCATAATGTAGTGGGAGCGTGGGGGAAGGGAACAGCGCGCTGCGTGAGTGCAGGCGTGAGACTGTTCGCCGGTCTAAGCACGCCGGGGAAATGTCCGTATATGGCAGGCATTGTATTCACGAGAAGCCTCAAGGAAGCCTGCTTGAGCTTCATGTCGAGTTCGCGACGACAGAATATACGGTCAATGCAACTGGCAGAGAGGTATATCATGTATTAGAAGTCGCAACTCCCAGCCTATCGCAACCCAGCATCTTCTTGAATACCTCCGCCACACCGTCCTCTTCACAGCCTATCTGCATCCCATTGTCCCTCAGTATATAGTACTCCCGCCCCGGCGTCTGCACCACGGCAACGTCCGGGTGCAGAGGAGTGCCCTTAGACGTCGTAAAGTGCAGACTTTCGACGTGATGATGACTGAATATAATGAGCCAGACAGTCTTGGTCCGACGATGGTGGACGGCTCACCCTGGTAGGAAGAGATTCAACTTGACAGTCTGTTTCTGTCTGAATTTCTCCGTCGTCGCTATTCCCTTTGTCTCCACGCCATGAAACTCTTGCACCATCTCGGTCAAGCGCATATACTGACCGCTGACACTGTCGTGGAAGTCAACTTCGGTGAGGACGTAGACAAGTGAAGACAGACTCACCTATTCGCTACAATGCACGCATAGATGTAGCGCCGCGCGACCGCAAGCTTGACGCGCCCGACATCACCCCCCTCTCCGTCCGGCGTAGCCAGAGCGTACTGATCCCTCGGTCATACTCCCCCTGTGTTCCCAAGAGACATGCTGGAGGAGCGAGTCACCAGCAACGGTAGGCGATGTTTGCCTGAGAGCCACATACGCAGACCAGTCTGCCCGCACAGGAATACACGACACAGGGCTTTCTGCATCATGGAGAGCAGTGACGGGTGAAGGCAGGGAGGGATCAGCCAGACCAATGACTTCGCATGTCGCTTCCAGTACGTGGTACTGCACGTCGCGCCCGGCTTCTCTCGTAGTGATCTTCCAGACTTCGCCGTGAAGCACCTCCTGCGCGTCAACGATGATGGTATCGTCGCGCCAGCTTGTCTTTGCCTCCACGGAAACGTCGAAATACAGGCGAGTCATGAGAAATCTGCGAAAATATCATCA